>JAOSBN010000008.1:36317559-36355650 GCA_027563595.1 Erythroxylum suave | reverse complement strand
TATTCCATTCTCTGTGGATCGACCCCATTTACCACTGTGTGCAATTCATATTTATTTGGTGTTTGGGAATTATTTTTGGTGGATTCGACACCCATCAAATTTCTAGTTTAATTTCAGGTTTGTTGTGAGTTGCTATTTTTATTACTCTTTTGGTACTTTAATTTCTCATATTTGATTATTTATTGTTTTAATTTTTGCATTAGTTATTTTTTTAGATTATTGTAGTTTAGGACGACCTTAGATTTTAGGACTATTTCCCTTCCTCGTGGGATCGACAACTTAGGTACTATATGAATGACCTGTGCACTTGCAATAATTACCAAAGATATAAATAGTAAAAATCAGCGTGTGTAACCCTAAGCGAACAAGTTTTTGGCATCGTTACCGAGGAAGGCAACTTAGTTCTATAGTTTAAGGTGTTAGAATAGTTTTTAATTTTTGTTTTCATTTTTTTTCTTTTATTTTAGGAATCGTGCTCTTGCATGAACACAAGAGTCATCTTGCAACAGGGGCAACAGATTTAGATATAACACATTTAGAATGAACCCTTAGGAAAGCTCAGTGAGAAGAAGAAGAGATCGAGAAATTACAAATGGCCGAGGAATTTCAGAGTAACGTGGATCAAGAAGCTAACCCTAAGAGACAATAACAGAGGACCCTTATGGATTTTATGAGGCCAAGGTTCAATCTAGTGAATTAAGGAGTGTCTAGACCACTTATTCAAGCAGTCTCATTCAAGATTATGCTAGCCCTTCTAAACATGTTTGAGCAAAATATCTAATTTTACGGACTATCGAATGAAGACCCAAACACTCACATCATCAATTTTCCAGAGATCTGTGATACTTTCCAGTATCACCAGATGTCGGAAAACGCAGTGAGAATTAGGCTGCTTCCTTTCACGCTTAGAGATAGAGTGAAGGCTTCGTATCATTCACTAAGCCCTGCCAACATTATGATGCGGGAACAACTGGTGCATGCTTTCTTAGATAAATACTTCCCACTGACGAAGACCGCGAACATAATTAAAGAAATTACTAATTTCCAACAAGGAGATATGGAGTCTATTTATGAAGCATGGGAGTGTTACAAGGACCTGCAGAGGAGATGTCCACACCATAACTTACCCAAGGAGTTCCTTATGTAGACGTTTTACAATGGAATGAACCCACATACTAGACGCACCATTTATTTGATGATGGGAGGATCTTTAATGAGAAAGACGGTCGATAAAGCAGAGGAGCTGATAGAGGAGATGGCCAATAATAGTTGCTTATGAGCAAGTGAGAGAAGTAGGCAACCTACTACCTTTAGGGAGCAGAAGGGAGTTGTTGCAGTCGATCAAATGATGGAGATGCAAGCTAAGATTGAAAATTTGACGCGACAACTTAGTAATATGAAGCCGTTATCTTCAGCTCAAGTAAAGGCGGCGCAATTAAAGTGTGAGTAATGCGACCAAGCGAATCATGATATAGTGGACTGCTACATAATGAGAGAAGAGAACCCTGAGCAAGTCAATTATATGGGTGCGCCATTTGGAAAACGAGGGGGTATTAATCCCTATTCTAACATGTATAACCTTGGGTGGACGAATCACCCTAACTTCTCCTAGATGAACAACAATAATGAAAGGTAGTTCCGGCCTCAAAGGCAATCATGGTTCCAACAAGATAAAGCAAGCTCGACGGATTCAAAGTTGGATAAGACTCTGGATAAGATAGGAGGCATGGAGGAAGCAAATAGGAGGCTCAAAAGTAAATTCGAGCAAGTTATGAAGAATCATGCCTCACCCATCCTTAATTTGGAAGTCTAAGTAGGGCAGCTCGCGGAGGCAATGTCTACTCGGAATGATGGATCTCTTCCAAACAACACCGAGTCAAACCTGAAGGAGCTTATCATGATTATAAGCCAGACACAGGATGACGATCTGGAAAAAGAGGAGGAAGGAGAAGGACAATCGATTAAGGAGGACCTTCTAAGTGAGACTGTGAGCAAATCGGTGCAAGTAACTCGACGGATATTCCCGCACCAATTTTTTGCTTAGAAGGAATTATATCCTAAGAGGGAAGTAGAAAAGTTGCAAGAGGTTAAGCAAAATAAGGTAGAGGATGTGAAGGAATTAGTTCATACAAAGCTTAATTTACAAGAGTCCGTCACAGAGACGGGTAAGGAGCAACCACCGGAAGACACCCCCAACATAGTAAAGAAGGATAATCCAAGGGACTTTTTAAACCCTTGTAGTATCAACAAGATCATTATAAACAAGGCATTTGCGGATTTAGGCATGAGCATAAATGCAATGCCCTACACTCTCAGTCTTAAATTGGGGTTACAAAGGTTACTGCCCACTAAGTTTGTGATTAAGACAATCGATAGGACTTCATAGTGGTCGATGGGAGTCATATCAGATGTGTCGGTAAAGGTCAGTAAATTTGTCTTTCATATGGACTTCTATATTATGGATATCAGTGAAGATGAGGACACCTCGATGATTTTTGGATAGTCGTTCTTAACGACTGTTCGTTCAATTATTGATGTGGATGGGGACGAACTAACTCTACAAGGAGGGAAGGAGAAATTGACCTTCAAGGTGACTACGAGAGAGTATAGAACTCCTTCAACTCTAGTGGACCGTAACAAACCCAAACCTCAAGGAGAATGGGAAGATATTGAGGATTCTGCAAATGCTTTCCCAAAAAAGTGCTCACAAAGGAGAAGGCGAGACAAAGAAAATTGCGAGGATGGTGGAAAGTGCAATATGGTAGTGAAGGTACAGACTTTGTGACTAATGACGACACTACCATCAAACCATTCATTTCAACCACCGTGAGAAGAGCATCGAGCTACTGACGTTAAAAGAAGTGTTGAATGGGAGGCAAACCTTGGAAAAAAAAATTTAGTTTCATGTTGAATTTTGCTAGATTAGTCGAATTCCGTAGTTAGGTTTTTTTTTGGTGTTTGTTGAATAAAAGAGAAAAGAGGATTAGGATTTCAGAATCATGGGGAAGATTACACAAGCGTATAAAGAGAAGATAAAAAGATCAACGGAGTGAAGAGAAAAGAATTCGAAAAAGAGCAAAAGGAGAATTTTGGAGCTATGATACAAGTGCTGGCCATGACCATGGCCTGCGACTGAGAATCTTCTTAGTGGTACGTCACATGCCAAGACCATGGCATAACAGGACATGATCATGGCCTATGACTATGTACAAAAGGGGGAAGATGTGTTTTTTAAATGTGATTTTTACCATCTCATCCTTTTTTACCACCTATATATTCAATTCTTACTTAACTTTCACCTTCACTTTCATTTTCATTTTATGGCAGATGTGTTTTTTAAATGCCATTTTTACCGTCTCATCCTTTTTTACCACCTATATATTCAATTCTTACTTAACTTTCACCTTCACTTTCATTTTCATTTTATCTCTCTAGAATTTCAACTTTCAAATACTCCAACATCTCTTTATAATTTTTCGACCTTACGAATTCTTCCAAATTCAATCCAATCATGCCTCATATCAAGCAAATAGCCCAACGAGAGCCTTATGGATGATAATAAGTTGTTGGACAAAGGCAAAGGAACCGAGCAATAGACTTTAGAGCTCCATTTCCTATTTCCACCAAAGAGGAAGATACTCGTTTTTGATCCCTTCGTTCTAGGAAAATTTTAGTTCCTAGGTATTTTGACTTTGATCCATTGGATAGGACAAAAGTGCATAAGCGGGTAGAGAACCTAACCGAGCGAATTCAGTGCGGCCAGTTCATTAAGTTTCAATTTCTTATTTATGAGGAGTTGACCTTAGAAATTTTCACAACCTTGACCTTTGACCCTATGAACGTAAGAGAATTATGGTTTAGATTAAGAGGGTGAGCATATGAATTAATAGTAGAGATCATGTGAGAGATGTGTGGATTCCCTGAATCCTCCGTCATTAACAAACATGACTATTTCCATGCCTCCCAATACTGGCATGAGCTTATTGGGATTGACCGATTTTATGCCAAAAATGCCCACAACAACATTATTCGGTCCCATGAACACTCGCTGTAGCACAAATTTATGTGTCAGCTGGTCTTTGACAAATCAGAGACCAATAAGTGTTCGACCAAGGAACTTTTCATACTGTGGTGCATGGACCATAGTATTTCGATATGCACATCCACAAATGTGTTGAACGCCCTTGCTACAACTCTGCGAAAGCAGAGCAATCATCTTCGAATGGGGTACATGGTGTCAACAATTGTAGAGCACTTTGGGGTAGATCAAAGTAGATTAACAATCCTTCTACCTAAGTTCCTTGACCACCATCACTTATTTCAAACAGAGATCATCCATTCCACCAACATGAGTCTGTAGGAGATCAATGAGAAAACACATGAGACATATGTGTAGACCAGGACGGGTCAGGCGAGTTCGAGCTTAACGCCACCTTTGTAGGAATAGGAGGATTCAACAAGCAAGAATCTGAAGAGGACAAAGAGAACCAACATTGGACAAAAGTTTTGGATGCAATTTCTGAAACCAATAGAACACTAAAGGAGGTGGTGCGCACACATTGCCAGAGTCGAGAAATCCAACTACTGCATCGGTATTTTGAATCTCAAGGTGTTCAAATGCCATCTCTGACACCATCACCACCTCAAGTTAGCCTTCAGTTCTAAGTTGTTTCTGTGTATTTCTGTTTTTATTTTCAATTTTCAATTTTAATTTGTTTCTTGTTTACTTTAATTACATCTTTCCTTTTCTCTTATGTGTTTATGTGTGCTCCTTCTCACATTGAGGAAAATGTGTTGTTCAAGTGTGAAGAGGGATTATATGTTTTTCCTTTTGTATGTAATTTTTACATATCTTATGATAGCGCTAGATTGCATTGTGCAAAGTGTGTCAATGTGTCAATGGCTTAGATTGAGTGAAATTCTTTTAATTTTGGATATAGTCTATTAGGTTGTGAATGGTCATTAGCCTACAAAATTAGTGAATTAGGGGGCCTTTGGATAAATATACAGCCTAATTAGGACTTAGGGTAAATTTAACACCCTCTAAATTGTCACATTCATTCATAATTTGAGGCTTTTTAGCTTAAGTACCTTAACTAGTATTTTTCATGAAAACGAATAGCTAACAACAACAAGGTAGGAAATAAATTCAAAAAAAATTGTTAGTTAAATAAATTGCTATTCTGCTAACTTTTGGGTTATGAATAGAGCTAGTAGCCAGTTGAAAATGTAATAATAGCTGAGTAACCAGATTGACACGCATCACAAATGTGTGTCTTCATGTAAAAAGGCTATAATTACTTTTCAACCAAGTTGTTTAATAAATGACGTCATTAAGTAGCTGAATCGACATTTATCACAAATATTTGCCTCTGAGTAAAAGACTAAGTCTGGGTTTAATAATAATAATAATAATAATTGTTTGTTTAAGTAAAAACCTACTGGACTTGTGATGAGCTTGAATTTTCATGGAATATATTTAGGAACAGTTACAATGTCTGAGGGACCAAAAATTTATTAATGTGTGTGTACAATTGAAAAGGGTAAATAAGTTAACACTTAGGTCTTGATTTAGTTGTATATTTAGCTCAAAGCCCCTAGACAAATTTTTTGTATGTTAATGATTTGACATAAATTGAATGATTGTGTCCAAGATTAAATTTATTTCATGAAGATTAGAGTCGTTGCCTCATTATTACATTGCGTGTTTTGTGTTGTGATGTTTTTGTTGTTTTTTTTTTGCTTAAGGACAAACAAACATTTAAGTATGGGGATTTTGATAGTTGTGTTTTCCATGATATTTTAGGGAGTGATTTGTTATATATTTAGTGTGAATTTGAGTGTTGAGTGGGCATTTAGGGTGTAATTATGTTAGTTTGTGTGTTCAAGTGTTTTTATGGGTTAGTTTGAATCTTTAAGCTTAATTGTTATATTTTTTAGGTACCTTGATATGTTTGCTAGTGTTGCAAGGTAAACAGGGGAGAACGGTGATGATGTGAAGAGTTTCAGACCAAAGGACATAGGCCACAATCGTGTACATTGGCCACGATTGTGACAAAAAAGGAAGAGCCAGCAGCAGCCAGGTCACAATCATGCATTAGGCCACGATCGTGACAGAAATGTCAATTTAGGCCACAATCGTGCACAATGAGCCACGATCATGACAGAAAGGGTAAAGCGCTAGCCATGATCGTGACATGCAGGCCCACGATCGTGTCCTACTTCGGGTTGATGCGAGAATTCAATTTTTGGGTGATGGATCGTTTTGACCCTGAGTTTGACCTAGGGCTTCTATAGAATAAGTAGAACATTATATGGTAGCCACCAGCAATTTTTAGAGAGCCTACAAAGTCATACAAAAAGTGAGATTCTGTCAATTCTGAGAGAAACCTAGAGAGAGATCAAGAGATCGACAAAGGGGATAAAGGAAAAGACACACAGAGATGAGCTAGACGTAAAGTACTTCCAAAAACAAATGGTTTCCCGCCATCAGCATTCTCGAGATTCCGTTGCTAATAATACTTCCATTTATTTCAGTTTTATTTATGTATAGAATTGAAATAGGTGTTGAGATTGGTTGTGTTGAATGTTGAGTCAAGTTTATACTCACCTTTGGATATTAATTTTTGAAATTAATGAAATTTAATTGATTGTTTTTTTACTGATTTGATTGTGATTTCAATTATGTTCTTAATAATCCGACAATAAACTGAGAGGGTGAGCTGAGTAAAAATCATCGATTTAGGCTAATGAGAGTTAGGTGAATCCATAGGTAGAGAATTTGATGAAACTGGTAGAGTCGTGTAACGAGATATAGAGCATAGATTCCTAGTAGGTTAACAAATAATTTTAGAACTAATTTAGGTTTTGGATCAATAGCGGATTGAAAGATCGCAATTCCCATAATTTGAATTAAGGATTATCAATTAGGGTTAAGAATTATAACTCGAGAGAGTATAATTCACCCTAGGACCATCTAGACCAGTTAATTCAGTATTGGCATAATTGGATAGGTTTCCATTAATTTTGAATTAAAATCCCCTTTCTCCCCCTTAGTAATTTCTAGGTTAATTTCAAGTTGGTTGTGAGTTGCTATTTTGTTTACTCTTTTGGCACTTTAATTTCTCATATTTGATTATTGATTGTTTTAATTATGCATTAGTTATTTATTTAGATTATTATAGTTTAGGATGGCCTTAGATTTTAAGACTACTTCTTTCCTCGTGGGATCGACACCTTAGGTACTACACGAACGACCCGTGTGCTTGCTGTAATTACCAAGGTTATGAATAGTAAAACTTCGCGTGTGTAAACTTGAGCAACTACGAAACATTTAACAACATTGAATAACTTTGATGTTTGAAATGCCCATAATAATCTCATTCTTACTCTTGAGCATTTGTTACTAGTTAAGTTTATATGCTAAACTATTTTTGATAATTACGAAAGTAACAAATGTTTTGTTAAAGAATTATTCATTTTGTGGTGTATGGACAACAATGTAAAAGTTTGCACAATCACGCATATTTTTCAATCTATAGCTACTGCTCTTAAAAAGAAAAGTAGTCATCTTAACATGGGATATATTGTTACTGTGCTTGCTTTTTATTATGTTATTGATGTTGAAGGACTAACCATTGTTTTTCCTGAGTTTTTAAATCACACTCACTTAACGTAAGCTGATATCTTGATGATCTATCACATGGAACTCCAGGATATTAGTTCCAAAACTCTTGTTAAACATATAATAAGACAAACTAGTTCGAGTTTTGCACCAACACAACAACAACCTAAGGTCTCAACAAGCGAAGACACAAAAGATGATGAAGAGGAAGGTTGGGAGAAGGTCTCCAATTTGGTCTTCTATAACAACAAACTTCTAAAGGAGATGGCGCAAGAACAGTAATGAAAGCGATGTGATATCAAGAAGATTTATAAGTATTTCGCTCCGCAAAGAGTTCAAATTCCTTCACCAACACCATCAGTACCTCAATCTTCATAAGTAGTTTTGTGCTCTTATGCTTTTCTTTTTGTTATTTCTTGTCATTGTTATTGTTCTATAAATGTTTTTTCTTTCTCACATTGAGGACAATGTGTTGTCTAACTGTGGGAAGGTTTGTGCATTAGTATGTCATCTGTGTGAATTCTACATATGATATTATGTTAGTTTTTGAATTAGGTAAGTGAACATTTTATTACATATGTATTAATTGTGTGAATGTGTCAATGGTAAGAATTTGATAGAATTAGTTTAGCTGTGAAAATGGTTATTTAATTTGTAAAGGCATATAGACTTGTGAATTTTATGTTTTAAGTATCTTCGAATGAATAAGCATGTTAATTAGAATATGAAAGCTATTTTGTTCACTCTAGGAAATTTGTTGGTATACATTTATAATTAGAAGTTAATTGAATTGGTTAACATTACTGGTGACCTTTCATGAGAATAATTTACTAAAAAGAAATGAGGTAAGCTAAGAAATTAAAGAAAAGAAAAGAAAAAATATCTATTAATAAATAACTATTTTACTGTCATATTTGAAAAAAAAATGGGTTAAGAATAGAGCTGGTAGCTAGTTGAGGATGTGATATAGTTGAATAACCGAGGGCATTCACGACAAAATGTTTATCTTCACGTCAAAAGGCTAGAATGACATTCCAACAAGCTAAATAATAACAATGTGGCCTAGTTGAGTCATCGGGGACATTCATGACAAAATGTTTGCCTTTGAGTCAAAATACTAGGTTAATGTTAAATAAACTTAAAAAAATGGTGTTTCATTAAATAAAAACTTCTGATCTTTGAAAATAGAAAACGTTTTCATAGAAAGACACTTAGCAAAAATTTTCATAGAAGGACACTTAGTGATAGTTGCGTGTTTGATTGATTAGTAATTATAAATATATATGTACAAGTGTCTTAAGCTTATGAATAGGGTCTTAATATTTTGATTGATATGTATATTCAATTCAAAGTGTTTAAATATAAAAGGAATAAGTTCTTATGTTGATGCAATTTAAATAATTGATGTTTGTGATTAAATTGATTCATAAGATGCAGCGCCATCATACCATTATTGCCTGTTGCGTGAATGTGTCCTTATGTGTATTATGTTTTGATTCCTTGTTTGTGTTTTTGTCTTTACTTGAGGGCAAGCAAAAGTGAATGTGTCCTTGTGTGTTTTGTGTTTTGATTCTTTATTTGTGTTTTTGTCTTTGCTTGAGGACAGGCAAAAGTTTAAGTGTGGGGATGTTAATGGTATAATTTATACTATGTTTTTATAGTAGTTCAAGTGTGTTTTTAAGTGTTTATTATATGATTATCGTATTTATAAGCTTAGAATTGTATTAATGTGAGTGTTTGTCTATATTCTAAGTGTTTATGTAGTTTATAGCATGATTTCAATCTTAGTCTTATGTTTCTTAATGAGTTTGATGTGTTTATTAGTGTTGGAAATCAGATAACTAAAGAACATTGATGATAGGCGTGCATGGGGCTATATGGACAGGATAACGATCATGATTCCCATGTTGTAATCATGACAGAGAAGAATTTGCTAATGTAAAGATCGTGATAGAGAAAATTTTCCCAAAGTCAAGACATGATATGGCACAAGTTTTTTCATTGGTTTTAGGAGTTGATGGCATTTTTGGAACTAATTAAAGTGGAAAAACCTTAGTTACAACCCATGACCCTAATACACTATTTAATGTTAATCACACTCAAAGAAGGCAGTAGATAATACGTTGAAGTGGATCAAACAAGGGAGATCAATAAGAATGTCCAAGAATTCCAGCTATCCAATTCAAGACCTAAACAGAGTTTGTCTATTTTTCCTTTAGTTATTCCATCGATCTTGATGTGTAATCTGAATTCTAAGATATTAAACATGTTCATCAGTTTCTAAATTTTAGATTATGGTTTACTTTAAATTTATTTTGTTACTTTGATTATTATTGATTCAATATATATTATGGTGTTGTGATAATTGTGCATGCTTATAGCTCACAACAAGTCAAGAGAGTGAGTGAAAAGTAATCATATTAGATTGTGAAACGAGAGTTAATAGTTTAATAAGTCTCACTATTATCAAATTAACAACCATTGGAAAAAAGATCTGGTGTGAGAAATTAATTATCCAATAGATAACTTCAGATTTAATTGAAAACTTTAGGGAAAGTTTTGTGAATCGAGAGGTTACAAATCTGAAATTTTTGGATTCAATTAGGGTTAATTGATTAGGTCCTGAAAGAGAGTAATCGATACTTTAGAAAATCTAGGATCAACACATAATTGGATCAATAAAAGTTAAGCAAACAAAATAAAGAAGAATAATTTCTAAACATTCATCCTTAATAAAACCCTAAGGCTATGTTTGGTTGGATAGTTATTAATAGATGGAATGAAATATAATATTATTCTATCATTTGGGAGGAGAATTTATAATAGAATGGAATAAAATAAGATGGAAAGAGAGGGTTTCACATTACATCTCATTCCATTCTAAACAGTAAAAATAAGTTAGCTTCGATTTAGGACGTTTATGATGGAATGTAAAATGATAAACATCATTTTACTATATTAAATTATGAATCCTTCCATCTCTCTCAAACAACAATTTTCTAATAATACATCTATTTATATTTCATTCCATTATAAACTATTCAACTTCATTTCATTTCATTTCATTAAAAACTTTACATCCAACCAAACATAGCCTAATTGGCAGGTCAATTCTTAATTGATTTAGTATTTTTATTGTCTCAATTTATGTTATTTACTGTTATTAAAATCCATTTCTTGTTACCTTAGACAAAGTTAAGTTCGAATTTGGTTATTGCATAATCTTTGTAGGAATGATACATTTCAATACTACAAGATATGATTCATATCCTTGCGGTGTAGTGAGGGTTTTATTAGATATGAAAATTGCTCAACAATAATAACCTCTTGAATGTTACGTTTTTCTCCTTACTGATTTTCCTACAATATTAACCATTTCTCTCCTATTTCACTAGAGACTTAACACATGATTTCTAGAGTTTCCATGAGTTGGAACCAATAAGATTCATCAATTTCAATACATAAATCCCAGTGGCGAAACTCAGCCATAAGAATTTTTCATCCTCTTTTCCATTTTAAATTAAGCGAGTGCTTTTCGACCTTGTTATACTGATTGGGCGCCTTTTTCGGTACTTAAGCTACCGTTCGTCAATTTTTAACATAAAAAACCTCTCTCAAGGAAATTTCTGAGTCTAGGATCTGGTCCCCTTCCGTTCGGTGATCTCCTGGCCACACGTGTGAATTTACCCCATATTTGTTCTATACATCTCGCTTAAGCAACGAAAACGACCACGCCTGTAGGCTTAAGAGGGAAGAAAACTTGGGAAACATCTTACTTCTGACCCTATTTGCACTTGGGAATGGCTATACAGGCGTACTGTAACTACAATTTTCCCAAAATCAGTCTAGTTTGACCTCTTTGTCCTTGCACCTGTCAGTTGAATCAGTTTTGCTAAATACAAGCGCCCTGTTTGAATACGGAAGAGCTGGCAGGTGTCACAATAAGGATCCACGTCAAAACAATCAACAGATGCAACGCACTCTTAACTCTTTCATAACCTTTTCACATACTCCAATCATCACAATGGCCAAGAAATCTTCAAAATCGTACATCAATAGATAAAAAAAAGGACACGGCAACTTCTAAGACCAGTCGGCAACACAAAAGAAAAAAAGAAACAACGTAAATTCTGGTGATAGCAGGCAACATCAATCAACTATTTATTTGCCACTGACACGGTGCCTCACCACATTGACTAACGAGTGACGTCTCTTTCTGCCTCCGACCAACTTTCCTCAACTGATATTGAACTTTGACACTTTACACAAATAAAACCGACCACCCTTTACTTTGGCTAGATAAGTACAATAGACAAAACCAAAAATTCCCACCCAGTAATCTGACAGCAAGCACCTAGTTGATGCTTCTTCACTTAATACGAAGGAAGAGATGCATTATAGTCTTTTTCATCCAAACGGGTTCCCTCCGGGAGATGAGAATGGACGTGGTGTAGCAGGAGCAGAAAACCTACCATGCACTCGTTGGTCCATTGTCGTTGTACCAAAGGCAACTGTATCGCTGTTTAAACCTTGATGCCTAGTTTGCCAAACAAAAATTACAAAAATAAATATATAGAACCTGATCACTCCAACCATATGAGAAAATAACGTGAGATATCTATTGTTTATGGAATGGAGGTATAATTTTCTAATTCAATTCCAACCAACTACAAACACAGAAAGGCACATTGAACCCTAACAAAATATGATTGGTCTAAGGGAATTTTTTAAGTTATAGAGCTATTCCAAGCCAGTAAGCAGTGCTTTACTCTCAATTAACTTGGCTGGCGAGCCCAAAAATTACAACTTTCAACATCTTCCATGGTAACCACAGCAAGCAGAATCTAAAACCTTAGAGCTGCTAGCAATGTCAGCTATTTCCAGGAAAAGTACACAAGAACATGCTACTGGATAGTAACTTTACAGCATATTAGGACCACTTACCCAGAAAGTAGGGTGTTAGTTGGTGATTGCTGAACCATATATGCCCCTGAAATTTATCCAGCGACATTGAACATCCAAGTCAAAAGGCAAAGCACAGTGAAGAAGAAGAAAGAGAAAATTAATATATGAAGTTACTTTGAGGCATTGCTGATACATAAGGTGGTGACGGAGATGGCAAAGCTGATACATATGGAAGTGACTGGGATGAAGACCATGCTGGCATTGCAGTGCCAACACTGGAAGCATGCTGCAAACCGGCTGGTGGGATCTCTGGTAGAGCCCCTTGCAAAGATGCCATGGAAGGAAACTGCACGACAAGAAACATAATTCATGCGAACTTGAAATAAAACTAGAAAGACGTAAAACAAGGTCATGCTTACATTTATTTCCATTACCGAAATCATTAGGGCAAACACCATTTTAAAATACTAAATATAAATCAAATTAATTATACTCTCAAATCATGTACCACTCCACAAGTGACAGAATGGAGTCTGCTCAAAGTACGAAATTAAAAATTAGAAATTCAGCTGGACAAAATTCCTCATTCATATCACTTTATTCCAATTTCAAGCCCTTACCAGCAAATAAAGGTCCCAGTCACAACCATGACAATAAGCATGAATTCACACAACATTTCACGTCAAATGTGCAATGATATGTTCTTTTCACTATTTCTCAAGCATAATTTCCTTGTTAAAAGATTCAACAAAACAAATCAAGGAAATCATATCATGAGGATAATTTCTTTTTATTATTATAGTGCTCAAAATCAGATGTTTGTCACATACAGCTTGAGATTGAACAGATGCTGGTTCATTGACATCAAACGGGTTTGATGATCTTGATGATTGGAGATTTGGCACTGACTGCAACAAACAGTCAAAAGTTACAATAGTCAAAAACCTTCAGGACAGAACAAAATTATTGATTTTTTCCACTTGAATAGATAAAAGCATACCGATACTACATTATTGTATTGCATGTTGAACCCCATTCCATGGGGTAAAACAGTATGCCATCCAGGAATTGGTGGATTGAAAGTTGAATAGGTGGCGGCAAAAAGATCCTGTAAACATATAATGATCCACATAACATGTAGAATGGATATAATAGGGATGTAACCAAATAAATGGTCAACAATATAATTAACATACCTCGGGCAGTTCTTTTCTCCCACTACGCTTTACATCCGCAGATGGAGGTTGAGCCATCCCAGCATAACTAACAGCTGGGATGGGACTTGAGAAGGCATTAGGTGCTCCCCTTGAGGGTAAACTTGTTTGCACATTTGATGTTGTCAACAAATTCCAAGGCTGCCAAAAATGTCCATGAAGTAACAAGGTAAACAGATATTGACAATAGATACAGAACAAAATTCAAGAACACGACAGAATCAACACCTGGTTGCTGGATCCTCCATCAAGTTGTGTAGATTGTTGGGCAATAGAATGACCAATGGAAGCAGGAAAGAAAGAAGGCTGTTGATGCTGCACACTAGACCATTGTGCTGTTTCATCAGGTTTGACGAAGGAATTAGCACTTATGACTGGAATGTTAGGTGCCAGAGCAGGAGCCGCCACTGAGATACCACCAGGATTCAATGTTGACAAGTTACTAATCGGTGTAGCTGCAGGACCACCAGTACCAAAGGATGACAAAGATGTGTTTCCTGGAGGAACAACAGGTGAAACACCAACATTTGACAAAAGTGACACATTGCTGATGGTTGGTGTACCAGAACTGCTTGGCATTTGTGACATGTGCCCAGGTACCGATGCTGGAGTTGATAACTCCGAAAGAACAGATTCTAATGGATTCATGCTCGAAGGCATTTGAGATACATTGACCTTAGGAGCCATATCAAAGGAGGCCCAATTGTTGTCATTAATACTAGTTGCTGGTGGAATAACAGATTGGGGCATAGTCTGTTGTGATTCTTGAACTGATGTGACAGGAGGATCAGGATCAGCATCAAAATCAATTAAACTTGCAGTACTCTCCACTTTAACTTGTACAGAATTCCCATTGGTAGATCCCAAGCTATTAGAAGAAGCAGTTCTCTGTAATTAAATGAAACAATACTGTAAGACAGACCATTCCTTCTCCCCAACCCATCAGTCACTTTATAATGAAATGCAAGAGATAACAGAGAAGTGACTTTGTCAATAAGTGACTATCCTTCAACTCAACCAAAATGCAATCTTAAGCATCCAAGTAGGTGAACCTTAAAAGTAACCAGATGGCAAACAGCTGAACTACAAATGCTATTGTCCCAAACTTTCATGATAAAGATCCAGTAGAGGCAGTGAAACTATTGATTTAGCTAAATAATGGAACTATAATGCAAATCGTGGGATGTGAAAATTAAGGCTTTCATCCAAGTTGTAAGTGATGCAATAATGTTGCTGACTTCATTGGAAACAAACTGAAAAAAAAAAACAATTTCTCACGAACATGCTACTGGAACTGCTGAATTCATGATGCCTGACTAATTTTAAACGTATCACTGAAATGTTTAAGGAGTTCTAAATGCAGCTATTTGAAATAGAATGTTTACCCGTGTCTGAGCAAAACCATCAGCAGTCCTTGTCACATTGGCCTTTGGTGGTTCACTTATACGAAGAGGCACTACATTATCTCCCAAAATTTCTCTAACTGGCCGCACCAATGGGGGACTAGAAGTCTCAGGATCCTTGAGTCTCTCAGGTGAACGGCCTTCCAGCTTTGAATCTCCATCAGATGACAGACGGTCTTCTCTTTTTCTTCCGTTTTGGAATCTGTCTTCTCTACGCCAGTCACTGATTACCTCATGATGAGCAGGACTTCTCCTATAATCATTATATTGTCGAACTTCTTGGTCATATCCCGGACTTCTTCTTCCATCATAAGTATATCTAGAATTCCTGTCTTCACCTCTTCCACCTGGACTAGACATTTCACTATACCGTCGTTCATATGAATCCTCATAAGGGGGACTTCGTGACACTCCCTGATATGCATCATTTCTCCTATTGTCATAGGTGTCTTCTTTTTCACCCTGCACCATTTTCAATTAGAAGAATGATCAGATAAAATTTGGGGAACCAATCATTAATGAGTTCAACAGATGCAACTAAAGTCACCATCTTTGTACTAAGAGGCTTGCCAGAGTTCCTTTCACCAGTATATCTTCTATCAACGTAAACATGTTTAATAAAGTCCCGTAATCTGTCAATGTTACTGGAACAAGAGCATTTGAATCAGAAATACAATTGTGATTGACACATGATGAAATACAGCAGAAACTAAATATAACCTGCTATCAGGAGCAGATTGACGCTGTGAATCCCATTCTTTGAAATAGATATCTCTTGCATGCTGCAAATTTGATGCTCAAGTAATCAACGATGAACCACGAAGAAGTTAACATAAAAACTAAAAAAATCCAGGTATATGCATTTTAGGAGAGCTTTGAGATAGATGTGTTACGAAAAGTTATACCTTGTTTCCACCTTCTTGAAGGGCTGACACTTCTTGTGAAGTAAATTTTGCCATTGATACTGATTTTACTCGATGTGTGAATTCCCGACTGCAAGTATTTCAACAATAAAATCAGTTCAAGCAACTGCAATCCGTCTCCCTCCCCTTTCCAAATGCACTCCCCAAAAATAGCAAAATTGCAGATCTTACAAGAAATAAAACTACATGGTGGATGTCAAGCATGGAAAGAAGAAATGTAATGTGCTACACAGAGGATAACATTTATACTTACTGTATTCCACTACATGTGGTGCAAACAAACGTCCAGAAATTTGTGCACACATACTGTGGCCCCTGCTCAGTCAGGGACAAATTATCAACACAACTATAAATTTAGACAGTAAATTTACATGAATGCATCAAATCTGAATAAATTGAAATAATAACATCTTACGCAGCTTATTTAGAAGTAATATTATTTTTTCATTCAAGCCATTCTTCACAAATATCATGCAAATCTGACAAAGTCTAGATCTCTATGAGCGTAAAGATTTTAAAGTTTCAAAAAGTTTTGTAGTAATGCCTATATGTTATCCACACGAATCAAGTAACACGATTAAACAAAAACAATGCAACAAGCTGGATTAAAAGCTATGGAGCATTAATATCATTTACAAGAAAATAAACGAAAACAGAAGCCCAAATTGAGAGAAATGCAGTTAAAATCACAGTTATGGTTTTCAAACCTTTTTTTTTCTTTTTTAATGAATGCATCATTTCAATAAATATAAGCAACCAACTGAGTAGAAGCAAGTCCCATTGTGCATTGTGCTCTGCAGCTTACTCACTTTCTTCCTTTCCTTTTCTTAAAAAAATGCAATTGACCATGAAGCATACAATATTACTAAAAGAGGAAGTATCCTGATACACCGTCAGATTTCTTGAATAAAAAGGTTCCGAATCACTCAAACCCAAGAATAATTAGCGGCACCAATTTTTGATCCATCTATAGAGGTTTTGTCAGTCTCAAAACATAACTCATAGAAAAGTTATTCCACACTCAAAGAATTCATTTATTTACATTCATAAATAACTAACTCATTCACATATGATCCTACTCAAATATGCTTTCTCCATTAATATTTATGTATATATATACACATAAAATATTGGTCAATTAAAGAAAATACAGTATTGATTCGAATAATTTAAGAATTAGTATAGGCCACCAATCAGATAACTACAGACAATAGAAGAATGCAAAAGACTCGGAAAGCTGCATACCAGACTATTACAGTTAACGCATCTACGATTCTCGGGAAGTTTGAGAAGCCCCCGAATAATTCGCTCATGTTTCTCGTCCTCTTTCAGTCGATTCGCCATTCCAGCTACCAACTTCTCCAAAATGACATCAATAATCAAACACAAATTAGTAAAGAAAGCAACATAGCAAACACCAAAAATTCGACATGTAAAACACTGCGGATCTGGGAAATCAAAACTGTTTAGCAACCGATAGCGACAGGGTAAACAGAAAAGGAAAGTCAAGAACAGACCTGGATTGATTTTGATATAAGCTGACCAGTAATTGGAGATCAAACGCGTATTTGAGAACCACAGGAAACCAGCTGGAGAGAGAGAGAGAGAGAGAGAGAGAGAGAGATCGGTGGATGAAACTAGAGAGAGTATAAGAAGAAGAAGAAGAAGAAGAAGATAGCTTCGTTTTTTGTACAGCTAAGAGCTAAGCACGGAGAGAGGGTGAGAGACAGAGATGAGTCTGAGCCTCTGCCTTTTCACCCAAAAAGAAAAGCTTTCGACTAAAGAGCAGAAGTGAAATAATTAAGGGAAAAGGAATGTAGGCAATTATAGAAACAAAATTTGAGAGATGTTATTGTTACCTCTTGCCCCTTGTCTCTCGCTTAAAATGGTCTAACTTTGGACTTGCCTGCTCTTTAGAAATTTGGGTTTAATTGCGCAGCCAATAATTATTTCTTCCTTTCACCTTCCCCAACACTTTTCATTTCTAAGACAGAACCTTCAAACCTTGTACATATTCGATTATGACTATTATTTCTTTTGATATTGTAACTTCTCATTTTAGTTTAAGCATGGCAATTTCGCAAATGCATAAAGGACAGTTTCTTTGCGAACGTCGTTTTGCTTGTTCGATGATTGTAGTCCTTGGCTTTCTAATTCAGTTACAGTTGCTCAAGCATATTTATACTTATTCGATAGCATAGCTTAGCGAGAATAAACCATTGTTTCCCAAATTAACAGTTTCTCATTGTAGAGTGTGTAGGTTGAAAACGAATGGAAACGATGTCAACAACATGAAATTAATGGGGATATGTGGACATCGAAAACGAAACCGAAACCGACGGACCTGGCAGCCTCTTTTCAATTCTTAAGTTTGTTTTTTGGTCTAGAAGTTTTTGCATCCAATTGCAAATTGAAACCCTAAATAAAGGGTTTCCATTCATGTTACAAAGTTAATCTATTTGTAAAAATTATCAGATAAATAATTAGTTCCAAACCGATGGTCTTTATGAAATCGGTGAAGGGTCCCGATGGTTCAAAATGCGACCATATGGTTTCTATATAAGGTAATAATTCCTTTCTTTCGTTTCTAATTTGAAGTCTTAGACCATGTTTTTGGTATCATAAATAGGCATCCCATTTTTCTTATCAAAAATATTTCAGAAAAAAACTATGTAATAATAAATTTTCATTTTAATATTCTCATGTGAACAGTAAGTATTTGTTTTACTTAATTCACTTTCATTAGTTTATTCTTTGAACCATTGAGTAAGGCTATGAATATCATCGGTTGGGGAATGAATAATTTGAATTATTCAATATTCACTAGGTATAAAAGGGGCACTGCATTACACTTAAACAACATTAACAAAATTTTAAAAATATCAAACCAACATGAGTTGATTGATTCTGTTGTTTATCAAAATTTTGTCGAATTCAACAACATTGAATTACATATTAATTAGAAACAAACTCTCTACTAATTAAGAGTAAGCGTGCATATTACTAAATCTTTCTAGACCTTATATATTAGCGAGATTTTTATTTAGTTGTTGTTGTGCAATTATGTATTAATTGAAATAAAATCCACGTTTTATTTATTAAGTAGAATAATATATTTGAAATCTAGAAATGTTTTCCGGTTTTTATTTAAATCAATAAGATGAAAAAGTAAAAATCAAATTTCTTACTATTACCTTATACCATTGGTAAGTATACTATAAATTTAGTATGAATAAGGGTGATATAAATATTAATGATAGAGAAAGAGGAGTGTGTGAATTATATATATATATATACACACACATACATATAGCCTCTCTACTATGTAGGGGTAAGACTGCGTACTATGAGACCTCCCCAGACCCTGCTTTGTTGCAGGATTTCAGATTGGGTGATGATGATGATAAGGATGATATATATTTTTTCATGCACTAAAAATTAAACATGCTATAACATTAGAGGTATATATGTTAATCATGTGATTGTTAATCGATTTGTTTACAATTAAATCAAATGGAAGATCGATAGAGTTTAATAGGTAAAGATTAGAGCTAGAACTTCTATGATTAAGAATTATGAAAGAGAGGAGAGAGAAGAACTTAGGTAAATGGAATGGAAGATATTAGCATATGTCTTATATTCAATAAATTAAATGCGCTAGGGGAAAAGAGATTGTAAAGCCCATAAACCTAAATATAGAGAAAAGATGGATGGAAAAATGAGAAGAAGAAAAAAAGAGTTAGGAGAAGAGTGGGTGAAGAAGAAGAAAATTTGAAAAAAAATTTAAGATCTATTAAGGGGCAAAATAGGAAATGGGAATATTTAAGGGTAAATTTGGAATTTAAATCTTAGAAGGATATTTTAGTAATAATAAGGGAATGTATAGGTAAATTAGGAACTTTTAATAGTTAAGATTATTTTAGTAATATGGTGGTAATAATTTAAAATAAAGTGGTAAAAAAGAGGGTAGTTTTGGATTATTAAATGTACCTGGGCTTGAAAATTTTTCTCAAATAAAGTCTAATAGAATTTTGTAAATGTTTAGGTCCAAAAGACGGATTGGGAAGTTGATTGGACCAATCAAAATAGTTGAGTCTAAAATCAGGTCAGGATAACCTTAAACTATATCCTTATATTTGTGTACAATTCATAAAAATTGTGAAGTTTTGTTATTAATAAATTATTTTATGGTAATACATATTTTGAATTCGTAATTAATTAAATTAATGATTAATAGTTAACTATATGGATTTTTTAAATATATGAAATTTGTAAGAATTTTATTCATTAAATAAACAATTGACAAGTTACAAAATATTCAGTGTTTATATTTTGTTACGTGTTGTGATGTGTATTGCCTAATAATTCGGCAAAAAATATAATATTTATAATTTTAAGTTGTTTACGTGTAAAATTAAGAATGTTAGGATAAGATAATCATGTTTATGAAATTAGATAGAGACTGGTATATAATGGTTTAAAAATAGATTGTAAAAGTTGTGAATATATGGCTTGACTAGGATAGGCTATATTTGATGTCATATATTGATCGGTTACTAAGATATGAGTGAGGTATCAAGACATCCTTAGTCTCAAGGATACATTGTGACAATGACTAGGTGCTAAGGTGGTACCAACGTATCCTAAGTGTTAGGGATATCTTGTAACATCTCGTTTCCATACTAAGGGTTAAAATCCTAGATTTTTGTAAATGAGAAATAGCAATGAGAGATTAGAAAAATGCATTTCATACTCATGCATAATTTTAGCATACACACACGTGCATTTGATTGTTTTGTACACTCCATAATGACTGTTAATGCACTCATTTGACATTTTCTGGGTATAAATAATTTTAATGTGATTATAATGTAAATTATGATTATTATGTATTAAATTCTGGTTGATAAATGATGACTGATGATATAGGGATTTACCTGTTAAATTGAGAGATTTCAGGAATTTTGAGTAATTTTTGGACTAAGAAAAATGTCAAATTGTAAGAAAATTGACAAATGGTAGCAGAATTAAGTGTCAAATGGCAGCAGAAATAATTGATAAGTGACATTAGGATTTGATGACAAGTGTCATCGAAAATTGGGAGATGATTGGATTAGAAATTGGAGATAAATGGATCAATTATTAAAGACCCATTAGAAACCACAAGGTGGTGACACTTGTCACTTGCCTTGCCACACACCTTATTACGTATAGCTTAAGTGAAAGACAATTATACTAGTCTTTCATTTTCACTTCTTTCGTTAAATGCTCTCTCTTCATTGTTCTTCATCTTCTTCACTTTCAACTCCATTCATGACACTCTTTTCTTACCCTTTCAACATGAGCTTTGCTATAATGCTTCATTTTCTACTCCAGGACCATATTGTCTTCTTCTTAAAGAAGAACCCCAACCTATCTCTCTTTGATAAGATGATGATCATGTAATGCGTGAAGAGTTAGGCCAAACCATGATCTTAAGTTTTGATCTCCATCTTTCATCTTATCTCTGCAATAACTTGTTTTCCTCTTCACGGTGATAAAAAACCCAACATATTCAACCTTAATTTGTGAGCATTGTGTATGCTTGGAGGTAGAGTTACTTGATGATTGAGAAAGGTTTTTAAACTAAAACAAGTAAGTAGCATATTATTCTTTATGATTTGTTGAATGAAACATGTATGATGATAGTTAAAGGTTAAATAATCACTAAATGGTGATATATATATATATATATATATATATATATATATAATTGTGAGTGAGAAAATGAGCATATATATGTCTTACTTTTGTATATATGTGATGATTTATATCTTATAAGTTGTTGTAGAGATGATTTTGAGATAGAAAGATCATTATAATGTTGCAGAAAAAATTGTAAAAAATTTGATAGATAAATGGATGTTTTTATCAACTTTTTTCAATGTAAAATAACGTGGATTTCTTTGGTTGTTATAGAGATAAGTTAAAAAGAGTTTAAAGCTAAAGAAAAGGAGTAATGTGGTGTCTTGAAATGAGAAGAAATAAAGGTGATAGTTTATAAATGAAATGAAGGTGGCAACGGAGTTGAATGTATATAGAAACTTAATGATATATGTATATATGTAAATTGAGATTCTATTTTTTTTGTTATGGTCAATCATATATTATTTGTTTATGAATGGTATTGAGATAGAAACGAGATGTGAATGACAGGGAAATTAAACTAGGAATGATGACCTAGGGAAATGAATTGTTTGATGCCTTATGATTGGGATATATTATGGAAAGAGTTAGGATTGTATGTATAATAAGACTAAGTGAATGATGATGAATCAAATGAGTAGAGTTTTGAGAGTTTAATGCAATCAATATGGTGGTTTAATTAGTATGTAATGAAGTTGCATAAATGATGTGAATACTGGAAAATTTGGAGTGAAATTGATGTTAGTATGTGTGTTGAATTTGTGGAAGAAACAAGAAAGAAAATCCCCACGATCATAGCTTGGCATGAATATGGTTATGTCAAGATAGTGGCAGGATCACCATGATCATGGCCAGTTCCATGAGGTTCTATCACGATTGTGGGCGGGTAGACACATGGAATAAAGGTTGTCTTTTAAGTGATGTTTGAACCAACTAATATTAAGGTATTTCCTTATGATGTATTTAGGCTTGAATGAGATCTTGAACAAACTTAGCACGATGCTTAAATAAGTGATTAAATGTGAGATATTTTTAAAGTGGTAAATGAGGTTATAGCATAGTGAAGGAATTGTTGGTATCAAAGGACCACAATCTGGGAATTTATGAATGCTAATATGATTCAAAGAAGATGAGAAATGTGTATTAAGTAAAGGTGAACAAGAAATTGGATAATTTTGTGATCTTATAATGCTAGAAAAAGAATTGAAGAGCATATATTTGATAGATGTATGATTGATAATATTAGAATGGCCAAGTTCTCATAAATGTAAACCTAAGTGTAATCTTGATACACGTAAATGATGTTGTTTAAATGATCAAGAGAATGGGATTAAGGATAAATACCCCGAATAGTCAACTTGAGCATGCATTATACATTACACATATACATTTGTGTATAATTGAATGTTTGCGTGATTGTGCAAATAAGCAATGTGTGTATTGTTTGAAGTTGATACATAGGACTGAACGCAAGCATCTAGACGTTTTCGGATCATAGAAGCTAATGCTAATCTAAAGCATACTATGAGTTGACCTCAATGTTCATACATTAATTGATTATTCTGTTTTGAATTTTTATACTGAATTATTATTGGTGAATGTGAAAGTGATAATTCTGGACGTTAACAATCCAAGGAGTTTTGATAAATATGAATCTATTAGAAGTGTCTCATTAAATGTGAATGAGCAAGGAATAAGTGATTCTTAACATTTTTGTTATGAATGAGCAAGGAATGAGTGATTCTTAACATATTTGTTGAATGCCCGACTTAGTTCCGACGATAAGTGAAAGTGAACGTGTAAAGTGAAATAAAGTGACTGATTGACCTTATGAGATTTGATGTATTCCATTATATGAATGCATGAACAGATAAAGGTAGCGGTGACCGAAGTAACCACCGAAAAAGAGCTTAAAGCTCAGAATGTGATTAAGAGGAAAAGACTCATTATGTATAATGAGCCCTGTATCTCCAACGGATGAGAGAAAGTTATTAATAAGCCTGGTATCCATAATAGATAAGGGACAATTACAGGCACTCACTCACAATAATGTAATAATTGAAAGTGAGTCTCATGAGCATTGTATATATAATTGATATGTATGTTTAAATGATTTAAATGAATTGCTTGACTGTTCTGACTGTGAAATGTGAAATAACTGAATAAAGTATTATTTGATTTTATATGATGAATTAATGAAATAATGTGTTATCAGTGTCATTACTTATCTGCAAATTGAAAGTGAACTATGAACTATTTGTGTTACGTGAGTCATCAAGAATGGTCTGCTCACTGAGTTCGCAAAACTCACCATTGCAACATTGTCTTTCAAGTTCAGGGGATACCTAATTACATCAATTGGAGTATAACCACTGCATTTGGATAAGATATAGAAGTCGGGATCAGTTAGCATCTGCATATTTTTTTTGTTATTTTTATATTAAACATTGTATTCCACAAGCGCTATTTATTGTACAAATGAATTTAGTTTGTAATAACAGTTTGACTAAACACGCTTTGTAATTGTAATGGACATAGATGATTACGGGAATTTATGATGATGTGTGTATTGTTTGTGACATTTGTGATTGAAATTGTTATGATAAAATAAGCCATTAATGATTATTAGGTTTTCTAAAATATACATGTGATGTGTGTGAAAAATTTTTCAATGAGTATGATTGATTGACTCTCCTAGCATGTCATCCTCATAGAGTATGTTCTCGGATATTGTTGGTATGTTCGAGGATATGCCCTATGAGAGTGGGGTGTTACATATCCTATGTCAATGGAAAGGTATTGATGTAATAACCCGTTCCTGCACTTAAGAATTAATTGTTAGACGAAGCCACATCATGTGAGAATATATCAAGAGCATTTCATTGACATGCATTATATTTGCATACACATATGAATCATGATTTATAAACATTGTAAAGATAGTATATGCACTTAATTGACATATCCTAGGATATAAAAGATTTTAAATGATTATGACACAATTGTGTGTTGGTTATGTCATAAATCTTGTTTGACGGATTATAATTGGTGGATTGGAAATTTATTGATATAAGTGATTAATTGATAAAGTGGTGTGAGCACCTAAATTTAGGAAAAATGACAAAGAGCAAGACAAAAACGATACATGGACATTTAGGTAAATTAGGCCTGTGAAATGGTGCATGTGGCACGGGGAATGAGTGATACGTGGCTTAGCTAATTGGATGACAAATTGTATGAGTACATGAGTGACAAGTGGCCTAAGAAACCAAAACACAAGTGGATAAACATTAGGTGACAATTGGAAGCATGAGAAGAAGACCCATGGCATAACTCTCCATTTGGCAAGTGTTAAACCATATGTCCCACTTCTCTACCAAACACTTGTACCCCATGAATTTCACACTTGAAAGACCATATTTCTTCATGTTTTTGTTCTTCTGTTTTCTCCTTCATTCCCTCTCCAATGACTTCCTCATACAATCTCGCAAAACCTTGAGTTTTGTTAACTTTAGTAGCTTATATCTTGTGATTGGAAATCCTTTGTTTTCCATCTTATTCTTAGAGTATATTTGATTGCTTGAGAGGTTTAATTAGCTTATTAATTGAGGATGCTTTTGTTGAAAAAGTAAGTGATTGATTTCCCTGTTATGTTATATGTTAGTATAACATAAATGATGATTAATTGGAGGTGAATTGCATGTAAGGTTGATGATGAAGTGTGCTAGAATATGTTAATTATAGGGTTTTCACTGAACATGCATCTGTATTTTAGACATATCTTGATCTGTAGTTATCAAATTGGATGTTTTTAATGTATATTATCCTGGAGACATATGGATAAAATTTTCATGAAGGAATCAAATTTTAATTCTGTTTCCAAGGGTTTCGGAATTTGGCTTGAAGTTGAGTATTGGGTGTTGTTGTGGTGTGAATAGTCTGTATTATTTGGAGTATAACTCACAAAATACTGAGCCAAACTGCATCAATTTGGTGTCATTATAAACTTAAGACATATAGGAACAATTTTTTAGAAGAAGGTGTTCCCAAATGCCTAATTTCCTAGGACAAAATGATCCTACAAAACTGACCCTAAAACAAAGTTGGAAAAGCTGGAAAATGGGAGCGACTTTTACATAAAATATGTTTCTTTTATGTGATGTTTGAGACAACAATTGATAAGATACTTTCCTATGTTATATTTTGGATTGAATGAAGCTTGAAATGAACCTAGCATAATGCTTGAATATGTGATTAAATGTGTGATTGCTTAAGGTGATAATTGAGGTTAAAATTAAGGGAATAGACTGAGATTTATAAGATTAAATAAATGGATAGATTTTGGGGCAAGAGGCATAAATTTCTCTTTGAATGTTAGATTAAGGTCATTTAAGTATCCTTTCGAAGAGTACTCCAAGTTCTACAACTTCCGTGAAAACTCTGAGGAGAGATTTTGCTGTCTAAAAGGTCAAAATTTTACATTTCTGTAAGTGATTAATGAATGTCAGCCCAACAAACATGATGCCCTCCAAACAAACATAACCGAAGCTGGAAAGCTAAAAAACTAGAGAATGCCCACCTAGCAGACATGAAGTCTGCATAACGGACATTTACTGACCATTTGGGCTGAAATTGTTCTGAAACATAGTATATTTGGGAATAGATCCGCCCTATAAACATAAAGTTTGTTTAATAGACATAGATCCGATAAAATAGTAAGAGTGAAAATGTGAAATGAATGAAAGTGATCTTATGAATGCAAATGAAATTCAAAGGATATGAACGATGGATATTAAGTAAATATGAATAAAAATTTTGATATAATATGAACTGATAATGCTAGAATAACTATAGTGAATGATTGAGAAATGAACTTAAAATAATCTTGTATAATTGAGTTGTAAACCTAAGTTCATATTAAACATACATGAGTTATGAAGTATGAATGAATATGAGATATGAATTAAGGAAATATACTTGGAATAGTCAATTGAGCATGCATTAAACATGATAAATATACATATACATGGTTGAACAATTATATAATTGATCAACTTAGTAATATGTGGATTATATATGCATTGTATGATATAAATGAGCAAGTTGACTGACAACATCCAAACATTGTTGGATCATCAAGGCAATAGCTCACCTGGAGTATACTGTGAGTTATCCTAGATGTGTCAACTAAATTATATGTGTTTTTCTATTTGAGTTATATGTGTAGTAAGTTGACTTATATATATCTCACTATGCCTGAATTGCTCTTTTTAATTTTTACATAATAAACTGTTATTGGTTTAATTGTGATAATCCTAGACATAAATTGTCTGAGGAGATCATTATTTAGGATTGTATTGAAAGTGCTCATTGTATGTGAATTTGAATGAATAAGTGATAGTTAACATTATTGTTGAATGCCGGATCAAGTTCCGATGATAAATATGAATGTGAATGTGAATGGAATAAGTGATGTTCAACTGAATGTTGAATGTCAGACTCTAATCCGATGATTGTGATAAATGACTGTGCACATCGAATTAAAGTGATTGATAGCACATTATGTGTGATGAAGCATTTCATGACATTGATGTGCATGATCAGATGAAGGAGTTGTGATCAGAGTGAAGTGTGTAAATAAGTCCATTATCCATAAGGGATATAGGTCAGTACTTGAAATAAGCTCAATATCCACAAGGGATATGGGTTAGTACCTAAAATAAGCTAGTATCCAAAAGGGATATAGGTCAGTACCTAAAATAAGCCGATATCTATAAGGGATATGGGACAATTAATAGGCACTTGGTCACAACAAAATAAAAATAAAAGTGGAGTTTCATGTGCATTGCATATATATCGTTACATATATCATGTGAATAGTTGTGAAAAGTCATTGAATTGTGTTGACACAATGATGTGCAACATTGTATACATGTTGATGAGATGAATGATTAGGTTACTTTTAAATGATTATGTGAAATGTTTATATTGATAATGTATTTATCGAAATATGTATATATATTGTGAGTTGGTATACACAATTGGAAGATGTGTTAAAGGAGAACTGATTCTGAACAATATGATATATATGTGAATTTGGTTATTGCTTGTCATATTTATGTCCTGACATAGATGAACACACCAATAATGATGTACTTACTGAGTTTCCAAAACCCACCAAAATGGCGACGTTATTTTTTAAGCTCAAATGAGATCTCTAGTTAGATAAATTGGAGTCTAACCACTGCATTCAAATAAAACATTAGAGGTCGGGATTAGTTGGCACATGTATATGTCTGCAGTCCTTCTTGTATTTTGAAATTGTATCCTACAAATATTATAATGAGTTTATACGAATTGTAAAATGTAATGACTGTATGAATGAAAGTGTTTCGTAATTATAATAGGCCAAAAAGATTATTTAAATTCTAATGATATGATATAGGTTGAAATACTTGCGGCTAAGAATGTTTATGAATAAAATGGGTTATAAATGATTGTTAATTTTTATGAAATGTGTGCAATGTGTGAAAATTTTGCAATGAGTATGATTGTTTAATTGTTTTAGCATGCCACCCTTGTAGAGTATGTTGTCAAATATCAATAGTATGTTCAGGATATGCCCTATAAGAGTGGGATGCTACATTTTAGTATTAGAGCCCAGGTTTAGTATCGTACATGGGCATTTTTCAAAATATGTGTCAAGATGCATGCATTTTAGACATGTCATATCACGTAGTAGCAACTGATCCCCACTCTGAGTTTCCTTTACATGATTCATATGCATGAGCATTTATCAAGAGTTTAAGTTGATAGAAATAGAGAGAAGCATGAGGATCAGTCAAAACATGAGAAAATGAAAGTTTGTGGGCATCTAAAAATGAGAAATAGTACATGGTTCGATATGATAGATAAAGATTTAATGCATTTTTATTGGTGGATGTATTATTGAATATGATATCGATGTTATACTGTGGTGATATATCCTTGAATGTGAAATAGATATGAATATATTGTCGTAATTGATTGGGAAAAGTAGTGATATGACAGAAATGATAAGATTTAAAGTGTACAAGCCAAGTTGAAAGAAAATAAAATTTTCTACGACCTCGAGAAGTTGAACTTGGACTTGTAATGGTTGTATGATTAATGTGATAAAAGTTATGATTTAGTATAAGATTGTGTCAGTAGATTTGAGAGTTGATCCTCAGGGTAGTTATGTGTCTATAATTCTAAATTGATTAACAATATACACATGGAAGATGAAATAAATGATAACTGGAAGATGAGATAAAAGATAGTAAGATATATTGGAGTTCTCAGGGTTAAGTTGATTTGTTATTGTGAATGCATATCTGATAATGTGATTTCTTTGGCATGCTCATCAGTCTTAGTCCCCACAGTTAAACTTATGAGATAACTCAGAGTAGCGCATGAAAGCGTTTATAATCATCAATTGGGGATAGATTGAAAGTGTAAAAGATGTTACTATATAAGATGAATTTTAAAAAAATGGGAAAAAGAAGCAGGGCACGATCGTGGGCATGCACGAAGAGAGAGATGTTGTCTAGAATCAATTGGGATCAAGATATCATTAGTGTAAGATATTAATTGGTGATTTGTCAAAAATATATCTCTAGGTAAGTTGTAATGATCTTGATGATAAATACCAAAGTATAAGAGTAAATAAAGATGCCTACTACTTCATTGAGCATTATTGTAAAGAATATTCTGGTTACGTAAAGTATTATAGAAATTGATCTTATTAAGATATTATGAATAGTTAAAATTGATCTTATTGAGATATTATGAATAGTTAAAATTGATCTTATTGAGTTAATAAGGCTAAAAAGCAATGGTGAAAATAATTGATTGATAAGGATTACATGAACAGTATAGATGATGGTAGCAAGAAATCTTCTTTTGAAGAAGACTTCCATTTAGGTCAAGTAGACCAAATGGTTTACTTCTAGAATAAATGAATATTTAATGAATTAGAAGTGAATATTGGAGTCAGATAGATATGAGACTCAATTGTGAGAACAGTGAATATATTATAGTGCATGTGTCGTATCTGTTATAAAGTATCTAACTATGTTATTGGATTCTTGAATTGGAGATAACAATATTGCTATTGCTGATGAAACTAAAGTCCACAGGGTATTCTATATTCATATATTTTGAAGGTACAGGTTAGACTTGACGTGTGTGCTCGGAAAATTGAAAGTTGCAAATAAATTAAAATGTGTGAAGAAACTAGTATGAGCGAATAGATATTAGAATAAGTCAATGAGAAATTAGAGGAAATCAAATGAATAGAGAAAATCATTCAAGAAAAGAAGTCATTTGAGAGATTTTGAAAAACATGAGATAACATTACTTCATTTGAAGAATTAGTTACTTAAGAATTTTGGAAACGAGTGATGGACACCTCAAGTTGATTGGAATACCTTTAGAGGTTGACAAATGCCTGACAATATATATGGATTTAATGAACAAAGTTTTTCAACCTTGCTTGGATAAATTGATGACCATGATCATAGATGATAATCTGAGTTATATAGTATCTAGACAGGGCATATAGATAGACTCAAAAGGAAAGTAAAGGTAATGATGAAGTAAGGAACTTCGAGGAATATATGTAAGATCTGGAGTTTTCTAGAATGAGCTAGATATTGGATACTATCAAAGGTTGTCGTAGAGTTTTTACTAATCTTAGCCCTTTGATAAAATTTCTGTGGAAAAACGTGTCAATCATATGGACTGATAAATGTAAAAAGAAATTTGAGGAATTATAACACCGATGTTAATTATATCATTTGGATTTGGAGATTATGTAGTATATATTGATGATTCGCACCAAAGATTAAGATGCAATCTGTTGCAACATAATAAAGTGATTTTATATGCATCGAGATAGTTAAGGTCTCATAAGTTGATTATTTGATATATGATATAGAACCTGTTGTAATAGTAATTGCTTTGAAAACTTAGAGACATTATAAGCACAGCGAAACATTTTGGATATATATATATAGCTCATCATAGTTTGAGATGATTATTAAGTCAGAAATAATTGAATATGAGACATAGACAATGAGTAGAGTTACATAAATATTTTGATTATACAATTGAGTATTATCCAGTAAAGCTAGTATTGAATTCTAATGCATTGAATAGAAATTCAATAGTAGTGTAGCACAAATAGCAACCTATGCTATACATCTTAGTAAGAATATGCTAAAACAACATTTAGCAACTAAGGATGTAAAAGCAGTGATTGAATGTTTAAACTGCCAACAGTCTTAACTGTTGGAGATATGCTTACAACTTATATTTTGGAGTTCATAGAAAGATGAGGTCAATATATAGTTTTGATTGATTTTAAGCATAACAATCATTATCACAGTAACATCGGTAGAACATCGTATGAAGTGTTATATGACAGAAAGAGTCATCTGCTTTTATATTTAGATGAAGAAGACCCAAGAATGGTTGACGTTGAGAATCGATTCGAGATGTTGTTGATAAGTGAATGAATCTATATTAGGGATTAAGTGATTCAAAAAAAGGAACAAGTTCTATAAAAAAGAATAAATTAAGTCGAAATGTATTGGTCAATTATTAAGGTAAATAAGACCATTAGCTTATGAGTTGGCCTGATCAATAAAAGATGTCTCATATTCGCAATGTGTTCCATGTTAGCATGCTTAGGAGATATCGATCAGATCTGATGAATGTGTTACTGGCACAGGAGGTAGGCATTCAAGTAATTTAAGCTTTATGGAGGAAGGGACCAAATTATTTGGCTACTAAACTAAACAACCAAGAAAAAAAGCATTACCATTAATTAAAGTACTTTGGATGAACTGATTGAGAAAAGAAGCCATATAGGAAACTAAAGAAAGCATGAGGAGACAATACCCCTATCAATTTGATCAATTAGGTAAGAATTTCGAGGATGAAATTTTTCAAGGGGGGAAGAATTGTAATAGGCCGTTCCTACACTTAAGGATTAAATATTAGAATGAGTCATATCATGTGAGAATATATGAAGATCATTCCATTGGCATGCATTATTTTTGCATACAAAATCATAATTTAGAAACATTGTAAAGATAGTAGATGCACTCAATTGACATATCCCGAGTATGAAAGATTTTAAATGATTATGACACAATTGTGTGTTGGTTATGTCTTGAATCTTGTTTGACAGATAATAATTAGTGAATTAGGAATTTGTTGATATAACTGAGTAATTGATAAAGTGGTGTGAGCACCTAAATTTAGGAAAGATGGTAAAGACTAAGAAAAAATGATACATGGACATTTAGGTAGATTAGTTATACAAAATGGTGACTTATGGCATGGGGAATGAGTGGCATATGGCTTAGCTAACTGGATGACAAATGATGTGAGTACATGAGTGACAAGTGGCGTAGGAAACCAAAAGACAACTGGAAAAAGCATTAGTTGACAATTGGAAGCATGAGAAGAAGACCCATGGCATAGCTCTCCACTTGACAACTGTTACACCATATGTCCCACTTCTCCACCACACACTTGTACCCAACGAATTTCACACTTGAAATACCATCTTTCTTCATGTTTTTGGCCTTACCAATGACTTCCTCACACAACCTCCCCAAACCTTAAGTTTTGTCAACTTTAGTAGCTTACATCTTTTGATTGGAAATCATTTGTATTCCATCTTATTCATGAAGTATATTTGATTGCTTGAGAAGTTTGATTAGAATGTTAATTGAGGAGACTTTGTTGAACAAGTAAGTGATTGATTACCCTATTATGTTCTATGTTAACATAACATAAATGATGATTAATTGGAGATGAATTGCATGTAAGGTTGAAGATGAAGTTTGCTGGAATATGTTAGTTATAGTGTTTTCACTGAACATGCATCTATATTTTAGACATATCTTGATCTGTAGTTATCGAAATTGGATGTTTTTTAATGTATATTAACCTAGAGACATATGGATACAATTTTTATGAAGGAATTGAATTTTAATTCTATTTCTAATTTATAATTTGGCTTGAAGTTGTGTAGTTGACTTAGATGTATCTCACTATATTTGAATTGCTCTAATTTAATTTTTATATAATGAACTATTACTGGTTGAATTGTGATAATTCTGGACATCAATTATCTAACGAGATTATTATTTACGATTGTATTGGAAGTGCTCACTATATGTGAATTTAGCTAAATAAGTGATACTTAACATTATTGTTGAATGTCGAACAAAGATCCGATGATAAATATGAATGTCAATGTCAATGGAGTAAGTGATGGTCAACTAAATGTTGAATGTCGAAATCTAATCTGATGATTGGGATAAATGACTATGTACATCAAATAAGAGTGATTGATAGCACATTATGTGAGATGATGCATTTCATGACATTGATAGCACATTATGTTAGATGATGCATGATCAAATACAGGAGTTGTGATTGGAGTGACCAGCTTGAAATAAGCCTGGTATCCACAAAGGATATGGGTCAGTACCTGAAATAAGTTGGGTATCCGTAACAGATATGGGACAATTAATAGGCACTCGGTCACAATAAAATAAAAATGAAAGTAGAGTCTCATGTGTAATGCCTATATATCTTTACATGTATCATATGAATAGCTGTGAAAAGTCTTTGAGTTGTGTTGACACAGTCCAATATTGTATACATGTTGATGAGATGAATAATTAGGTTAATATGAAATGTTTGTATTTATAATGTGTTTATCGAAATATGTATATATATTGTTATTTAGTGTACACAACTGAAAGACGAGTTAAATGAGAACTGATTCTAAACAATATGATATACATGTCAATTTGGTTATTTCTTGTCATATTTATATCCTAACATGGGAGAGCAGGTCAATGGTAATTCACTCACTAAGTTCGTAAAACTCACCAAAATTGCAGCGTTTGTTTTTCTGGCTCAGATGAGATCTCTAGTTTGATAAATTAGAGTCTAACTACTATATTAAGATAAAAGATAGAGATAAGGATCAGTTAGCACCTGCATTTTGTCTACAACCCTTTTTTTATTTTGAAATTGTATTCTATAAATATTGTAATGTGTTTATAGAAATTGTAAAAGTAATGACTATATGTCTAAAAGTGTTTTGTAATTAAACTAGACCCAAACAATTACTGGAATTTTGATGATATGTTATGGTTTGAAATACTTGCAACTGAGAATGCTTTTAAATAAAATGGGCCATAAATGATTGTTGGTTTTTATGAAATGCGTGTGACACGTGAAAAATTTGCAATGAGTACGATTGTCTAACTATTTTAGCTTGCCACCCTCGTAGAGTATGTTCTCGAATATCGATAGTATGTTCAGGATATGCCCTATGAGAGTAGGGTGCTATAATTTGAGTGGAACCGATATACCATATTAGATTGAGGAATTGTGGTACCTTGTGCCAATATTGGCACAGATGATTATGTTTTGAACTTAGTGAGTGATGATGGTGAGTGGAGAAGTGTTGACAAACTATTGAATGTAAGCCTACTAGGTTAAACAAGACCCATTTAATTCACTTAATAAAGAGGTAAAATATAAATAGTAACAATTAAAATAATATTAGTATTAGAAATTAATAATTACAATAAAATTATGGATGTTTATTGAGTGTTTGAATGGTTTGGTATTGCTTATATATTTTAGTATTGTATATATATTTTATAAATTTGATTATTTTTAGCATAAATTGGGTTGTTTAATTTTACGAGTATGATTAGGTTACCATTACTTAATAGGCAGATTACTTCTTGTTACTATATATTTTTAGGAGATATAGAGATCATCGATAACTCTGCTGTACCTGATTAACAAGGTAGAGGCTAGGTGGGGCTAGTAGATCAAATTAAGTACATATGCTTTATGGTATATATTTTTGAATGTTATAATTTGGGATGATTATGCTTATAAAGATAATTTTTATGACTTATGAATGTAATTTTTTAGAGTAATGAGATTTTGGTAATCGGTGATGTAATTGTGGAAAATCTTGGCTAAATTATGGTTTAAGAATTTTGAAGTGTCATATTTACATGGTATCATAGTGAGTTTTACGTTTTTTGAGAGAAACTTAGTGAATTAGGAAAAAAGTCGATAATATATTCTTATCTTATTTATGATGGTTTCAGGAGATGATACTACTGAACCATAGTCGACTATGGAATCAAGTAATTTGATTCATGTCTCAAATGTGCCTGATCAAGGGAATGCCATAACAAATTGATTAAAAGGAGAGATGTTAGTGCCACCTCAGATGATAAATTATTTTCAGATGATGTAGCAAGTTGTTATTGTGGCTCCTACTTAAGGTGATTTTGTAGTAGACCATAACTATGAACAGATCTATAAGATGGGTGTAGTGGAGTTTCAAGGCACTACTAATCCTAAGGAGGTTAGGGCATGGTAAGAGTAGATAGAGTTAATTTTAGATTGACTAGGGTACACCTAGGAAAGAAAGTTGCATTACATTATTTCATAAAGAGTTCTTATGAGTCATAGGAGATGATTCAATAAGTGTTTTAAAGAGAGTTTAGAGATAAATAAACTTTATAAATATATCGAGATTTAAAGAATATGGAGTTTATGAGTCTGAACATAGGAAATGTCTATAACGGAGTATGAGGCTTGCTTTGTGACTTTATCTAAGTATTCATTAAAATCTATGAAAAATATAAAGGGCAGATGCTATTGTTTGAGCATAGTTTAAGGACTGAGATTCGTTTAGGTTTGGGAATTGCTACTTCTGATTTTAAGAAGTTACTAGATATTGCACTAAGAGTAGAGGATGTGATAAAACATGAAAGAAGGAGAGGAGAGCTAAAGAGGAGACCAAAGGGTTATTATGGAGAGGAAAGTCAATATGTTATAAGGAGTGATAGTCATTCATGGTTTACAAGTGCAGGGCAATCTAAGAGAGTCGGTGCTATATCGAGCAAGAGTGATTGTTTCTATAGGTTTGGTGGAGATCATAAAGCTAGTAGGGATTTAGGATACAATAACAGTAACAACAATAGCTAGTAGAAATACTACTGAGACGTAAAGTTTAGGGAGGTCTAGTAGTATGCAGCCTTACTCCTAGCTATTAGAGAGACTATTTCCAAATAACTCACATAAGGAAGGGGGGAAAAAGGAAAAATAAATAGAATTAATTAATTGAAAATAGTTAAAAATTAAAAATTATTAAAGTTAATAAATATTATTATTAGGGATTCAGGATGGGATACAATTATTAGTGGGGGTTAGTTAAAGGCTCAAAGAAGCTTTTTAATAAAGGAGTTTGAGGGATGTAGATTATGCAAACTGTGGGAGAGATATGCTATATCTATTGAGAGTGGGGGCGTTTAAGAGGAGTTGTCTGATAATGGAAAGTAGTTCAGGAGTTCGGGCAGAGAAAGCAATATATGGTCAGAGTTATGATTTTAGTTCAAGTAAAAGTTCGAGTAGAGTTCGTGGTCGAGGAGCTTAATGCAGACCATCAGCAGTTATAAGTACTAGTGGGGCATCCTCATCATAGGTTTATACTTAGGTGATGATATACCATATGAAAGGGAGGAGGCACTCGTAGCCAATAATGTCATTTTAGATATGATTTCATTATTTGATATTAAGGCTAATATATTAGTAGACCTAGAATTTACACATTTGTACATCTCTTTAAAGTTTGCCTTTAGATTTGTGGGGGAGGTTAGCCTATTAGGATATAAAATAAGAGTGTGGTTTCTAGTAGGAGATTGTATGATAGCGAATATTGTAAGGAGGGGGATGCCAGTGAGGATTGTAGAGTGGAGCTACCAGCATACTTCAAAGTGATGGATTTAAGGGAGTTTGATGTGATTCTTAAGATGGATTAGTTAGCATAATATTGAGCTATAGTGGATTATTATATAAAGGAGGTGATTATAAAGTTTTCAAGTAAACCAAAGGTGATATTTGTGGGGAATCATAAAGTAGTTCTTGTATGTATGATATCACTCATGACTATTAGACGACTAATATTGGAAGGATGCAAGGCATATCTAGCTTAGATAACAAAAATGAGGAGGTAAGTCCTAAGTTAGAGAATATTCCTATAGAGAGAGAATTTTTGGAGGCATTTTTAGATGATTTACTTGGTTAGTTCACGTCCTTAATAGAAGATAGATTTCATTATTAAGACTAAGCATGAAGTTGACCAATTTTTATTTCGCCTTACATGATGGCTACTATTAAGTTAGAGGAGATGCAAAAGTAGTTAAAGGAGTTATTAGAAAAGGGCTTTGTTAGACTGAGAATAGCAACCTGGGGAGCTCCAATGTTGTTTGTAAAGAAAAAGGATGATAATATAAGACTTTGCATTGATTACTATAAAACTTTTAGTTAAAAAACTTTGTAAACTACAAGTATACAACTTGTATCTTATAGTATAAAAATTTTCAACCTACAAGGATTGTAGAAATCACCTAATAATTCTTGTAAACTTTGTTTAAGGTATACAGTAAGCTGAAGTACTAATAATTAAACTAAAAATAAAGACTTAATAACTAAACAATGAAAATTGTAGCCATAAATTTGATTAATTGATCAATAATGAGAAACAGAAATTACTTCTATCCTTATTTGATTTCACTTTAGTCTTTTGATTTAATCCTAGTCAATCCTGGATATCCAATGACTATGATTTCCCTCTTTCAAGATCTAATGAGGTAATATTAATTAAAATAGACGAAATTAAATTATGATTCTCATTCTATAAAACTCTTTCTAACTATCTAATTGGATTTGAAGTAATCCTATAGATAACTAATGAACAATTAAGATCTCTCTTAAATTACCCATTAATTTTATGTCTATAGGTCTATAAAGAAACCAACTCTCACTGAGCAACATAGAATAAGCGATTCAGTCTAGTCTCTTTATTCAAATTGAATATAAAATAATAAACCTCAAATGAATATTAATTTATAATGTAAAGTTCAAGAAATAAATCAGGTGTAATTTCGAAAAAGGAATTTAGTAATTCATAGATGCAACTATATATCCAAATTTAGTTATTATTAATATCTAGGAAAGACAAAGAAATAAGGAAAGAGTAGAGAATTGAATCTAAAAGTGATCTCTTCTTTGCCTTGAGCTGGAAAATTTGCATCGTTTTTCTTTAGAATTTTTTATCATTTGAACTCCTCTTATTATGAGTCCCACTCTTTCGGTAGTGAATGAAGAATCTTCTTCACCTTCTCGCTATCCGTCATGTGCTTTCCAAGGTTGCCTAATCCATTGATAATTTCTGCAAAACGATCAAGCAT
>JAOSBN010000008.1:36296520-36316198 GCA_027563595.1 Erythroxylum suave | reverse complement strand
ACCCAAAATTGCAACATATTTTTCAGGACCGAGAGTAGACTCCTAGCTCCAGAGGGACTTTTCTAGCCGAGTAGGTCGTGTTGGCAAGAGAAGTCATGGCTCACAGGTCGGTCAGCTAGGACTTTTGGGATGGCCTAGATAGATTATGATGTATTTTTCCTCTTTCATGCAGCATGTTGTACTGATGTACGAACAGTAAAAGATGATAGATGTATAAATTTCTGGTTTTTGATGAAATGGAATGAGGAAAATTTTGGTTTCAAAAACATTATGATTTTTTCTACGGATGTTTTATTATGATGCCATGTGAGGTGTTTGTAGTGATTGATCGTAGCTCACCCTTATCGTAGGATATGTACCGAAATGACCTACGGGCGTCCCGGTGTGTACCCTGCGGTAAGAGGGCGCTACATTCTTAGTTCTTCTTTATCTTACTTTCTAAGATTAACTTCTTTTCTATTACGCTCATCTTGTTCTTTTATACACTCATCCATTATATCAATCTTCTTGTAGGAGCAACCTTTCTTCAGATTCTTTAGTACTTTATTCATGTTAAATTTAACTTGTTTATCACCAATCTGAAGAATAAGTTTGCCTTCATAGATATCCAACAAGGCTCTTCCTGTATTTATAAATGGTTTATTAATAATTAATGGATAGTTTTGAACCTCTTTAAAGTCTAGCACTACAAAATTTATAGGAATAACAAAATTTTCCACTTTTACCGGCACATCCTCTAACTTGACAAATAGTTTCTTTATACATTGATATGCCAACTAAATAAGAATAGATGTTGGCTTCACATCTCCTAGCCTCAAATTCCTTAAAATTGAAAAAGATGTAAGATTAATACTTACACGCAAGTCATATAAACACTTAACAAATTCTAAATTACTAACAACATAGGGTATATAAAACTCCTCAAATCTTTCAATTTTGAGGGTTACAGAGCTACAACTTCCTGTCATGAAAAATGTTTCATTTTCCTCCCAAGTCCTTTTATTCAACAAGATGTCTTTAAGAAACTCTGGATACTTAGGTATGCTTTCCAAAGCTTCCACAAAGGACAAGTTAAGTTGCAATTTCTGCAACTTCTTTATAAACTTTGTCAATTGAACATCCATTTGGTTCTTCTGTAACCTTTGTGGGAATAGGATCTTAGGAACATATGGAGGGGTAGGATATATGGAATTTCCTCCTTCTTCTCTTGGTTTCCATTAGTGTGGGGTTTAACCTTCTTCTTAGTTGGTTTTTCTAACTCGCTCTCACTTCTAAATGTGATGGCTTTTAGTTGCTCCCTAATTTAGTAAAGTGGTGTGAACACCTAAATTTAGGAAAAATGATAAAGAGTAAGAGAAAAATGATACATGGACATTTGGGCTGATTAGGTCTATGAAATGGTGACATGTGACATGGGGAATGAGTATAGAGATGACGTATGCTACGTATTTGGTTATATGGGTATATGACATGAGTGACCTCATCAATAATGGTTTGCTCACTAAATTCGCAAAACTCATCAAAATTGCAGCATGACTTTTCAGGCTTAGAGAGATATCCAGTTAAACTAAATAGAGCTTAACCACTGCATATGAACATGAGTTAGTGGTCAGGATTAGTTTGCACCTACCCATGTCTTCAATCAAATTGTATTAAGCTTTGTATTCTGCTTCTGATGTACATTGTATAAGTGAATTTTGAAATTTAATGACTTTTCCAACTGAATATGATTGTAATGAAATGGGCCTAAATGAAATATGAGTTGCTTAAGATATGTTTGATGCGTGGAAATTTTGCAATAAGTATTATCTATCATTTTAACATGCCATCCTCGTAGCGTTTATTCTTGAATACCGTCAATATGTTCAAGCATATGCTCTATAAGAGTGGTGTGTTACACTTCTTGTCTTTTAGTTTTCTTCTCGTTGCTCCATGAAAATAAGTGAAAATTAATCTTCAAAAAATGGCCAAAATATATAGCTTTCGACTCACTTTAACTTCTTTGCTTCTGAATTGTACCTAAAATCATATATGAGTCAAAGTGAGTATCTTAAGCATTTTCATTTCAATAATCGCTAAGAGCATGGAATAATTTCTTAATCAATTAAACACCTATCAACATCCGGGGAAGGATATTGTAGTAGCGAATTCTTTAAGTAGTAAAAGTTCAGGCATTATAGATAGTTTAAGTTGATGTAGTATGACACGATTGGTGGAGTTGAAAGTACTAGATGTAAGATTGAAGATTAATTATATGAGTGCTTTATTAGCAACACTACAAGTTTTTTTTTTCAGATTTGGGAGATAGGATTGGAGAGGCATAAGCTTGGGATTCTTATCTAATGTAAATGAGAGAGAGTGTGCAATAGGGTATGGAGACTAAATTTTTCAATGAAACAGATAGAGTGTTAGTGATTAGAAGATAGGTTTGTGTGCTATATACAGATAGATTACTATATGAGATTCCGAGGGAAGCTCAAGTGCACTATATGATATGCATCCTATTAATACAAGAATGTTTCAGAACCTGAGACCTTATTGCTAGAAAAGCTTGCCAAGTTGTATGTAGACGAGATTGTGACGTTACATAGAGGTTTCAGTGTCTGTTATATTATTTTGAGATCTACAATTTACTAATTGGTTCTAGATGTTATTATAGACATATTTGGGGACTAGGTTGAATTTAAGTATTACATTTCACCCTTAGTTTAAAGGAAAATCAAAGCCTACGATTCAAACATTGGAGGATATGATGAGAACTTATATGTTGATTTTGGAGGGTGATTGGGAAAAATATCTACCTTAATGGAGTTTGCACATAATAATTGTTATCATTCTAGCTTAAATATGGCACCATTTGAGGAATTACATGATAGGATGCATAGAGATCCAATATTTTGGGGGTATAAAGAGTGCCAAATTATAGGAAGGATTAGAGTTGGTTTACGAGATGGTAGAAAAATAGGGGTGGTAAGGCAGTGCTTAATGATAGCTTTAGATTAACAAAAGAGTTATACTGATCAACATCATTAGGAGATGGATTACAATATTGGAGATATTGTATTTTTACAAGTATCACCTTGGAGGGAAATTTTAAGATTTCGTGGGAGAGAGAAGTTAAGTTTGAGATACATTGAGCCATATGAGATTGTACAGTATGTGAGCAAGTACCTGATAGATTATCCTTACCTCCAAAGTTATCATAGAGTTATGATGTGTTGATGTTGAGACGATATTGATCAAATCCTAGACATATTATATTGAGGCCTAATTATAAAAATGCACTAATGGAGATATTAGATAGATAGAATAGGCATTTATAAATCATGTTAAGATAATCTAAAATTGTATTCTTATATTTGTGTACAGTTCAAAAAAATTGTAAATTTTTGTTATTAATAAATTACTTTATGGTAAACTTGATTTTGAATTAATAATTAATTAATTATTATTAATAATTAACTATGTAGATTTTAGAAATATATGAGTTTTGTTAGAATTGTATTCATTAAATAAATAACTGACAAGGTATAAAATATTTATCGTTTATATTTTATTATATGTTATGATGTGTATCATTAGATAATTCAGGAAAAAAATGTATTTGTAATTTTTAGTTATGGATGTGTATAATTAAGAGCATTAGCATAAGATAATCAACTTCATGAAAGTAGATAGAGACTAGTTTATAATGGTTTGAGATATAGATTGTGAAAGTTATCAATATATGCCTTGCCTAGAGTAGGCTATATTCGATGGTCATAGATTGATGGGTTATGGAGTTATGAATGAGTTGTGGCTAGATGTCTATTTGTTGAGTATCAGGGCATCCTTACTGAGGTACCAAGTTAGACTGAGGAAATAAGTTATTATGTGCTAATACTTGATTACATTTCCATTTATTGATTGATGATGATAAGTAGAGAAGAATCAATAGATTATTGAATGTAAGCCTGCTAAGTCTAGTAGGGCCTAGTGAATTCAGTTAATAAAGAGGTGAAAACATAAATGGTAATAATTAAGATAATATTAATAATAAATAATAAATAACAAAATTGTATATAATTGTTGAGTGTTTAGACAGGTTGAGTATTATTTTTGTATTTTTGTATTATATGTATATTTTATCATTTGACTATTTCCAACATATATTGACTTATTTCATTTTAAAGGTATGATCTGTTTAACCTTACTAATTAGGCATCTCACTTCTTGTCGTTATATTTTTTTTAGAAGAAAGATAGATTGTCGATAACTTTAGTGTATGTGATTAATAGTGTGGAATCTAGGTGATGCCAACAAATCAAATTGAGTATAATTATGTTATTATATATACTTTTAGATGTTACAATTTAAAATGGTTATGCTTTTATAAATAATTTTTATACCAATGTACATAATTTTTATACTAAGGAGATTTTCGTAATTAATGACATAATTGTAGAAAAATTTTAGTAAGCTATGGTGTAAGAATTTTGGAATGTCACAAATATTGAACTTCCTTGTAGTTTAAGAAATTTCAGAAAAATCTTATCTTTAAAATTCTTGAAAAAAACTTTGTTTAGTTTTCAATTTATAAAACTTTCTTAGACTTTGATTGACAAAACATACACAATCTAAACATCAGACATATACTATTCAAATGTCACCAATATGGTAACTCACTCAACTCTTAAAACTTAACATCAATTAATTAAACTCGACTTAAACTAATAATTTAAGATAATTATAATAAAATATAATTTTAAATCAAATTTAATTAGTTTGGTTCAAGTTTAAGAGTTAAGTTAAATCTTCATGTAAGAATCATTGGTTGGTATAAAATTGATGTTTATATTACTTGTTTTTTGTTTTTTTCTTCAATCAAAGTCTAAAAGAAGAGATTTTTCTAAAAACAGAAAAGTAAAATGAATTTTTTTCTCGAATTTTAGAGATTAAAGGTATTTTAAAAACTTTCTTAAGCTATAGAAGAGGTTTATATCTTTTATCCAGTGCATAACTGATTTATATATGTAGAACTTATAATATGCTTGTTTATATAATTTAAACAAATTTATTTATATATAATTAATACAATTTTAGAATGAGATTCTAATTTGATATTTCCTATTAGAATAAAATATTACATAATTGTAATTTTTAATGTTCTCATAATTTATTATTTCTTCTATCAATTTTTAAATAATTTTAAAAAATCTTACTTAAAAAATAAAAAGAAATTGGTTTATAATTAAAAGGATAAAAATTAGGAAAAAGATAAAAAGTTATAGTGTAGAAATTTTAACAAGAGTATAAAAAGGTTTTTTTAAAATAATGCATGTTAACTGCCAATATCAAATCTTGAATGTGGTTATTATGAAAAGTTAATACCATCTATTTATTTTTTTAGTTTAAATGCTCCTTCCAATTATGTTTCATTCATACCTAATACAAAAATAAAATCCTAGACAATTTATCTAATAAAAGTTAAACTTAATTAAAAATTATTAAAATTTTAGTTCAAAACACATAATATATTTAATTAGTAAATTAAAGATATGCTACTCTGTCTTGTAACACAATATATAGTCAAATAATATAAATTTATTTTTATGTTTTTAATATGATAGGGTTTGTGGTTAAAGATGATTATATATATATATTGATTGTGATGGACGTAATAGTAATAGATCTTTAAATTTATAAGTTGTTAGTTAAATCTACCGATAAGTATGCTGAGCGATTAATTTGTAATAGGCATGTATGAATATTTAATTAAAGTGTTAATTATAAAAATTCTTGAACTTTATTCAATTTTATAATATTTGTCTGAACTTTTAAAAATGGTAATAAAATACTTCCAATTTTAACTTTTTGGCAAAAATAGTTTATCATTAGTCTCCCAGTTAACAATATTAATGTGACAAACCATACCAGTAGACACATCAGACACATGGCTATTACATGTTTTACTTATGCAACGTTAGATAAAAAATTTAAAAATTTAAAAATCTTAAAATCCTTAAAATATTTCTCCTAATGTTTCTAAGTTAGTAAAAGCCTTACTATAGCTGCACTATTTGTCACTACATCATATTGTTTCAGTTGCTACATTACTATCTCACCATCTTTGTCTCCTATTTGTAGTTATTGTTAGTGTGTATCTTATATTCATAATTTTTGTCACAGCCTTTGTAGTGATTATTGTTAAGTCCTAAGATGTATGTTAGTTCTTAAGTGTTGATGGTCATAAAGTGTCCAGACATCTCCACTAATTGTTGTTTATACTATAGAAGTAGACATTTAATGTTAGTAAAAGATATAAAATCATCGCTTGAGTTTTCTTTACCTTGAAAAGAGTGTTGAAAAATAGATGAGTTTATTGTGGCAACAAATTTATGCTAGAAAGGTAGCATTCATAACTTACTTCTTCGTAATATCTTGCATCTTTTTGTTTTTAACTCAAATATTAAGTTGATAATGGATTTTAGAATACAATTCCAACATTGTTCTCTACACTACACCTTCAGAAATCAAATTTATTAATATATAGGCTATTACAAAGAATTGTTTATAGTCAAGGTTAACATTTATCTTTTAACATAAAATTATAATCTTGTTCATCTTTATTTGGACTTACTAGATGCAAATTAAATAAATTACCAATTTCTAACTCAATTAAATGAGAAACATGTGTGACTAATGACATGTGCACAGTTGTTCATATTTTTAGGTTTATATTTAACACATTTTGCTTATTTATTTTTGTGTTTTTTATTATTTATGGTACTTAATTTGTTTATATTTAATTTTCAATAATTAGAGAAAAAAGAAAGAATTTGAACAAGTTTTGGGTGATTTAAAGTTGTTTTGATCAATGTATGAAGACGAAAGAAACTAGGTGGCCAAGTATATAGATGTGTACTTGCCAGTGTACTTACACCAGCATGCATAAGTCTGTGTTTGAGAAGTACTATGTATCTATGGTGATCACATTTAGGCCCATTTTTATGCATGTGTTTTCTCTAGATTTTAATCTTATGGTTCTAATTTTATGAGCTAAGATTTTAAGGAGTTTCATACATTATAAAGATAGCATCGCTTTGATGCATTAGAGTAAAAAAGACTTTACTGGTAGTAAATAAATGTTAATAACATTGAACAAGGTCAAAAATCTTTTACTATCAGAAGCCTATCGGTTATCCTCATATCATCCCATTATTTTTTATATTTTTCGTTAATTTTGCATGCTTTGTACACTGAGGATAATAAATAGACTAAGTGCGAGGGAGGGAACTATTAGTTAAGCTTGTCAATTTTTTTATAATTAGCTTAATAATCAATAATTTATAATTTTTTAAAAAGGGGATCTTAATTAAGATGATTCATTAAGAGTTTAGTTGTGATTATGATTTGAGTTATTTAGGAAATTAGTTAAGAGTTTTGAAGGTTAAGTTGATTTTAATTTAGTTCATTACTTTTGAGAATAGATACTTGATTTGCATTTTGACACTTTATATATAACTTGTAAATGCGAGTTAAATATAAATTATTTTTGAGCATTTTCTTTGCCCCACATATAAAATATAAAGAAAAAATAAAAATAGTAATATGTTAGTAAAAGAGCATAAATAATTTCACTCCACTAGTGGCTATTGAGTGCTAAGTTTTATTCTAATTAAAACCCTCAACTACCGTAAGTGCACGGGTTGCAAATTGTAGTAAAAGAAGGGTCAATCTTCTAAGGAGGTGTGAATTAATCTAATTGAAAATCAACAAAGAGAATTAACAAGTTCTTAGGGAAGCGATTTATCTTGTCATCAACATTAATCTGGCTAGTTATGTATCAATACGGTGTCAGTTCTATACTATTAAGAGGCAGATTACTCTCTCTCGAGTTATAATCACTAAGCTTTAAATGATAATCCATAATTAAGTCAAGTAACTGAAAATGTAATCTCTCAGTTAACAATCAGCCCACAGCCTAATTAGTTTTGAACTATTCTAATGAACAACTGGGTCTCTCTCTGTAAAAATTACCGATTTGATTAATTACGTGGTTTATTGAGTCATTCAACTCTTATTAATCCAACCCAATCATTTTTATTCGAATCACCCTCTTAGTTTATTACCAAAATATGCAAACACTGCAATTAATCACAATATCCAATCAATCAACCCAAAAGATAACTAGATTAACATTGAATCAATTCAAAATCCCTAAAGAAAAGTTAGAACATCATCGATAATCCAAAATCCATAATCATCATTTTGATATTCATCTTAAAATTCAAAGTAAAGGAATCAAAAACGAAAAGAAACAATCACTTGGAAGGGATCATACGACTAAGGAAAGGCGGAAGTTACAAAGACCTACTTCCTCTTATTTCTTCTATCTCTTCTCTCACCTTCATCCTCTCTCTTGGAGTCTTCCAAATGTGGTAGAATGTGAAAGTTATTTAGGGTTCCAACTCTTTCCTAATTATAGTATTTCTACTTTTGAACAATCCTAGGGCTTTTTTAGATCCGAAAGGTTCAAAAATCCCCTCAAAAACTTAAATCTGGAAGGTCATCTGCAATTGTCTGTGTGCAAGTCACAATCATGGCCCCCTGTTTGGTTTTCTGTCACAACCATAGCTCACTGGTCATGATTGTGGCCCTCTATTTTGGTTTCGGCCTCCTTCGAATCTCCTTTGTTCTTTGATATTTGCCCTAAAACACTAGTAAGCACATCAAGGCACCTAAAACATATAAAATTGAAGCTCAATTGCGTGCTCGAACCTACAAAACACTCAAAACACAAATGTTTAACCAAATAACAAAATCCTAAGCTAAGCATACACCAATCGTTCAATATAAGTACTAAACATATACTAAACTACCATCTAAAATATTATACAATCTACAACTACAATGATGTAGTTGAGTAACTGAGAGTATTCATGACAAGATATTTTGAAAGGACCGATCTTAGAGTTCCCCTTCTGGAACCTAATTACAGGCCTCCTAGAGATGCCAAAAGAGTCCTCCAACTAATATCTGACTCAATCAAAAGGTTCTTAAAAAGTTAAGTCGTTCAATGACTTAAATCCTTTTATACTTTAACAATTAAAACCGTGGAAAATAGAAGGAACTTTTTTCTATCATTTTATTAAAAATTTTGACAGCATAACGGTCGTATTTTGACATTTCCAAAATTTTTAAAAGCCTTATAAAATTTGAAAACATTTCTATATTCACACCAATTTCTCAAATACAAATTTTGGACTTTAAGCTCCCTCACAAGCAACCCAAACAAATAATTATCAACAACCAATACAATAAACTTTTAAAATATAAAACGTATTCATATATTTCATTTAAAATGTTTTATAAGTATCCATTCTTTACACAAATGTACATAGCAAAATGACATAACAGCACATGACAATACAACTAATCTTGAGGTGGACTTCCAATTACTACAGTACTTGTATGCATACCTAGGGTGGTTTGTTTAAAAACATAAAAATAAGGGTGAGCTAAACGAGCTTAGTAAGTGTAATAAATTTACTAGAAAATTGAAATTTTCATAACAGTGTAACTGCAATATTACATACAATCATAAAGATCATGGCAAAACATTTTCCATAACAATTTATTTGTGCATCATCACATCTTGTAAGAACATAAAATTTCGTAAAAAACAATTTCAAACTTTTTTGAAAAACTATTTCCAAATGCTTCTTGAAATTAAACTCATCATATAAAAATTTCCATTTCCCATTTTCCTTAATCAATAAAAAGTGGTGGCAATAAGTTTTTCGAAAACTTTAATACTGAAAAAATACTGCAAAATAAGTTAGCCATTAGCATTGGTACCATACGGTACCTCTCAAATCACTTTTAACATAAATAGCGTCGGCATTACTATTTTCATGACTTTCCTTACTCAACATAGCCCACCACAAGTTTCTTTACGATATGATACACTAGGCATAAAGTAATGGAGCTGGTTCTGCATCACTTACCCGTAATAGATTAATTGCTAGAGATTAGTAGTTACGGAGTTAGTTCTGCATTGCCTACCCAGAACAAGTCACAGAGCTAGTTCTACATCGCTTACCCATGATTGGTTAACCACTATCTTTGAAGCTAGCTTTACATCGCTTACCCTAAATAGGTTAATCATTATAAATATATCTGTATAAGAACATGTATAAAGCCTAGTGGTGTACCATAAGTAAAACAACTCTTACATTTACAACTCATTTTATTTTCTAAATTAAGTCTGGGAGGATTCATGAGTGAACTATTTCAATGTAACTCCCAATCATATCAAATTTAACTTTCAATTTAAAATCATAAATTGCCAAATCATACACTTATGCTAGCAATATTCACTTGTAAAATATCATTTGCATAAAACTCAGTAAAAATATTCATTTCATGATCAAATGAAAACCATTTGCATAAACTTAAATTAAAGAACACTCACATGTCATCAATTATTTTACAAAGAATTAAGTCATATAAAATAGTTAAAATACTCTAACAACTTGCTAGTTTCCTTTTCACCACTTCGAAACCCTTCAGTTGGCTTCATTTTTCGATCAAAAAACCTAAAACCAATAGATTAAACTCCTTACTACATTTCTCAGTTAAATATACCATAAACCATGTCAACTTCATTACTTTCCACATAAATTCCACATCCTTAATCACATTCATATGATTACTACTTCATAACCATATTTTTATACTAAAAATTCCCTTATCGCTAAACTTAACATATTATACATTAAACTCTTTCAATTCAATCTCATTTGATTTCTGGCACTTAAAACAAATCCAAATTCACTCCTATGACTTATTAGGAAACACATTTAAGCCATAAAATTTTATTAACAATTTTTTTACAAAATCAAGCACTTTAGGCCTAATTCCTACCAAAACCAATTCCAAATCATTTATTTTTCATTTTTTACTTAATTAGCATCAAAATAATGCTATGAAAATCATAAAACATCATAATAGAATTTTGGACCATACCACATTAAAAACCCTCACTTGGCCGAAAACTTGTCCAATCATTTCCATGGTTTTTCTTTCATTCTTTCATCATTAAACTAACTTGCTAATGTTATTCATTAATCTTAAATCATCAAATGACAAAATAAACACTTTAGGCAATAGATCTCACCCTTGACCAAGTTAACCAAGGCTTCACACATTAGGTTTTCTTGATTTTTTTCCCAATTACTTCCAATGTAATAAAACCTTGATATTAAATCAAAAGGTTGCAATTTACACCATCAAAACCAAATCTAACCTATAACTTAACAAATCAATTTTTTTCCAACAAGATAAGTAAGCTTATTAGATGCTTGATTAGAGGTAGAAGCGCATGAAAAATGTTTTGGATCACTCATCCGTGGCCATAGCCAAAGATCTCTCTTCTCCTCTCTCTTTTCTTTTCTTTTCTCTCTCTTTCTCTACATTTCTCTCATCAATGGCCAACTAACAATGTTTAAAGAAGATGAAGCCTTTGTCTAATTACAGTTTTGCCTCCATTTCCATTATAATTACACCTTTATCCTTAATAACATCTTATAACTACAAATTTACTAAAATGTCTCATATTTACACTTTTACCCATTCCACTTGTCACCGTTTAATTGGTTCTCCTATAATGACTAATCATTCCGCTAACTTCTTGTCAAAATACCAAATTACTCTTTAATGAATCCAAAAAATCAACTCGCCCTTTAATGCATTTAATTCACAAAGTTACTGAATTAAATTCAGAAAATATTCCACAACTATCTTATCAACATATGGATCATAAAATACTTGAATTGTGGTCAATACTTATTGATTGGATGCTTTCAAAAAATTTTAATGGGTTTTAAATCCTTAATATCCATTATTTTCAAAAAGGACATTTAACCTTAAAGTTTTGGAACTTACAAAATTCATCCGATTAGACTTACTTTTGAACTATTTTAGTATCATTAAACTCCAATACCTATTCCAAGTATATTTCAAATTTTCAGGGTTAGGTTCCCAAAATAACTATTTAAATGGATTCGCTATTCATCCAAAAATACTATTCACTTTAATTTACTATTAATCTTGAAATCATCCAGATTTTATTGAAAAGTATGACCTAAGTTCTCAAAGTACATTTTGAGGCTTTTAAAGATTGTTCAAACTCATTCCATAGCTTTTTGGAGTATTCAGAAATTTTTTATCAAGTTCAGAACCATCTCTGATCTATCCATGATCTCTGTTATAACATTAATAATAAATTTAAACAGCTAAATTACTCTAATACACCATAAATAGAGAATACTTTATAAAATACATATATAGCACATTGCACAGTACAACTATCGAACTAGGGATATTACAAATTCTCCCCTCCTCATAGAAATTTCATCCTCGAAATTTTAAACAAATTTAGTCATCTAAAAAATATGGATTTTGACTTCTATCCATTCTTTGTGCTTCCACTTTTTCCATAACTTCATAGGGATCAACATATTGTGGGTTTAACTTATCACATTGTCTAAAATAGACCATTCCTTTCTATGATGATATTCGTAAAATTCTTTGATTTTTTAACTTTAACTCCAAATTCTTCCTCTATTTCCAAACTTAGCTCTGCTGAGATTTTAGGTACTATCACTTTGACCCACATGCTTTTGATCTTATTTGGGGTTATCAGAACTAGTTCATCCCAACTTATTTTCTTTTATCTATCTCATCATCACATACCAACACTCTATGTAACTATATATTTCTAATCACTCACAACTTGATTAATCTACCAAGAGGATACCTCCATTGGATTGTTAGGAAATGGGCAGCTTATTTGACTTGATCCTTTATCTCCTATATATGATCATATCTTCTTAGATTTCATGAAATTGTTATCATAAGATTGTTTATAATATTCTTCCATTTCCATTCCTAAATAGGGAATGGCTGGGCAATTTTTTCTTGATTTTTTAGCTTTTGACCTTAACTTGTTGATTTGACAAGCATTTAAACATACACTTTTCTATCATCCTTTTCATACCTTTTTGATCTTAATGGATGTTCAAGGTATAATGCCTCTTTGTGTTCCTCCGACGCATAGTACATATTGGTGAGTGATTTAATCTAAAATTTTTGTTTGAAACGTAGCCATGACTAGTACACACAATTCCTGAGCTAGTAACAAATTAATGTTACCTCTCAATAAAATTCCCTCATAATTTGCAACTTATCTCCACATGAAGATCCTTTGTTGAAATCATTGCTTTCATTTTCTCACTAATAATTAGTTTAGTCTCAACTTTTCTAACTTAACCATACATGAAACCATCCATTTAACACTATCATGATTCACACTTAATTAGATTACTAGTAATGAAAATTTGATTAGGATTCTCCATAAATCAATTGTTCTCGTATATTTCTGAATAATAAACATTTCCTTTCTCATTTTCTCTAATTATAAAAAATTGCCTATATTTCTTATGCCTCATATAGACTCCTTCGCTTTCAAATCTCAATTCCATAACCACTATTAAACTATTTATTATACCTTTGTCATTTCCCATCATATTTTCTTGGAAGCAAATCAATCATAAGATCATATCGTAAGACAGTAACATAATATCCTATTCACACAAAAACCATTCAATTTCCTCAAAGTTTAAGTTTTACTATCTTGTAATGCAATTTCATGCTTATTAAACCTCAATCTCTTCAAAGAGGGAGTACACCTCATACTTCCACCATGCAACTCTGAAGTTTAATAAAAATATCTTTAGTTTTCCATTTCTAATACTACAAAACAATTTTATTACTTCGGGTACCTTAGAACTCAATCTAAGAATTTTAATCATTTAAAATCTTAATTTTAATCATTTAAAATCTTAATATTATACTTGTTCAAAGGTCTCATACATAATTCTTATCATTCTCCCATTCATCAATTATAATTATCTATAAAATAATACCTCTGAGTTCTATTAAGTCAATTTTCCATTATGGCTCAAAACTTATAACTACAATTTCCTTAAAAATTTTACCATTATTTGCACTCATCTAATTTTCAAGAAATAGCATAATTGACTTACATAAAAGGAACATTAAAATAATGAAGGTTAAATACTTAGAATCAATATCCTAATATACACATAATTGGAACTGACCAAATTATGCATATAATCTCTTTTATAATTAGTTAATTGTATTGATTCATTTTAATTTATTATTGTAGATTTCAATTTGATCAATTACCATTGCTATAATTTGTTAGGGTAGAAAATAAAGAGATGGTTAGTACTAATAAATATAATCTTTATGGAATCAACCCGTACTCGTTATTTAAAGCTACATTGTATGTACGTGGTAAAATATTCAATTAACTATTTCTATGGTCATATATCTTATGTATTAACTAATTTTCTATCATGATGTTACATATAATCTTCTAAACACTTTTAAATGGTTATTCATAGATGCTAATAACTAAATAGGTATGTGATCATGTAGTAAAACATAAGCTTAGTTTTTGGTATGCAGAGTTTACACCACTTATGTGTTAGATGCTTAAGTCCTAACTGTGGAATCATGTAAGCATTAGGGAGCCTTGACTAATGATTGACACTTAAGGCAACGAAATATGGTAAAGACAGGTATTATTGATGAGTTGACATGCATTGTTATAAATTGGCAAAAATCTTTGACGAGATGTGAGATTCATATGTTAGACCAAAAGATAGCTCAATATAGACTTTACGTTGAAGAATAACTGGATCACATTGCATAGGGAGAAACGCGAGAGCTCTAAGGATTTAACGTGTGCTCAAATTGGCCAACTATGGCTAATGAACTTCATATGGGTAAGCATTAGATCGAACTAGTATGCTATGAAAGGCTTTGGGCTTGGATAACTCATCATCAATAGATAGAGAACAAGGGGAGATCTTAGATGATGTGGTAGATAAGATGACAGAAGATATATTTATAAACTTTAAAAGATAAAGACCATGTGGGAGGATAATCTAAAGGTAATAGATTTCTTCATGGATATGGATCTATCATTCTTAGTTAAATGTAATCTCTTATTTTGTTAGTTATGATACAGTTAAATCCTATTAGATACAGACTCATTTAGATGGGGGTTTCATCTAATTGATTAGTGTGATACGATCTAGTTAGCGCAATTCAAATACAATTCTAAATTGTAAAGCTAGAGATTCCTATAAATAGCTTATTTGAGCATTGCGTCTAGAGAAGAGAGATAGCTATGAAGGAACACATTGAGACTGAGCATTGATTTGCATAATTTTGGGGAAGTAATAAAGGTTATTTTTTACTGCAACTCTGACATCTTTATTATTATCTTTGGTAGTTTTGTGCTTTTGTAGTATCCTTATAAGAGTGTGACTTAAACACTAAGAGGATTTTAAGGTGTTCAACAACAAGTTAGTTAGTCAATGATCTCATGGAAGTTTACATCTTGTTTAAAAGGACCTAAGTGAGATTGTCATCCAAAAGAGTAAGCACAAATTGCATTATAATTTGGTGCATAGAAGACCTTTCTAACAACTAGTATTATAGTCAAAATATCATAGGGTCAATTCCTTAACGAAATGAAGAGGTCAAATGGAGCTCCATAGGTAAAACGTGAAAGACCTTCCAAGCCTAATAGTGGTTGTGGATGCTTTGGTGGATCTCCAAATGCCACCATCAATTCAAACTAGCAATGAGGGAAAGAAGAAGGCATATGAACCCTCTCAATACAAGTCTAAGAAATTAACAAAATAGGATATTACTTCTATCATTGATGAAGAGCTACACTTTGATCACAAATGTCCAAAATGGAAGATGAATAAGGAGCAAATGAATTCCATGATCGTGAAGATTAAGGAGAAGGAGATTATGAACTGACAAAAGAAGTCTACCTCAATAATTATGCATTATTAAGCAAAATAAGCATTGCAAAGGAGCATTCGAACAAAAGCATGGACAAACTCAATAAAGAGGGATTATGGTATATTGGAGATGTGCTAGTGACTAAGGAGTCTTCGAGGGAACCACATTCAAAAGAGTGCCCATAGATTTGTCCATGAGAGAAAACCTAAAACTGGACTCATCAAAACAAGTATTCTAGGCTGTAGTCTCATTGCCCAATCAAGTTAAAAATAGAAAATCATTGGAGAAGATTGAGTATTATGTAGGTTGTTTAAATTTTATTATTTCAAAATTATAAGTGATTGTATAGTGTTTGGGGTTTTAAAGAAGTGTTGATTTCATAGATGTTGAAGTGTTTGTGGCCAGCTTCCTTCTATGTGTTACTGCCCGAAACATAAACTTGCCTACATTTTGACTATCTATATGTTATTTCTAGAAACACACTGTGTTGTTGAGGTTGTCAAACTCTTCCCGTTTTTCACTTTTAGATTTTCACTACGTTTTTGTCTTATCCATTGATGTTAAAAATTAGGCTAATTCTAGAATTCCTTGGATATATATTTATATAAGTTTTTTTGGTAATCTATACAGTGTTTGTAAATTGGATTTGTCCATTTTGAAAACAAATATAAACATTGAAAAATAAAGAACCATACAAGCAAAAAAACAAAGGCAGGATTACAATATAAATCTACATATGTTTTCAACTAAAGCAAAAACAGTAGAAACCTTAGAGATCAAATACAAATTTTGGATTGTACATATCCTACGTCATATAATAAATGTAAGTTTCAAGAATTGTCCTACTAAATTCTGAAATTTTCATTTTGATTACTTATTCAAAACATACAAATTAAGATGCATATTAGAATCAAAATTTGTACTAATGTAAAAAATATTATTTAATATTAATGTAAAAATATTTTCTAATATATAGATAAATTATATGATCTTTTAGTGTTTAGTGCTTTTGAAATTGATTGTTACCAATTAATAAACTAAAAGTTACATTTTAAACTTATCAAGTATGCCTATTTATTATCACTTTCCTCTCTAGACTTCTTCTAATAATGGTATTCAACATAGAAACTTAGCAACAAAAGTGGGAAATGAAGGGTGTTAGAAGAAGTAGTGGTGGAGAATTAGTAATAGTAATCTTTCATGTGTAAAAAGGTATTAGCAATGTTGTTGATAGAGCTATCAGTATATATATATATATATATATATGTAGGTGTGTATGTACAAACATAAACACATCAATAAGAAAACATTCAAAGTGAGCTAAACTCTCAAAGTTCATGCATGGCTTCACATATTTTGCTCAATGTACCTATAATTATAGACTATTTTCCTTATACTATCCCTTATGCTTTACAAATTTTCTTAGAAAATTAGCTAAAAATATATGGATATACATTATCAACCAAGCTAACAATTTTCCAAATATTGTGGGAACTTTTCTTTTTCTTTTTGTATATAAGATATGTACACTATATTTTTTGAAAAGAAAGGTGTAGAAAACAAGAGAGCGAGAGGGAAAGAGAAATAAAATGGAATAAAAATTAAAAAAAGAAATAGATGAACTTGTATAAAATTTTCAATACTTAAGAACAAAACCATCATTTAAAAAAAAGTTAAAATATGTGAACGAATATGGAAATTGCTTGCATTTGTCAAATACCTTGAGAAATGAGTAGTGAAAACTAAGAAAGAGATTTACATAAGAAAGAATCATCTCTATGATTTGTTCCATCTTGGACATGACTTAAACAATGCAAGAAGCAAAGAAAAAATCTTTACATTTGCACTGGATGTTTATGGCACATCAGAAACTTCAACTGTTTCTATCGTCTTCTCTTTAAGAAAAGGTTTTGTATTGGCCTTTCCAGCTGAATTTAGCTGATACTTAAGTTTCTACATTATACCAATCCACACTATGCTGACTGTAACAAAAAGGGCTATAGACAATGACATATTTATAAAAGTTAAAAAATGTGTTGCTAAAAATTAATATAACATAACTATTTTTAAAGTATAGGCTTTAATAATATTAAAAGCCAATGATGAAAATAATTTTTTGCTATATATAAGAAAAGGCAACAAAATTAAAAAATGGTTACGATAAAGTCTTATATATGCAAACTCTGGAATTGTTGCTATAGTTTTAGTGATCTCTTTACTAAAGGGTGCTTGATAACCATACATATTTATTTATATAGCTATTTAATAATGTATATTTAAAATATAAAATTTCTCTAGTAAATGAGTATTTAGAATATGTCTAGCTATGTTATGAATGTCTAACATATTCTCAAGACTAATTTCTATTTATATGAGAAAAGAGAGGAATTTCGACGGACACTTTACGATTTCCTTGGTGATGGTATTTTTAACACCAAGTTTGTAAAAAAAAATTCATCATTGGTTTAGGCAAGTGATAGGTATAAAATAGGGGAAAAGTAGCTACTTGTATTTTCCCAACTAACTACTTTTTGGATTTTCTTCAATATTTTTGTTTTTCCTCTACTAACTACTTTTTGGATTATCTTAAATATTCTTTCTTTGGTTCTATACTTTCTAGATGAAGGAAAAGATGTGATTACAAGTTTATGATAATTTTTTTATTACAAAATGATTGATTTACTTCTCTCGTTATATTTACTCGATGGACAATTTTGTCTTTTTAGTTGATCGAAAAATTAGTACCTGTTCCTCCTAATCATCCTACAAGTAAATTAGGCAAAAAAGAAAAAGTTAATATTCATAGCTAGAGAAGGAAAAATATAAGCTAGAAGAACAAGGAGGGGGAAAATAGAGGAGACAAAATAGAACTTCTTTCAATATCATCGTGGTCAAGTTTATTGTTTTAGTTTGGTTCATTAAGGTACACCTTTCTTTTGGTTTTCATAATTGATACTCTAAAATGCCAGGACAATACGTTCCATCTACTTGTAATCTCTCTTGATAATTTAATTTGCTTAACAATAATTGCTTTTATTTTTCCCACAACATTAGGAACAGTTTCAAAGTATTTGGAGGATAAAATTTAAGAGTACTACATTGCTTATCTTGCTACAATCACAAGTATGCAGCTAGTTTTGAATGTTTTATGGTTTGGAAGATTGAATTGATTGATGGTTTGGTGGCTTGAGTGTATCATTTTGAGTGTTATTTTCCACAACTTACTTCATTATCCTTTGGTTTATCTTACTAGAATGGTTTTGTATATCTGTAAGTTCTTTTAAATGGCAAATAGATGAACGTGATATGTTTCTTTTTCTTTTTTCTTTTTTATTTTTTCTTGTCTTTTTTTTTCATAATCCTCTCCAGAGTCTAATATAGACTTTCACTATGAACTCATATTAAGCTTGGCATTGCTATGGTGGAGACATATATATGTATATAAATTTCTCTTTTATATATGAATTTAAGTTTTCCTTATGAACCAAATTTGTTGCCAATAAGGTTCCTCTCATTCTATGTTTGAATTTGTATTATAAAATTGTAATCCTACTTTCATTTCTAATTTGTAACTATAACATCAAATTTTGGTCTAAGTGGAGGTTGAATTATTTGCAAATTTTGCACTTTAATTGTAACATCCCATCACCGATGGGAAGGGTAGAATAGTAATTTTGAGTGGTCCATGGGCATTTAGAAATGCCTTCACATGTTCATGCATAATCTAGCATCCGCATACATGTGAATAGTAAATTTTGCACATGAAAAATGACTGTACATGCAT
>JAOSBN010000008.1:36277423-36296420 GCA_027563595.1 Erythroxylum suave | reverse complement strand
TAGTAATAATAATAATAATAATAATAATAATAATAATAATAATAATAATAATAATAGTAATAATAATAATAATAATATATGTACTTTATAACATTGGAAAATTATAGTAATTTTTGGTTATTTTTCTTTGTTCTGGGTAGCTTTCATAAATAGGTTGTGGAATGTTTTTGTTATAATTTAATCATATAGGCTAGAGCTTGGAATCTAAGAAGTGGAGCATTTTGGAAGGTCTTTATTAGGTCTATATTTGACAAAGGGTATCTACAAAATCTTCTTAAGTTAAATAATTAAGATCTAAGTTATACAAATTGTAATCTGATGTATGAAGTTAGCAATATACATCAACTTCAATTGATTATAAATATAAGACTACATACTAATGTATGAAGAAAAGAACATTGTGACCTTTGTTGATGAATGTGCTATTCACATTTTTAACTTTTGATTGGAAAAATTTAACCAACTAAAACCACCATTTAATAGCACATTATCACCCTAAACTTTATCTAAAGAACTAAAATCAATTTTTCAAAGAACAGACATTTCATCAAACACTTTACATGCATCACAAATTTATCCTAACATCACAACCAAATTAACCTCTTGTCTCTTCTATCACTAACATTTATACCTTACAATTGTTTTTCAAACACATAATACAAAAATAAACCAAATACCTAACTTAATCTATCAACCAATACCTTAGCAGGGGAGAGAAGAAAATACCTCAACCGAAGTCACGAAGAGACCAAACACAAAGATGAGAAGCAACGACAGCTGGAGACACGAACTAGAGGGACGGTCAACATTGAAGAGAAGTTGCAGTGTGGGTGGGAGAGAAGAAAACTTAGAATAAGACGACGCAAGTTAGGGGGGACGCAGTTGGGTCTGTTTGATATGAAGGAAAACGATGTCCTTTTCATTCACTTTTAAACGTTGAAGAAGAAGCAGACGACGAAGTTTACAATTTGAGTTTAGCAATGGAATTTACCGATGGAAATTTCTTCGCTTTGTTTATTGGCGGATCACTCGACTGTCAGTACCATCTGTAGCAAATTTTATCGGGATGATTTCCCACTGTAATTACCGACAGAGCTTACCAACGGATAAGTTTTTGTCTATAAGCTCAAAAAATTTCGTATTATTTACCGATGATCTTATTAGACTGTTGCTAAAATCCATTGCCAATTTTGTCGGAATGATTTTCCTCCATATTTATTGACAAACTTTTTTACCATCACTTAACGAAAATTTTCCCATCGATTTTATCGACGTACAATTACTTTCTATTGGTAATCTACAACGATTTCTTGTCTCTCACTAAATGTCCATTGATAATGCTTATTTTTCTTGTAGAGCAATACCATGGGTTATTGTATTCAAAATGGTATCTCCAGCTTTGGAACATGCTGATAATACCCTTCCCAGTTCCATTCACCATTCATACCCCCTCTCATGTTTGGAGGTCGAGTTTTTTTTCTTTATGAATCTCACGAGCCCCTGTCCCTATTCTCAGCCCCTTATCCCCTATTGTTCGACTACGATTATTTCCCCCTCTTTTATCACTCAAAGTAGTTCTAGTAATAGGAGTGGGCAGTATATTTTTCTTGTAGTCGAGGATCTTGGAGTGGTTATCATTTATGATGTATCGGTTTGTATAGGGGCCTTCTCTTAATGAGTTTTATCCCTCCATAATAAGTTTACTTTGCTCTCGACTGGCTCCATTGTTTTCTCCATCTGGCTTTGCCCCTTAGTGAGTTTATCGAGGGCAACTAGTTTCTCCAATATCGGGGCAAGGACATCTAGTTTCATAAGTTGACTCTAGGTTTTTTGTTGGAATGTTTGTGCCTCTTTACGGAAGGTTTGGAACTCTTCCATTTGTGACTATAGGTGCGTGAGCTGTTGCTCAAAAATTCTTGTTCTAGTACCATCAACTATTATGGGTGGGTAGGTAGTGGGAGAATCGGTGCTCTGATACCAAGATGTCGAAACCCGATCAAGACTCTTCTCGAGGGAGAAGAAAGAACAAAGAAGGAAGAAGGGAGGATAAGTTAGTTAAACAAGAATGAAGAGAGAGAGACGATGAAAAGTTGTAGGGAAAATAGTAGTGTAAGTTTGTTATATATTTTTTTGGTTGCCCACGAAGTTTTCTAAGCGGGTCCCAACTATGAGAAGATACCTTTAAGCCATTCACACTCAAACTAATTTTTGCTCGAGCCAGGTAGGTCTCTTGTGGGAGGCAAAGTTCTGGCCCTAAGTTTTAAACGGCTGCACATATGAGGAGGGTTCGAATCTGCGACCTCATTTAAGTCAGGAGAGCACCTTACCAACTCACCTGCACCCTAGGATTTAAGTTTATGCTTGTTATATTTCATCAACGTTTATGCTTTTACAATGAAATTATATATATAGGCTGTTGAAGACTTGCAGTAACAACTTGTATGGATTGACAAAATTCTAATACTCTATTGTCACTATTCAATTCTTTATTCCGGCCGGTAAATGCCTTTAATGGTTGCCTGTAACTACTTTGTTTGATTTCCTATTTTGCCCCACAATTCCTGACACAGACTTGGGTTTTACATCATGAAGGCATACATAATTAATAGGACCCTAGAAACAGATGATAAAGAATGAGTCCTTTGATAGATTGGCTTTACAATAACGTTAAACACAACGATAATTTACAGAATAAAAAGGAATGTACCAGAGTTTCAGAAACAAGTAGTGCGATGACGAAGACCGTATGGTGAAGTTGCAGGTAGTACGATGGTAATAAGGCTTTTGCCACCTTAGAATCATGGGGCTAATTTTTTAAGATTAGACATGAGTTAAAATACGTGACAGCATTCAATGAGTTTGTTGATGTAATTTGTTATTTTTAAAAATTTAGATTCATACTATAAAAATTAGGTAAAGTTTAAGGATTTTTTATATAACTTTTGATTAAATATAATTGTAAGCGTGTTGAGATGTTAATTTGTAGTAGATATATTGACATGGATACACTTAATACTGTCTTGTATTTGTTTTCCACTCCCTCTTCATATATTATATGAAATATGTGTTAAAATTGTAAAGAAAAGAAATCCTAACACGTACTTGCTATCGCTTAATGACTTAATTCGATGAAGTCTTTTAATATTGTGGCGGGATTGCGATCTTATTAATATTCAGATGTGCTAGTGGAGACACGGGCACTCAAACAGACATAGTTCTAATATTTGTAAACTCTAAGAAAGCTCTAAAACTTAGTTAAACCATTCAAATAAAAATGACTAATATATTATTCACAAGATATAATGTGAACCAGGATCATCCAAATTTGATGGTGTCTGGTTAGTTTTTTTTTAATATAATATAGAACTTTATTAACATTAATTTTAAGTTGAGCTAGGATTTAAAGGGTTGGTTAAAAGCTAGACCCGATGATCCAAAACTCCTCCACCAAAATAATATTATTTTAATTAGCATGACTTATGAAATTATACACTAAAATGACGTTATTTTGGTCAATTATCTTAATCACATCGTTTTGATGGTAACTCCAGTCCACTTGAGGCAGACCAAATTGCACATCCAAAATAATGTAAAATGTTTTACGTTATATAATTAAATATAAATTTATCTCTTTGTCATAAAATACACTTAACTCTCTCTCTATTTTAAACTTACAATTTTTAACCGAATTCATGTTAAAAATTTTAAAATTGAAACTCAATCAAAACTAATCTAAATAGTAAATATAATGTTCATGAATCAGCCTTAAGTTTCATTTTTCTTACAAACGTTTTAGATAAAATAGACTTAAACATGATAAAGATTGTTTGACTATTTTTCCAACAGAGTCGTATAAGTAAAAGTAAAAAGTTGAAGTACATATATTATTAGTAAATTGACCCATTGGTTTCTCCAGTACTATGGTTTCTCAATGGAGGATGGACATACAAAAAGTAGATACATGAGAAAAGACAATCAGTTCTAACGTTCCATCAATTATGAATGTTATCTGGGCACCAATTTTTCTCACTATTAAAATATCAAGCTGCGGTGGAGCAGAGTTAAGTGAAAACAATGTGACAAGGCAACAGAATATATGATAATTAACATCTGCAACTGTTTTAAATAGGCAGTAAAGGACTGAGAAGGCCATAAGGCTTAAGGTGATCGAGTTCCCATGAGAATAATGGGCTCAACGTTTGGAATGGAGTCCAATGCATTGTTCTTGTTGCCCTTGAATTCTCAAAGTAATTCAATAGAAGCAGAAGGCAAATATGATAGGATTTTTGCAGGAGAAAAACAAAAGAGTGTTAAAAATGAAGAGAATAACTTTTCTCTTACCAAATTTGGAAGAATATTTGTCGCTTTATTTCATGAGAGAACGACATATCCAATTATAACTTAATTGATAATGTACTTTTTGCTGACTTTAGCTGTTTGTACTGAACCATTTCTATTCTCCAGATGAAAGGAAACTACTCTTCATGGAAACTCGTAGATTTCCACCTTATTAGATCATGTGAACAACACGTGTCCAGCATGACCACAGTAACTATTTCCGGCCAGCTTTATGGACATTCGTCTTCGAAATCATCGTCACATGGACCAACCTGGTGCCTAAGACTAGACATTGATCTAACAAAGAAAAAACGTATTTCAACCAGCCAATAATTGTATACTATTCTGAGCTCATATACTCCCAATAATCGATTACTTGCTGTCCCTTTTCTCTGCTTCTACTGCTTTAAACATGTCATCAAATGCATGCTTCAAGTCGCATTATTGGATTGCTGCCTTTGGATTATATCTTATAGTTCCACCGCCCTAGTACTGTAGCTCATGTCATGTGCCTATGAACATTATCATAATGTTTGTCGCCTCACTATCGCACCAAATAATTTAATGCCAAATGAGGATAGAGTAGTCTCGTCCTCCACTATGGTTTGATTACACAACTTAAAACTATTTTATTACTCTCTTTACTATTTAGCTAGCTAATCGACCAAAGGCAAATATGATTGGATCTGATGTGGTGTAGAAAAATGCTAGTGATTGAGAATTCAGGAACACTGTATTTGTGTATAAATATTATTTCCTATATCATCATCGCATGCCATTAAGTTTATTCATACTGCTTCTACTAACTCCTTGTGACTTGAGATCTTCCTCTTCTCGCCGCCTATTCATTTCATATGTACCAGGCATTTCCCACTAACTTATAGGATTAAGTTGCCCTCATTCATTTCTCTCATCAAATGATCCTCTAACTGATTGCTAATATCAGATGAGACTACTCCCATCCCTTTTTAATTGACTTTGTACTTGTTTTTCACCACATGACAAAATCAATAAGATAAGCTATTTGTGGGGTACGAGCTCCTATCAAGAAGTCATCTACCAGTGATGTATATTCTATAAAGGAACAAGAATAGTTGAATTTGGCACACCAAAGCTTTTGGCCTTCCCAATAAAATTTGACCTCTCACTTCCTATCCCCATATTCCCGCTTATTCGTTTCGTAATGCTCACCATCTTTGCTGTTTAAGTGCATTCCAGATAATGGCAGCAAGAGTAGATTAATACATGGATATCTTTTGGTGTCTTTGAAGTTGTTGAATCGTATCAACTATACTACTTAATTTGAATTTGTTTGTCTCCATAAGGGCTGTGACAATCGTCATGGGCAAGCTCAGTCTTGGCAAGATGCTGGACTGCCTTTGTGTTTCTTCAGGTTCAAGTTCTTGTTTCTGTATGAATTACTTGGAAGGTGAAAATGAAGAACTCGAGAATAAATCATTGATAAACAGTAATAAAGGTCAGTTTCCGAGGCTGAAAGATGTTGTTGCTGGTACACAAACCTTGGCCTTTCAGTTGAAACCCAAGGCAAGTTTGTTTGTTTGTTTGTTCTCTGGTTTCAAGTTACACATACTGTACTGCATTGAAAATGAAGCGTAAAGTAGACAGTGATAAAATTTTTCTTTTCTTTTTTGGCTGCTAACTTTCTGTTTGATTGGTCATGTAGATGGTGGTGTTGAGGGTGTCAATGCACTGCAATGGCTGCGCAAGAAAAGTTGAGAAACACATCTCAAAATTAGAAGGTATCCGGAAAGGGCATTCCTCTTGTTTTTGTGCTGTTTCCTTTCATCCCAATTGCTCTCAGTTTTCAGCTGTAAATAATTCACACATGCTCATGACTAGCTCAATGGCGAAGCTCTTTATTGACTAATTTGTGCTTTATGGAATAAAAGACTTAACAATGCTAAATTTGACTCTTAAAATTCAAAGCAATACTTTGGTCTAAAGCAGGCTTGAATCTTTTCTCTCAACTGTTTTGAAGGTACGGTATACTATATTTTGCCTTTAACTTTTCCAAAAGGTTTTGTAGATCTGTAAATGACTTTGTATAATAAAAATAGGGGTGACCTCTTACAAAGTGGACCTGGACAGCAAGCTGGTGGTTGTCATTGGAGACATAATTCCGTTTGAAGTGCTGGAGAGCGTGTCCAGAGTTAAAAATGCTGAGCTTCAGAACATATCTACTCCCTCTGCTTGTTGATGATTTTTTTACCGGCTCTTCTTTTCTCCACAGTAAACGTCGGGACATAATTTGAATGAAGAAAGAAAGTAAAATGAGATCAAGTTATGTTCATGAGAGATTGTTAATACATATCATAGTGAGCAATACTCATTCCCATTTCCTTCTAGCATTGTAAGATCAATTCACTTTCCCGGGTTTACGTTTGGTATGCAGATGATTTCGTTTCTTGGTCTGCTTTATTTACTCCTCAAACTTAATCTCATTTATTTTATTTTCTCGAAAGCCACAGCCATCCATCATAATATCCAATTATTCACTACAACAAATTTGACATTTTGCTACAAAAAAGTCTAACTAACATTACGGGACGTTTTTAAAACGTCATAGAATGTCAAAAAATGTCATAGAATATAATTTGCGACATTTTATAACGTTTTATAAAATGTCGCAGAATGTGGTGTAGGAAAAGGGTTTCTGTGACTTTTTACGTAAAACGTCACAGAAAATACTGACATTCAATGACGTTTTAAAAGATGTCACTGAAAGATTGGACTTTCTGAAACGTAGTGAAAATTTTCACATTTCACGACATTTTCTAGAAGCATCGCACAAGGACACATTTTGCGACGCTTGCAGTATCATTCCGTGACATAATAAAAACTTCGCAGAATGATTTAGAAAAACAACATAAATACACTTTTCTTTTAATTATTTTTTATTTTTAGAAAATAATTTTAATTTAATAACAAAATTTTCAATTTTAATAATTATTTTTTAAATAACAAATTATTTTAAATCTTATTTATTTAACAACTATTCAATATTATTTATGAATTTTATTTATTTAATAATTTTTCAATTTTCAGTATATCATTAATTTTAATAATTATTCATGTATCACAAGAATTTCATACATGCAGACAATTTATTATTTAATTACAATTCCCAAACATGTCATAATATAGTAATTAATATAAAAAGTACGTCATCAGTGTATAATATATCAATATGAGTACATATATATAATCTAAACGAATATTATGTGTAAAACATAAAAGTTCCAAGAGCTTTTTTTTTGTTCAAATTTGGTTCTTTATTGTTTGACTTCGGTAGTTAATCGATCATGCATTTGTTCAACTTTTTTATTCAATTCATCGCCTTGAGACTGTAACTCCAGATTAACCTTCTTCGACGCCTCTAGTTCGTCTTAAAGTCTCTTTCTGACCGAAGTCTTCCCTTGTGGTCGAGGTCCAACTCCTACGCTAACAAAATTAAATCTAGTGCCTAAGATTTTGTCGCACACTTCATCCACTGTCATCGGATGACCTTGTTCTATTGAATTTGCCAATTCCTTACACATTAATTCCTAAAAAATTAAGAATTAGTAAGATACATAGTCTCATTTAAGAAATATTTGTAAACGAACTATGTACTCACCCATTTTTCTCTACATTCGGTAGTTGTCCATTGACCTTTATTTTCATCATAATGAGTGTAATACCAAGCTACATCCTGTCACACTCTTCTCTACCTTTGTCACTCTATTGTATAAAAATATATTATTAATAATATTTAATATAAATTTTGAAATGTCAATGAAAGTAAAAAATAACTAAAAAGATAATAACTCACAATTTCATGTCGTATCACTACAAAGGCCTTAGAGTTGGAGTTTGGTCGAAATTTGACCAGACTCCTAGCCAATTTGGCTTGGTGAATTTTTTCCTAACCGTAAACATAACAAAATCTATTATAACATCTATAAATCACAATTCATAAATACTAAAATATAACCAGTTGTCAATAAACTTGTGAAATTAAGTTTTATGATCAAATTAACTATCCTTTGTAGCTGATTGCTCCAAATATTCGCATAAATCCATCTACTCCGCCACTACGATATTATGCAGCTTAACATCCTTTATGTGCTTGGTAAAATGCTTTTTTAAATGAAAACTTTGATCTTTAGACCTTAAAGAAAGAAACTTCTTGACATTAGCATGTGCTTCGTTGTCTGTCCTCATTCCCTTGACTTCCAACTTTTGCTGCAAAAAATTATAAATTATTGGTCAAAGCTTTAGGTGTATAGAAAGCATGTACAAATTTAATAGTTTTATAATACTTGCGTCTAAATTATCAAATGCAATGTCCAACTCTTCATTAGTTATTTTTTTCCATTTTGTTCTTACAGGTAAGGAAGTTCGGGATACCACACCAATCTCACTCGATAATTTGACAGACTGTATGGAGTTGGTTGGTCGTCCTTCAGTAGGGGAGATCTTTATCTCTAATCTCTTACCTATTGCTTTATTAATCTTTGCCAATCTGTGTCCTTTAGTGACACCCCTTGTCTTTTTCGGATCTGTCGTGGATCCTAAAATATATCAAAGGAATATTTTACAATAAGCATATAACATACTCTTAATTGGTTAGAAAAACAAAATTATTAAACTTGTATGTTTAACCAATGTGATGTGAAAGATCACACTGTAGTGCTTATAGAGGTGACACTAATACTAGGAAGGGGGGTCGTGTCCTTTACTGGTGGCTGATTATAAGAAGCTAGAGGCATCTCTTGAGAAGTTGATGGAGGCATCTCTTAAGAAGCTGATGGAGAACTAATATTGCGTCGCATATTCAAAAGTTATAGATACTTATCTCTAGGATGAGTAATAGGCGCAGATGTGGCAAGTCTTAGTCTTGGAGTAGGCTCATAAGGTGCAGGTGTGTGATCTTCTGTTTGTGTACGAGCATATGGCTCATCAGCTACACTTCTAAGAAGCTGACAGTACCACGACTGTAGTTGTGTCAGTACTAAGCTGCTTAGTGCAGCCTTATTCTTCTTCTTGGGTAGACCAGGTCCTATGTGAATCATCTACATTCAATTCGACATTAGATTTTAATGATACTATTAACTGATTAAGCAATATTCATCAACCACATTTAAAGAAAACAACATAGTCTACAACTAAAAAAATTCCTAGTAAATCAATGTAAAAGGGCAAAGATCGAAAAATTATACAGCCCACAATATAAGTACCTAATAATAAGATCGGGTTATGAAATAAGGTTTTAAGGACCAACAAGAGTTGGTGTGTCCTGCCTAATCTTACTTGACAACAAGTTTATATATATTCAAGTAAACATTCATATGATTACACAATAAACGGAAGAATTATTACAAATAGTTAGAAATGAATGTCATAATTCCTAGAATCAATGAAGAACCTTTCTTTTAACATAATAATTTAGACAAACTTTAAATTGCTAGTAGTCCAAAACTACTAATATTGTTATAAGTCAAAATATACTAATAAAAATAAGACAAGTTATCAACAGGAAACAGTTATAACATGGGAAAGATTAAGATGCATAACAAATCCATAATCTAATTTCGAATGAAATGGTCAAGACTGGATTGAGGAGCAAGTTCCTTAGAAATTCATATCTTAGCCACTATTGACTAATGAGAAGCCTAAAATACAACAAATATTCCTTATCTGATTGTCTCCAACTCTCTCTCTCGAATTTCTCCTTTCCTCACACCTTCCTTCCTTTTCTCACCCAAAAGTTTTTGGAACATTCATCTATATTAAATTAAAATCATCGAGAACATACTCATTTCAACTTCGGAGTGTAAGTGTTCACCCTTACCACCAGCCTCAAATACATGAAATTGTCATTTATACTCTTGACACGAGAAAATGGATGTAATCATTTTAATATTGTTAGTTGTGTAAATTTTCTATTTTTTATATGCAGTTAATAGAGATAGAGGAGGAGCTAATAGATCCAAAGGCATTAATATAGAAAGTAAGAAAACTAACTATATCAATCAAGTTAGGAAAGTTGTGAAAGCAAAGATCTTTCTATTTGATTGCTTTTCTTATAAGAAACTATACAGTATGTAGTTTACAAATTTACTATGTTAAGTTCAAAAAGTAATGCCTCTTCCCCTATCTTATTAAATGTTCAAGTGATAAATATTGCATAGGACATATACTACCAATTACTATTGAAAATACTCTTTCGAGTCATGACAAGCTCACTTATAATAAGATTTTGGATAAGACTAAGCCTTTTAATGATCTAAATGGAAGGCTTTTGTTTTCTTTTACCTACATTAGGCTTAGTTCACTTATGATGGAGAAACAAAACTTCATAGAATTCGAGAACTTTGTCAAAAGAATGCATGGTAAAGCAATTACTTTATGGAATCGGTGTTGGAAAACATCTTGACTTCCTACATATGCTATATGTATGGCGCCAATTATCTAGGTTCTACAATTTTTCTTTGATCGACTAATTTAAAAGAATGAAAGGGACAATTCTTGTTTTACCATGCATAAGTCCTTTTTCTGGTTACTTTACTGTGCATAAATATACTTAAATATTTCCTCATCTATTTATTATGATAAGATAATAATAATTTAATGTTTATTTAACAATTTAAAGGTTTTGCAATTTATGTCTTCTATAATGAAGGTTATAGATGACATAAATCTATATTTAAAGCATTCATGATAGTTAGTGTAAGTCTCAGAGGCAGATAAACTCGGAGTTGCTTTCACTAGTTGTCCTTACCACCTTCACTAGACTCATCTCTGCCTCTTAATTAAATTTCAGGCATCTTACACAGTGTGTGGCCCTGTAATTTGAAACAAGCAATCAAAGAGCCCCAATTTCTGCTCATCTTCTCAAGACATGACATTATCTTTGTCCTCTCTTTTGGCTTTTAGTATTTTAACACGTAACTCCAAAATTCTTATCAGTAAATCATTGAACACTTGTAATAATTTTCACTTAACGTGATTGAACTTAACATCTGAAATACTAGGAACCCTTTGAAATCCCATTTCCTACCGCTTTATAATTGTTTTAGGTTAAAAGTCTTATAAAGATGGAGAGAAAAAGGAATTGCATCTTTTAGGGATGATTTTTAGGGACATCTTCAGAATTAATTTGCCACTTAGTGAAGTAAGGTCTCTCAGAAAGGGAATATTATACACTTAAATAGTTCTAGAAATTCACAATTCTTAAGCAACCTATCTCTAGCAATAGGAGGGGACATATATTACTCAACTATTTGACACTCTAAAGTTCTCATTTCAGTGTTAAACACTATAAAGATCCTACATTTAGATCTAAAAAAAATAAATTATAGAGATACAGAGAAGACAAAAATACCTTGACGAAATATTCCAGAGAAGATGACCACAATGGCCAGAGACGCAGAAGCTCGACGGAGAACATGCACACAACAGACAATGGAGCAATCTGGAGGAGGAAGAACGGCAAAGCTGTGGAGAAGGAAACAACGTGTAGATGGGTGGGTAGGGGGGCGAAAGGACTTGGGTAGAAGTTTTAAGCAAACCAAAATGACATTGTTTGGTTTTAAACCAAACGACGTCGTTTTGCACCTGGGAGGAGAACTTTTTCAGAACACTTTTTGTGATGTTTTATTCAACAAAATGACATGGTTTCTATTTCATGTCATTTTATTGATAAAACGTCACAAAAAATGTAAAAAATCCACGACGTTTTAATATGTAAACTTTTCGTGACATTTTAAAAACATCATAAAAAGTGTTCGCAATCCACAACGTTTTATTGGTAAAACGTCGCAGATTGTATTAATTTTTTGTAGTGTAAATTTGTAAAACATGTTGCTTATAGATTTTAGCTATATTTCCATTTTATTGTCTAAAACATTGCCGCATTCCTATAGCCAAAAACTATAGATTAAGTTTTCAGAAATTATCGTTAATAGTTTTTGGTTACGCATTATTTTTGAAGTGGAAAACTATTAGCTACGTTTAAAAATTGTAGTCGATAGATTCCTCTATGCTTTCTTTTTTGTAACCAAAACTTTTTAGCTATATTTTTAGAAACATAGCCAAATATTTTTATCTATGTTTCCAAAAACATTGGCAAACAATTTTAGCTATGCTTTATAAAAAGTAGTCAAATGTTTTTAGTTACGTCTTAACCATATGTCATGCAATTTTGGAATAAATTATTTGTTATATTTTTAATCCATATTATTGTATATAATGCATCGATATATTTTTATTGTAAAATTATTCTATAAATAAATTGTCTAAAGCATTTTATATAAAAACTAAAATATCATTAAATTATACCAACAAAAAGAGTATTCTTTGTATACAAGATTTTAATTACAAATTTAACAATTCTTATTGGTAAAAAAATAAATAAAGAGAACAGTATGTAAATTATAAATGTTAAGATTACAAAAGAATTAGAACATAAGTGGAACAACTAGCTAATATTGTCTATGTCGATATATTGTTGGTATTGAAATAATAGGCTATAATTAAAGCAAACATCACATAACTTTGCCATTAACCGCTCAGTAGTTGCATCTTCGTCAATTTTGTATTCTAAGAAAAAAAGTTTTAAATTTAAATTATAACACAAACAAGAAGTGAAAGAAAAAAATATAAGAGATATAATTAATACCATTGTTTTTCCTCTTCATTCTTATCATAATCTGAACCAAGTAGTCTTCTAAATAAGTTATTAAGTTTTGCTAACTTTGTTCAACTTTCTTGTAATTCAGCGTTAAACACCTGGTTTTCCTTTTAAAGTTTTTGAATGATTATTTTACTTGATGAGGTTGAAATATTTGGCTTAAGGTCATAACCAGGATCTTTATCTTAACCAAAATGTGTATCAAGTACAGTGTTACAAATGTCTTCTACACTGAACTGAATCCCCTCAGACATAGATTTCTTTAACGACTCTTGCATCTTATTCAAAAATTAGGAAAACAAAACCAATATTCAATCCAAATATTACTACTTACTACTATATTAATAAATGAACTAAAATATTAAACAAATCTTTATACGTACTTTTTTTTTTTGCTTCTTCTGACATTCATCCTTACCTTCCTTATGCCGAGTGACTTGTATATTGCGATCCTATCATTCTCTTATCCATGTATTTCCTTCTCACAATGTTTTATGGAGAAAAAAATAAAAGGCATAATAAATATGTAGTGTTTATTGATATAATTATAACTTACAAACAAAAATCTTACATATTCATTTCAAACAACTACAAACGATTTTGATCCTTGATTGTGAGGTGTTTTCATTTCTGCCCTATTAACCTTTACCTTTTCACGATTTTCCTAAATAAAGAAAAAAAGGATAGGTAGTTATTAAATCATCTAACAAGATTAATGGAAGCAAATATAAAGGCAAAGAAAACAAACCTAAACTTTTAGGTTAGCCCAATAATCACATAAACTATTCCAATTTTCTTGAGACATTCATTTGGGAACATATGTTTGTGCCTTCACATCAGAAGGAAAAGATTTATAATATAAATGCAATTTAAAATGATGATCTCTGCTCCTTTGTTTCAATAATGATGTAATGCAGTGTGAAACATTCAATTCTCAATATCCACAATATTCAATTTCAATTGCGAACAATAAGTAAAAGTGTAATTAAATAAGTAAAAGTGTAATTAGTGTTAAAATAATTGAAACAATATTACATATAGTTAAATATATTGAAAAATTACTGAAACTTTATCCAAAGCATTTTTAGGCAAGTTATCTTCTCTCAAGTCTTTAACATGTTTCAGATAAGGTAATTCTGTTCTTGTAATAGTCCCTAACTTATTTGACAATTTTACATATTAGATCTTGTCTGCAAGACAACCTTGCTGAGTATCAATTTGTATTGAGGACTTGCTTTTTGCTGCAAAATTTATTCATTGCAATTCACAACCTCTAATTTTACCTCTACAGCTTTTTTCTAATACTAGCATTAGAAGCTAACAATAAATCAATAATGATTAGGAAATATTATAATATAAAAATATATATTTGAGAATAAGTTTATTTGTAAGTGTTAAAGATTAACAAACATGCACTAGTTGCTTCATTGTTTTTTAAGGTAGAACAAAGTTGTGTACGACTAATTTCATTGGTCTTTGAGGTAGAATGTTGTTGTTATCTAGGAATTGAATTGATGGTACCAACTTTTTGATTTGGTTGAAGTCGCGGATCCCTCAATTCTGTAATTTCCATAATTGCCACCTTCTTCCCATTGTTTCAACCAAGTGCCATTATACTGGATATCTATTAAAAAGACATAAAATTTAGTAACATTTCAATGCATCCAATCATCATTATCATCATACATTCAATCATTAACATTAATCATAATAACCTAAGTCAATTATCAACATTACCTATATTAGTAAAATAAAAGTTACTTGTAAAACCCTAAAACTTGTTTTAATGAATATAATATTTATTTTTGGTGAATAGTATTTTTGGATGAATGGTAATTTTGGGTTGTTGAATTGCGAAACCAATTACAAGCTTTACGCTAAAACATGTAAGTATATGGGTCGTTATTTCTAGCAAAAAGTAGATATCATCCCATAGATATTGTGCTTAGGCACCAGTTAATTAAGGTTACTTTTTGTTTAAGAATTAAATTTGAATATTAAATTGAAAGGTAAACTAAATAAAACTAACTAATGATGAAAAAATAATGTAACAATGGAAAATTTCCAAGAGAAATAATCGAGTTATGAAAAAAGGGACTTTATCTATTATTAATGCAAACCTAGCCAATTGCGTGTTCACGGATTATCAATTCTAGAAGATCGTAGGGTTCATTACTCTCTCTCAAGTTATAACTATTTCCTAAATTATAAACCCTAGTCGAATTATGGACTTGCAATCTCTTAATTCACATATTATCCACAATTATAATTAGTTCTAAAATTCTCTAATAAGCAATTGGGTCTTGCACAGGATCTCTTTCCATGAAATTACCGACCGAATTGATTATGTGGTTAATTAGATTGCCTAAATCTCGTTAATTCAGTCTAATCATTTTTATCTAGTTCACCCTCTCGATTTGTTACCAAAATATGTACATTCATCAATCAATCACGACACCCAACTTAAGTAAACATAAATCAAATAGATTAACATTAAAGGTAAGAAAAATCACGAAGGTAAAGTTAGAACATCATTATCAACTCAAAATCCATAACCATACAATCCCTTGCAATCTTACACATTTAAATGAATATAAAAGTAAATAGGAAGGAAATGAAACTTAGGTTGGATGACTTGGGAGAGCGGCGGCATCTAGAGATCACCTATTTTGGGAAGCTTCGGCGTTGGAACCCTCTTCTTCTTCCCCTTCTTCTTTTCTCTGTCTCTTTTAGGTTTCCTAAAGTAGGAAGAATTTAATATCCTTTCCAAGGTTATATCATAATCCTTTTATAGTCTTTACTAATTAAAGTAACCCTAGCATCTTTTCGACGTCCGAAATGTCCGAAATGTCTCTCGAAAACTTGAATCTGAAACTGACTCTACGTCTATCTGTGTGCAGGCCACGATTGTGGCTGGTTTACCTGCTCTTTGTCACGAACGTGGTAGATTCCCAACGGATATGGTTCTTTGCTTGAGCTTCTTTCACAATCATGGAATATTTGCCATGCTATGATCATAGGTCTATGTTGGTGCTTCTATCACGATTGTAGTAGGTCCCTACGATTGTGGCCATGTGTTTTAGATTGGTTCTCCTCCGAAATTCTTCTGAATGTGCTGAAACATTAGCACACTCAGCATGGGACCTCATATATAAAAAATAACATGTTATTACCTAAAGAACAAATGTTTATAAACTAACACAAATCTTAAGATAAACACACACTAAGTAATCAACTTAACCACTAAATAAATATCAAATTACCTAAAAAAATACAATGCAATCTACACCTGTCAACATCTCCCCCACACTTAAACTTTTTCTTTCCCTCAAGCAAACATCAAGTACAACCAATAAAATTCTATAACTTCATTTTCACAAAGATTAAAGCATGCAATCTTGCAAACTTTGGCTAACTTAAGTGTCAAGATACTACACACATCATGACTAATTTTCATTGGTGCATATTACTGGGTTTGGCTATGGTTACATGCATCACATACATGTGGATGCAGCGGAAGTGTCAAGATCAAGATTCCAACACCATGACAACCTAGAAATGAAAAAAACTAAAATGTATGCATAGATATGTATAAAAAGAACATCAAATATAAACTTTTTACTTTATGTATCTCCTCCTTTCTTGTTTCTTCTCCTTTTTTGGGTTGTTGCAAACTTGATCACCCAAGAACACTGAAAGAAGGAAGATGAAATAATGTGTAAGGGTTTAAGGACACTAAACTTGATGAATTCAAGTAGATGTTCAAGTCAGAGATAGATCAAGGATATCTTACATGCATGTTGATTTATAAAGCAATTGCATAAATTGTATGACGATAACTCAAAAATTGTTCTCACTCTCTCTAGAGCTCGTCTAGAACCCCTTCTCTATCAGTTGAGTGCGTAATAAGTGGAAGAAAATTGTGTACATAACTAAAGAACTCACTTATATACAGATTTGTGTCCACTGTCAAGATCGTGGCCTCTTTAAAACAGGCTCACCTTTAGCCACAATCGTGGCCCTACGAGTCAGGATCGTGGGGTGCTTAAATTAAGCCACTCACGCTTATTTTTCATCCGATCTTTTATACATGTGACATATTGACAGTAAAACCTATCTACTTATTTTATGCTCAAAATCGCAAGTGAATTGGTCGTGATTTGTAGTTAAAAAGAGTGGATATCAATCCCATAGGGATTGATGTCTAGACACCACTTAATCCAGATACAAATTTTGTTTAAGAAACGAAATTGTGTTTAATGAAAATAATTTAGAAAATTAAATCAAAACTAAAAGATTAATGACAAACGAAGATGAATACAACAATTGTAGAAAAATTGGAATTCAAGAATCTGAAGACTAGAGATTAGTTTTTTCCCTAATTTGTCTCCCTCCTATTTTATCGATTGAATTGTGTCTCACCATAGATTTCTGAATGTACTAATTACCCTATCTCAAGGTGTAACTATTTTTTCCTAATTGAATTAATGGGAATCAATTGGATAATCTCTCAGCCTACCCAATGACTAAACCGATTCAACTAGTTATTAAACTATCTTATAGATGATTAATTGACTAGCTGAGATATCTCTTTTAACTATTAATTAGTGCGATGATTGCTAGTTTATAGGTCACAAACTTTCGTTGTACAATCTTACAAAAATTTCATCCTACTAACTCTCTCGATTTGTTATAAAATAACAATTAGAAAAACCAATCATCAAAGACAACTTCATTCAATTCAATAAAATAGGAGTTCTAACAAAATAGTTCAAAAGTAATCCCTAAACCTAAATCAGCCTACCATGGTCTCCATAACATCATCAACATTCAAACAAATCATTTTTACAAAGAAAAGAAGAGATCAAAGTGATAGAAAATTGAATATAAAGATTCCTTCTCTTTTTTGTCAAAATCTAGAATTTTATTGTTGATGTGTTGTTTTGCCCAATCTTGATGATGATCCTTGTCTTCAATCCTTCCTCAAGACTTCAAACATGTGTTCTTCGCTCAATGATGGTGTTTCTATAGAAGGGTGATATCTACCTTTAAGATGGAGGCTTAATTATGCTTTGATAGTCCAAAAATCCTAAGTTTAATGAAGCCCCGCATATGGTCTCAAACTATAAATCTCACGACCATGGGAATTGGCATAATTCCCACGAGCTTGGAATTGGCAGCAGAAAGGCTCCTATTTGATCTCTTCCCTCAATCTCCAAATTGCTCCATCTTCATTTCTTCATAAAAATAGTCAATTCTTACCCTAGATTAACACCAAACATAAAAGAACAACTAAGGAAATCAATCTAAATGAAATCATACAAAATGAGTTTTAAACTACAGCAATAATCAATAATTATGCAAGAAAACACATGCCAATTACCTAAAAGCCATAAACTAATGCACACCTATTAACATCCCCAAACTTAAATCTTTGCTTATCCTCAAGCAAAATAAATACAACCAATCAACTCTATCACTTCATTTTCGTAAAGATCAAAGCATACAATCCCTCAAATTTCAGCCAAATCAAATATCAAGTTAATGTTCATATCATGACTACTTTTTCATTGGTGTACATAAGAAAACTCAATAATTGACACCATCACTTAAAGATAAGTAAAGATGCAAAAATGAATCTTCCTTACGATTTTAACTCAGTTCCCTAAAGTGTTTAACGGTTGGTGTTTCACTTACACTTTCTATAGGAAACTACACTACCACAGGCTTACTAATACACCAATTCTCCTTTACGATGATTGCATGTATAAATAGATCAAAAGGACTTATGTAGGTTTGTAATGTAGCAAGGGTTAAGGTGGGTAAAGAGAGAAAAAGGTTTAAGCATATGCATTAGTAAAATAAAAAGCATATAAAATGGGATAACTGTTGGGCCCCGATTCATTTTAGGTTTATTTAATTTATTATTGAGGTTTATTTTGCTTAATTTTCCTTTTAGAATTA
>JAOSBN010000008.1:36247088-36275531 GCA_027563595.1 Erythroxylum suave | reverse complement strand
AGGCTATATGACGTATGATCATGCTGAGGTATGTTTACACACGCCTAACCCGTCCCAAATGACCAATTTACCCTTCCCATCGGTGATGGGATGTTACATTCAAACTGCCATGTTTCATTGTAGGAGACTCAAGAAGAAGATGTAGAGTCAAGGAATGGAAAGAGCTGAATTCAAGTCAACAGGTGCAAGAGGAAGTTTGCCGCGGAAAAGAGGATGTGTTGCCACAGTGAAGAATGAAGAGTTCCAAGCAAAAACATTCAAGAAAAGTTAGCTTCGGTGAAGATTTATTTTGTTGCCACGATGAAAGGGGCCAACAAAGCAGTAAAACTTTTGGGAAAAGTTCGCTGCGGCAAACCTTCAAATACCCGAACCATTTTCAAAAAGATATCCACTGTGCAACCCGATCCATAACCCATTTTCTTTAGAAACCTAACATTTTAGGTTAAAAAGCAGCCGACACATTATTGAAGGAACTCTCCGACTCTATCTAACACTCTCTCACTCTCTAAAAAAGACCTTCGGACACTATCATCACCCCTCTCCTCTCCACTTCACCGTCGACTTCTCCATCGACAACTGTTACCATAGATGCTTCCAGTGGGTTCCCAGTTGTGATTCCTCCTGGAGTAATGCTTGGCTAGGCACCTCTTTCCTTTTGAAAAATGTAGCAATAGCTAGAGTTCAATGGGCTTCAAAGGGGAGTATTTCATCCCATGTTCACCTACATTATTATGAACTCCTAGGTTTAGGATTTGTAATTTGTAGTTGAATGTTCTTGATTAGAGCTTAAACAAGTATTGGATATTTAATGTGTTGTTGGGATTTGTTGATGTAGAATTTTGAGCTTGAATATATGAAGTCTCATATATGTTTATTTGTGATTTGGTTGATTCTCTTTTATCTGCCTAGTTATGTTTCGTATGGAGATGATTCTAAATCCCAAATGAATTGTTGCATTAGTTTACCCATTGCACACACTAAGAGCATTCAATAAGATTTTAATAAATGGAGTTCATTAATTCAAGCTTTGGACTTAAAGAGTTCTTTAAGGTTTACCATTTGAAACTTAGTGATTCACTCCCGCTAAAATTCGTTTCGAACGATGATAGCTGAAGCTCATTTTCAAGAGGATACTATTATCATTTGATTGTTGTTTTCATTTTATTGCTTTTCCTTTCCTAAAATCCAAAAACACTTTTTATTACATTTTCTTACAATTCGCTTGTTTTAGTCCAAATCTCCAAGGATTGAAAACCCCCTCTTCCTTGCTAATTTTGTTTGCATATCATGACATATAGGCTAGCTTAGTTCCATTAATTTGGTTCCGATTAAGTGAAATAACCCGAGGTTGCATTCTTACTGCAATCCTTGGAAAAAAATATTTTTGATTTAGCCTCCAAGGGTAAGAACAAGAAGGTTGAGTCAAAATGGCATCGTTGTCGGGGAACCAAGTAATTGGTTCCTTAGGTTAGCTATTGTCATTTTCCTTGCTTCTAAGCGAGGTAAGGAACCTTAGTTTAGATGGAATCTTAGATAGTTTAGAGTCATACTTGTTGATAGTATAGGATTACACTTTCTTTCATACTAAACTTTTTGCACGCTACGTACTTAGCAATTTTACACAACATAGTTTTGAACATTTCTTTATTGCTTTTTCATACATCTGTATGTTAGTTGCACACTTTACTATTACACACACTTTCACACACAAAACACTTGCGTCCTTCACATTTCACCTTTTTATTTAACTTTGAGTGCTTGCAAGAAAATTTTGCTACTTTTTGTTTCATTTTAGTTCAATTTGAATTGTTTCTGTGCATGCCCAAGAAAGTCCAACTTCTACCTTTTTATCCTAAAATTGAGAGACGTTTACGAAATATTAGGAAGGAAAGAAAAGAAAAAGAGTCTAGTCAGCTAAAAAGTGAGCGATTCAATAGAGTGATCATGGATGAGAACCTAGCTTTTCTTCAAAACCCTAACTTTCATGTTAACCAACCTAGGAATGGTGATAATGGAGGTAACGGGGAACATGAAAGGGTTGGAGAGAATAACGGAAATCAACGTAGGAGAACCATTAGGGAAGCAACTACTTTTGATGTTAATTATGATCCATTTACTACTGCTTGTCCTAATTTTGATGTCAATTTTGAAGTTAAAGGATTACTCATTAACTCTCTTCCTAAATTTCATGGATTGACAAGAGAGGATCCTGATATGCATTTGCAATCATTGTCTATGATCTGTCAGAGTATGAAACTAGCGGGAGCCTCACTTGATCAAGTAGAAGGTCTTTTACTTATCACTGGAAGGAAAAGCCAAGGAGTGGTATATGAGTCTTCCGAGACATGTGGAAAATGTTTACCATACTTGGGCAAATTTGAGGAAAGCATTCTTGGAAAAATATTTTTTGGCCTCCAAAACTTCATCGATGAGGAAGGAGCTCTACTCAGCACGATAGGATTATGATGAATCCCTTTACGATTTTTGGAACTGCTTCCAAGATCTATTGTCCAGATGCCCCCATCACCAGATACTTGATGAACAGTTGGTGCAGTATTGTTATGATGGACTGAAAGTTAAGATAAAGGTATGTTGGATGAGGCCTCGAGAGGTTCTTTGATTAATCTTATAGGTACAAAAGCATGGGATTTAATCAAGAAGATGCCTTTGAATCATCAACAGTACGATGTTAGGGAGACCAGAGGAGTGCATGAGTTGGGCGCCATAATAGCCCAATCTAAAAGAATTGAGAGTTTGGAGTCAAAAGTTGACTCTTTAGAGAGTAGAGTGACCTCACAATTATCCTTCATCACTGCAGAACTGAAGAGTCTGAATGTGCATCGCTCGACATCTTCTATGGATCTCACTACACCCAGTTGTGACACTTGTGGGTTAGTAATGAACATATCCAGTGCTTGTCCCGGATGATATGAAGAGGTGTCTACAGTGTATCCGGGGCAGACAAATCATAAATGGGATACTTACTCCAACACCTATAATGAGGGATGGAAGGCAAACTCCAGGTTCAGTTGGAGAAATGAAGAGGGAAGGGCATTAAACATATTCCAACAAGGGGGAGGAGCTGGTACTTCCACTAACAAGTTCCCCAACTAATAATAAACCCTGACCATCCCACCCAAGGAGGACAGCAACCAACTGCTGTACAACATGATGACTTTGATGAAGGAGGAAAGGACTTTTAATAATAATCATTTCAATGCCATAGCTTCCTTAATTCAGCAAGACTCATCAGAGAATGTTGATCGGTTCAATGCGTTAGAGAAGAGAATGGAGCAATGGGAAACAAAGGATGCAAATATCAATTCCTTTGTCACCCAATTGTCCAATAACATGAGTGAAAGTTTAGCGAGAAGTAGTGGAGCTATTCCTTCAAACACCGTTATCAACCCGAAAAGCTTAAACGCAATAACTCTTTGAAGTGGAAAGCAAGTGAAATTCTTTGAATCAGATGAGGAAGTGGTTAAAGCAGAGATTGACTATGATGAGTTGCCTTCCACGCAAGAAAAGAAGAAGAATTCTGAAAGTTCAAAAGAGAAAACATTATTGGCTGGAAAGAATTCCACAATTTTGACTGACAAAGGAACAAATTTTGAGAGCAACAATGAACAAGCTGTAGTAAGGAAGCAAGATGAGTCAAACAAGCATGGAGCCAGTAATGCCAATGGTAAGGAGGTAAACCTTCAAGACCTTCCTTTTCCTAATTCATACTTGATGAGCAAATGAATGACTGACATTAAGCATGAGAAAGATATCATTGACTTGTTTAGTAAAGTTGAAGTCAATATTCCTTTGCTTGATCTTGTGAAATGTGTTCCTGCTTATGCCAAGTACCTCAAAGACCTGGGCCAAATAAGAGAGTCCAAGAAAGCTCGAATGTGTCTATCTTATTCAAGCCTCAAATCCCTAAAAAATGCCAAGACCCTGGATCTTTCACTATCCCTTGCACTATAAGAAAAGTTACCATAGGGGGAGCCTTTTTAGATCTCGTAGCAGCCATTAATGTTATGCCTAAATCTGTTTATCAATCATTGGGAGTCAAGAACCTTAAGTCTACATCTGTAGTTCTCCAATTATCTGATAGGTCTATTAGGCATCCTGTAGGCATTATAGAGGATATTTTTGTCTAGGTCAAGAGTTTAGTTTTCTCGGCTGATTTTTATGTACTTGATATGTCTTCCGAAGTTGTGCAGGATACTTCATTGATTCTAGGTCGACCCTTCTTAAGGACTGCTAGTACTATGATTAACATGAGAGAAGGTACAATCACCATGGAGGTAGGAGATCAACAAGTGAGTTTTAATATTTACGAGGCTATGAAACACCCCCATTAGGATTATTCGCTCCTAGGAGTCAACATGCTTGATGTTGTTATTGATGATGCATACTTTGAATTTGAACTCCAGCACGTTTATACTAACCCTAAACTGAACTCATTCACTGATGACTCCTTTGAAGAAGAATTGTTTGCTCATGTTTCAGGTAAATCTAGGAGTATAGACGTTACAACAGAAGTGGCAAGTGGACAAGTTGCCTCACCACGGCATAGCTATCAGCCCAATGTCCACCAGGAGATCCAGGATCCACCGTAGGCATCAGGTCGTTTCTCTTCCTTCACTTATCACCTACTTCTGCTGTGTGATTGAATATGATATTGTTGATGCATGAGTGTATTGCATAAGTATGGGGGAGAAACCACTTCAGTAGTACTTAGGTTTAATTTTCAATTTATGCACTTTTAATTCAATAATTCATCTCCTCTTTTATGTTCGCGGCGCTTTAGTTTGATGCACGGCCTATCTTATATGCTTGAGGAAAATTGGTGTAAATAGATGAATTGCATTTTGTTTTAAAATCTTTTTGGACTTTACAAATGAGCTGAACATCTTATTACTCTTTCCTTTTTCTCTCGGGAAAACTTCGCAGTGGCACTGTTCACTTTGCTGTGGTGATATGAGCAACATTCGCCGCAGTGTGACATAATTCTGTCGCCACGGCGAGCTCACTGCAGAAATATTCACCGCAGCGTGACTTAATTTTTTTGCCGTGGCAAGCTCACTTTAGGGAATCTTCGTCGCAGCAAAGGATCAATCTGCACAAAATACCAAGTGAAATTACATTTCTACCCTTCTTTTTTCTTATGTTCTTCCATCTTCCTTCTGTCTCCCTCTGTCATTTCCTCTCCATTTCTTTATTAATGTTCCCTTCCTCATTTTTGTACTTCCCTCTAATTCGCCATGGTAATCCAAACCCACCTTCACTAAATCACTTCTTCCTTCATTCTCATCGGTTCATTTCGCGCTCATCCTTCGTATTTGCGCATCTCTTCATCTCCTTCGTAAGTATCTCATCTTTTTTACCCCTCTGTTTTCATTTAGTTAAGGCATGTTCACTGTAGCAAAGAACTTCTCTTTCGCCATGGAGTCGTAGGCTATAGGTTTCGTCGTGGCAAAGGACTGTTCTTTTGCTGTGGTGTGGTAAGTGTAGCCTTTGCGGCAACAACACATTAAGTTCGCCGCGACGAACTTCATAGGTTTTCACTTTCAGTCAATTTTGTTCGATCCATTTGTTTCTGTGTTTGTTTTCTGCAGGAACATGCCTCGAACTAAAAACCCTACCGGTCATTCTACCATCGTATCATCTAGTTCATCTGGTTCACCTAGCAATTCTGCTCCTTCATATAGCACTGATTCTGATTTTACCGACCTAGCCGACAAGATAGGCGCTAGGCCATTCATTAAAGAGTGCTCCTTTCCCTTAACTCCATGCCATAATCCCTTTGTTCATCAATTAGTAAACTCTTAGCTTACGAGATTAGTCCAACAAAGGGCTTAGGGCAGCGATAAATTCGTTCGCCATTTTTACATTTATGCCCGACACCACAATACCCTAGAACTATATTTTTGTGGTGTAAAAGCCCCCACTGCATTCACTACAGCAAGCATCCATGAGCACTATAACCTCCCTCTTATTCTTTGCTGCAACTATGACCAGTTGATCCACAATTATCCGTGGGACGATGTTATTCGTACCCTCTGTCCCGAGGGCATCGTCTGGCATCATCCAAGGATTTATCAATGTTACCTTAAACGTTCTAATCTCAGACCCAAAGCTCGTCCTTGGCTCCACTTAATTAGTTATAACATCATCTCGACCTCCCATCTAGCTTATATAATGAAACAGTAAGCCTTGTAGCTTTATCTTCTAATGACTGGTTTCCCAGTCGACAAAGCTAATGCTATTATTTCCTCCCTCCATGAATCCATCACCACATCCAAACTAACCAACGCCATAACTTTCCCCCACCTCATCACGGACATATTCCGGGCCCACAATGTCCCAAAATTTAATAATGACGGCTATTTTAACCCGGCTTCCTCATTTCGTTACATCTGCCTAAAACAACCCCACATCTAGCCTCTTCTCCCTTCCACCCCACCTCTTGATGTTGTTACCCACCACGCCACTGCAGAGCCTAGCGAGGATGGTCCTCCATCTTTGGCCCCTCCAGAGCCTATCACTTTATAGACCCTCGCCAGCCAAGTCGATGGCATTTCTGCAGACTTGGCTTCCCTCCGGGACACCCTACTTTAGGCCATTGCCCGACAGGATCGAGATCGATGGTACTGTCAAAGGATGGATGCCTTGCTAGCCACGCACCTGCACTTTCAACTCCCTTCTGATGAAGATGACCCGCTTAGTGGTGCTGGCCCATCAGGAGTAGCTCCTTCTATCATTGGAGATGATCACCCAATGAAGTAGTTTTAGTTTTCAGATGTTAAGTTTGCTTTTGTAATGTCCAAACTTGTTGACTGTAATATATATATATATAATTCTCTTTACAATTTCGATGTGTTGCTTGTATATTCATGCTTTAATTTTTCTAATATTGGGGACAATATGATGTTTAAGTGTGGGTGAGGTGCCAATTTGTCATTTTTTGTTGTCAATTGTGCACAATGTCAAATTTTAAAAACTTGGTGTTTGAGTCTTCGTCGCGGCAACGTGCGAAAATTGAATTTTTTCGCCGTGGCAAATTATTTCTTCGCCGCAGCAACATGTTCATGCTGAATAGTTCGCCGCGGCGACATTCTCTCATTCAATAGTTCTCGCTAATTAGATTCTTGTCACTCCTGTATGATTTTATGAGTTTCAAAGTCGTCTGATGTTTTTGAAAATACCTTCTATTCTTCAAATGATAGTCGGTTTTGGCTAATTTCATTTTCAATGTTTTCAACACAAAGTAAGTAAGGGTATGTCGACAAAGTGGCACTATATGCTTTTAATTTTTAAGATTGTTCATAGAGATAGTACCTTTATTGGAAGGATATTTGGGCCTAAATTCTTTCATTGTTATGTGTATCTACTTAATTTCATATCTCTCTAGAACTTATCTTGATTCTTAATCAAAGCTTGATGAACTAGAATTTTGTTAACATGATAGAGGCATTCTTTCAAAACCCTATTGACCCAAACACAAACCCCATAAACATTTATCCATTGCTAGCCCCTTGAGCCATATTTTTTAGTACATGCACACATTTTCTTATGGTGTCAATATTTTTATTTCTCATTCTCTCCTATTTGTCTCAAGCAAGTGAAAAAATATAAATAAATAAAAATAAAGCAAAGAAAAGAAAGATATATATTTCCAAAACAAAATATTCTTTGAAAAAAAGAAAAAAATAATAATATAGATTATATTGTCGTTTGTGTAAATATTGTCTTATAGTTGACATCTATTTCATACTTAAGGTGCATGTACTTAAATTTTTTCTTTCTTCTTTTGTCCATTCCGTCCATTTCATCTAGCCTTTCATGCATTACAACCTTAAAAAGCCCTCTTGATTTTCGAAATTATAGTTTTTGTAGTGGAAATGTAGAATTATCACAAGCTTATGGTAGATAATGGACTAAGCAGATTTAGAGTGAAATTGTCCCAAAAAACAAGTGAGATGAGAGAAAACACCTTGCCTTGAGTGAGATCTCTTTTGTTCAATCTTTTGGATTAAATTCTTATGGTGTTTATTTTCTTGGCACTTTTTCAGTTTGCTTTGATGGGATTTTCTTTTGCACTAGTGTCTCTTTGACTCTTATAAACCTTGTCCAGGAGTACAAAGGTCTATGTGTGGGGGAATTTCATTGAGCCCAAGTTTATTATATAAATTGGCGACATTTTCATGACCTTTACTACAGTTTTTGGCTCTTATTTCTAGATTTTATCCTTAATTTGACTCTTGAGTGTCTACCTTTATTTTATGTAGTTTGAGAGTAAAAATTTGTCAAAAATGAGTGTTAATTGTACTAATTAATTTTCTGAGAACAATTGGTACTTCAAACTGCCATTTGTTCATTGCAAGAGACTCAAGAAGAAGATGTAGAGTCAAGGAATGGAAAGTGCTAAATTCAAGTCAACAAGTGCAATAGGAAGTTCGTCGTAACAAAGAGGATGTGTTGCAACGGTGAAGAATGAAGAGTTCTAAGCAAAAACTTTCGGGAAAAGATAGCTGCGACGAAGATTTATTCTATCTCCGCGGCAAAAGGGGCCAACAAAGTAGTAAAACTTTTGGGAAAAGTTCACCATGGTGAACCTTCTAATACCCAAACCATTTTCGGAAAGATACCCACCATGCAAACCGATCCATAACCCATTTTCTTTAGAAACCTACCATTTTAGGATAGAAAGTAGCCGACACATTATTGAAGGGACTCTCTGACTCTCTCTAACACTCTCTCACTCTCTAAAAAAGACCCTCAGACACTATCATCACCCTCTCCTCTCCACTTCACCTTCAACTTGTCCACCGATAGCTGCTACCATGGTTGCTTCCAGTGGGTTCCCGGTTGAGATTCCTGTTGGAGTAATGCTTTACTAGGCACCTCTTTTCTCTTGCAAAATGTAGCAACGGCTAGAGTTCCATGGGCTTCAAAGGGGAGTAATTCATCCTATGTTCACCTACATTATTATGAACTCCTAGGTTTAGTATTTGTAATTTGTAGTTGAATGTTCTTGAATAGAGTTTAATCAAGTATTGGATATTTAATGTGTTGTTGGGATTTGTATATGTAGAATTTTGAGCTTGAATATATGAAGTCTCATATATGTTTATTTGTGATTTAGTTGATTCTCTTTTATCTGCCTAGTTATGTTTGGTATGGAGATGGTTCTAAATCCCATATGACTTGTTGCATTAGCTTACCCATTGCACATACTAAGAGCATTCACCAAGATTTTAATAAATGGAGTTAATTAATTGAAACTTTGGACTTAAAGAGTTCTTTAAGGTTTATCATTTGAAACCTAGTGATTCACTCCCACTAAAATTCATTTTGAACGATGATAGCCGAAGCTCGTTTTTAAGAGGATACTGTTATCATTTGATCATTGTTTTCATTTTATCACTTTTCCTTTCCCAAAATCCAAAAACACTTTTTATTACATTTTCTTACAATTCACTTGTTTTAGTCCAAATCTCTAAGGATTGAATACCCCCTCTTCCTTGCTAATTTTGTTTGCATATCATGACATATAGGCTAGCTTAGTTCCATTAATTTGGTTTTGATTAAGTGAAACAACCCGAGGTTGCATTCTATACCGCAATCTTTGGACAAAAAATATTTTTGATTTGGCCTCCAAGGGTAAAAATGAGAAGGCTCGAATCACCAAGCATACTTGAATGCTTCATGTCGTAACTCTTTAAGGTTATACAACTACAATCGTCTGTAGGCATCAACAAATTCTATCTCTACATTACACTTGTTGATTGCCCAATAAGGGTTGTGTTATAGCTCCACTGGAAGGTGGCATGGCTTCCTAAAAATAAGCCTGAATGGTGACATCCCTACTGGAGACTTGTATGCAGTCTTTCATGCCCATAAGGTGTCATTTATGTTTAAACTCTAGTCTTCTTACTGGGATTAACCGTTATCTCTATAATGGACTTGATCTCCGAGTTGGACACTTCAGCTTGACTACTCGTCTAAGGGTGATAGGCGGTTGAGACTCCATGCATCACTTGACATTTCTTCAAAAGGGCCTCGATCATCCAATTGCAAAATTGAGTCCCTTTGTTGCTAATGATAGCTCGCGGGACTCTAAACCTAAAGAAAGTTTTAGATTTTAAGAAATCTGCAACCACTCGAGAATTATGAGTTTGCCACCCATTTAGATGCATAATCAACTACAAGCAAAATATATTGAAATCCAAACGAGGAGGGAAAGAGACCTATAAAGTCCATTCCCCAAACATAAAAAATCTCACAAATTAATATAGGGGTTTGAGACATTTCCCCATGAGAACCTAGCACACCTGTGCACTGACAGTTGTCACAAGTCCTAAAGAAATCATATGCATCTCGAAGTATAAATGGCCAGTAAAACCAGCATTCTAGAACCTTGCAAGCTGTCCACTTTGGACCAAAATGATCTCCACATGCATAAGAGTTACAAAATGTCAAAAAAGACCACCGTCTGATAACTTGATCTGCACAAAAGTGCCACAATTAAGGATCATCCCATAAAATTTTTCTTATCTCATCCTCTCCTTCTATGACTTTGGTGAAATCTATAGGAAATTTATGAAAAACCAAGAAATTCACAATATTAGCGTAGCAGGGAGCTACCAACTATACTACAGGTAGCTGCTTATCTGGAAAATCAACATTGATAGGGCCCATGTCAGCACTATACTCCACTAAGTTGTTCAAATAATCAGTTACTCTATTCTCCGAGCCTCTCTTATCCTTTATCTCTACATCAAACTCCTAAAGTAGGAGTATCCAATGGATGAGCCTAGACTCTGCTTCCTTCTTCTCTAGTTCAAATATGCATGATCAAAATCAATAGTACCTAATAAATAAGACCTAAACCTACCCATAGAAAAAACTACTGCAAGAAGTTCTTTTTTGTGGTGGTGTAATTTGCTTGGGCATCATTTAAGTTCTTCGAGGTATAATAAATAGCATGAGGGATCCTCCCCATTCTCTGACCCAAAACTTCTCGAATGACATGGTTGAAGGTGTCACACATAAGCTGAAACGGTAGACTCCAACTAAAAGGTTGTAAGATTGGTGCAGTGCCCAACTTCTCCTTTAGAGCATCAATTGCCTTCTTGCACTGCTCATCAAGAGCAAACTCTTTGTCCTTATGAAGCAACCTACACAATGGCTATGTAACTTTGGAAAATTCTTAAATGAACCTATGATAAAACCCGCATGGCCAAGAAAAGATCAAACTTCCCACACAGAAGGCGTAAGGTAAAAAAGAAATAAGGTCTATCTTGTCTCTATCAACCTTAATACCCTTAGCAGAAACCATATGTCCTAAAACTATCCCTTGTTGCACCATAAAATGACACTTTTCATGATTAAGAATTAGATTAGTTTCAAGACATCATTTAAGTGCTAGAATAAGGTGATTCAGGCATTGTTCAAATGAATCCCCATGCACAGTAAAGTCATCCATAAAAACTTCAATGATTTTCCTAAGATACTAAGAAAGGATACTTACCAAGCACCTTTTAAAGGTAGTGGGGGCATTGCACAATCCAAAAGGCATCCTTCTGTAGGCAAAGATGCCCTAAAGGCATGTAAAAGTCATTTTCTCTTGGTACTTCAAAATAATAGCAACCTAAATATAACCTAAATAATCATCAAGAAAGAAATAGTAAGTATGACCAACAAGATGTTCTAACATCTGATCAATGAAGGGTAGGGGAAAGTTGTCCTTTTTATTCATCGAGTAGAGCTTGCGATAATCCATGCAAACTCACTATCCGTTCTGCTCCCAAGTCGAAACCATCTTTCCTTTCTCATTCTCCACAACTATAATGCCTGACTTTTTTGGAACCACCTGCAAAGGACTTACTCATTTACTGTCAGAGATGGGATATATAAATCCCACATCAAGCAACTTCATCACTTTCTTTTTCACCATCTCCATCACCAAAGGATTGAGAAATCTTTACACTCGATAGACTGCGGTAGCTCCTTCCTTAAGAAAAATTCTGTGTATGCAGAAAGAAAAGGACTAATACCTTTAATATTTGCGACTGCCCATCCCAATGTCATCTTATACTCCGGCAACACACTAACGAGCTTTTCTTCTTACACCTTTATAAGATCACTTGCGATGATAACTAGAAGTGTTTCATTGGTGCCTACATAAGCGTTCTTAAGGTGAATTAGTAAGGACTTCAACTCCACTTCATGTACTTGCACAATAAAGGTAGCGACCAATTAGTAATAACGGGCAATTTTAAAAAGTGAGGGACATACCTGTCAAAAGGACTTGTCTCTAGTGCCCAAATTGATTCCTTGAGGTCCTCCCCTAACTCGAGACTTGCTTTGCCAATATTCAAACATCATTTGCTCCAACAGGGCAGTCAAAGCTACCTCCAAAGGGTCACTTACAAAAAGAAAAGACCACTACTCTACTAAGGAGTCAAGACTATCTACCTTGGCGACTGACTAACAATCTGATGGATAATGCATGGCATCAAAGATATTGAAACGAATGACCTTGCCATCAAACTCCATGGTCAACACCCTACTGTGTATCTAACACATAAAAATCCACAGGGAAAATAAGCTCATTAACCTGTACCAAAACATCCTCGATAATCCCCTCAGGGTATGTTTTAGATCTATCAGCTAATTGAATGATAATATGGATATCCTTTAATGAACCAAGATTAAGAGCTTTAAAAATAGATAAAGCCATAGCATTTATTGAAGCTCCTAAATCTAACATACATCTTTCATACCTCATCTTACCGATCTTACAAGGAACGGTAAAAATACATGGATCCTTGCCTATGGGGGTAGCTTCCTTTGTAAAAGTGCTGACACATTGCCCCCCACATTGATCTCTCATCTCCTTTTAGGTTCTACTTATTGGGGCAGAACTCCTTCAAAAATTTGGCATATTAGGGAACTTGCTTAATTGCCTCTAACAAAGGATGCTTACTTCCTCCTTGTAAAAGACTTCCAATATTTCCTTTTCTGTCTCCTATTACTTATTCTTTGCTAACTTGCTTGGAAAACACAAGCACAAAGCAACTTTAGAAAAGTATAACAACAATGGTAAAATGAAATGGGCTGGAGATGTCTTTGGGATTTCAGTATATTTATTGATCCTTAAATCTAAATAAAAGGTACTCTTATCATGGTATTAGCCTACAAACTCGATTAAGCTCTCAAACCATTAATTTCTTTAAAATAGACAAAATTAATAATCTTTAGAAATGCCTCGATCTCCACTATAACCTAGAATAGGCTCGCTAAGTTCAATAGAGAAGATGCATTAGGTATTAAGAAACAATTAACGTATGCTACCTACTCATAAGCTCTAAAGGTCTAACCTAAAGGTATGGGATCTTAGAATAGGTGAGTAAATATCTTGACAAATTCAACTAACCTATTGCTACTTTCGGGAATCATTACGAACTATTACATATCACACACTCAACCCTAGCCTTCAAATTAGAAAATTACCAAAAGGGTGATCAAATCTACAAGCAATTCCTAATTCATGACATTTATCCTAAATCATACACCAACCTAAATGTACAAGTACCAATTCAAGACAAGTCCAACTTTATTCTTACAATTTCCGTCCCTTTATATTTATAATATCCCCTAAGTAGTCCAGCCATATATGATCATATCAATCATAATTAATATTAAATAAACAAAACTGATAACATAATCATTAAACATTCAAATACACTATAAATTCAAATTTTCAAAAACACATAAATAAACTTAAACAATTAAGATTAAAATTGGAAAATTCTAGGAATAATCATCAATTGATATATCATAAAGGTCCATTACAAAATTGATAAGTTTCAACTACAAAATCCATCAAACATTCATTTTTCATATTCTAAAATATGTAAAAATGTGATTAACACTAAGAAAGCTATAAACTAATGGAATGAATAGATTAAGACATATGAAGATAAAACATTGAAAATTAAATAAACTAGCTAAGCATATAAAAAAAACTTCTCTGCCCCTTTCTTTCTCACTTCTTCTTCTCTCTTCATGAAGATTTCCAAAAATGGCAGATTGTGACCGTCCCTTTAGGTCCTCCTCTCTTTCTTTATGTATTATGATCCATTTAGGTTAAAACCTAGTATCTTTCTCTACCTTAAAAGTCCAAAAAGGACCTTAGAAACTTAAGTTTGGAAAGTTGTTTGCATCTGTCTGTGTGCAGGCCATGATCGTGACCCTGTGCTCAAACTTCTGTTACGATCATAGCATATTGGCCACGATCGTGGCCTTGTGATCAAGCCGTTCTCACTATCCTGGCATATTTTCCATGATCATGGCCCTGGGTAATTTCATGGGTCTTCTCCGATTCTACTCCGAATACCCCTAATCATTTCTCCTCTGTGGTTCACTCCCCAAACTTTGTCAAATTTCTTCCTTTTAGCATATATTTATGTTCACTCTTTTAATCTATATATAAACACAAGATGAACACAAATTGAGTATTTAAACACAACAATAGGATTGAAAAGACATTGAAATGTATAAGAAAATATAAGATGATTCAATCCTATTAGTGTTACCATTGAACTATTCATTTGAACCACCCTGAGCACAAGAAGAGCATCTAGCTACTGACGTTAAAAGAAAAGGTACATGTGAGGCAACTCATGGATTGTTAATTTGATGTTATTTCCTTTGATTTTTAGATAGTTGAATTTCGTAGTTTGGTTATTTGTTTATAAATAAAATCAGGAAGACATAAGAATTTGACATGAATTAGATGATCAAGGAAGTAAGTAAAAGAGAGGTGAAAGAGCTATAATGAGTTAAGAAGTGAAATCATGAAGTGTAGAAGGACGACAGAAGAAAATAAATCAGAAATTGGTGGAAATATTATAGGCCATGATCATGGCCTACGGCAGGGTAAAAAGGGACAGCTGAAATTTAACTTTATCTATCTAAGGTTGGAACCTCCAAACACTCTTACTTCTCTCTAACCAAAATTTAAACCTCTAGTCTCTTTGGACTTCTACCTACCTGAAAGTCAACATGTCACGCATTATGCAGTTAGCAAAGTGCGATCAATCATTAAGATGAAATCGAGTCTCGAGACAAGGAAAAAGGAATAGGGCAACTGACTATGGAGCACCTTTCCAGATCTTCTTAGAAGAGGAATGTACCCTCTTTCATTCTCTTCGTAATAAGCAAATTACGGTTTTAAAGTATTTTCATTTTGAGACTTTAGATAGACTAGAATTGAGAGACAAGGTCAAAAAATTTAGCAGAGAGAATTCAATGGGGACATTTTATTCAATTTCAATACCGAGTTTACTAAGAACTTACCTTAGAATTCTTTACTAGACTAGAATTGAGAGACAAGGTCAAAAAATTTAGCGGAGAGAATTCAATGGGGACACTCAATTTCAATACCTAGTTTACTAAGAACTTACCTTAGAATTCTTTACATCCCTTCAGTTTAAATCAAATAAACCTAGGGAATTGGGGTTTTAGGTTTTGGGAACAACCTTATAAGCTTAATTATGAGACTTTGTATGAAATTTTTGGTTTCCCTAAGTCGTCCGTAGTAGATTAGCATAACAATTTCAATGTCATCCCCTACTGGACTGAACTAATTGGGTTAGAGCATTTTAATGCTAAGAATGCACACAACATCATCAAGAGCCATGAACTATTGTTGTTTCACAAATTCATGTATCAAACTATTTTTGACAAAATAGAAATCAACAAGTATTATACAAAGGAACTTTTCATGTTGTGGTGCATGGACCATAATATCCCAGTTTGCACAACCACCTACATCTTTAACGTAATTATTGCTACTTGTTGTAAGAGGAGCAATAACATAGAAATGAGTTACTTGGTTTTGTCCATAGCTGATTACTATAAAGTTGAGTGAAACGAACACACAGTCTAACGTCCTGAATTGATGAACCATCATCATCTGTGGTGAGTTGAAGTCCTAAAGTCCCATAATATGGAACTTTGAATATTAGTGTTAAGACAAACGTCAATGTTAGGACCAATCAAGCGAGTTCAAGTGCTTAACAACAACAAGAAGAGGAGGAAAAAGAAATAGAAGAACCAGGCTAGAAGAAAGTTCTCGAAACAATCTTCAAGAACATTAAGGTAATTACAACTACACTTGTAGAAAACCATAGAAGAATGAAGGAGATGCCTGAGTTCATCAACATCAGAGCCAGGATATATGTCGTATCCATCATTACCTTGAGGTTCAAGGCATTCAATTGCCACCTCTGACACCATCCCTTCCTTCATCACCGTGAGGCTTTGTTTTTAACCCTTTCATTTTTAAAATTTACTCCTTATTTTATTCTTTTTTTACTTTAATTTATGTTTCTTCTTTCCATACGTGATTGTTTGTCTCCTTCTCACATTAAGGACAATATGTTATTCAAGTGTTGGGAGGATTATGCGTTTTGCATTAAATGTGAATTTTGCATATTGTATGATAGTTTGTTAGGTTAAATTTTGTTAATTGTTTCAATGTGTCAATGGATTGAAATTGATTTAATTTTAAATAGAGTCTATATTAGGTTATAAAGAGTCACTAGCTTGCAAAATTTGTGAATTGGGTTCTTTGGTTAAATATGCAAGTTAATTAGGATTCAGTGTGAGTTTACCACCCTTTAAATTATCGCACTCATTCATAGTTTTAGGTATTTCGACTAAATAGCTCTACCAATATTCTTTTCATGAGAATGAGTAGCTTAAGCAATAGGGTAGGTAATAAATAAAATAAAAAATTTGGTTACTTTTAAATAAATAACTATTTCGTTGGCCTTTGAGTTATAAATAAAACTAGTAGCTAGTTGAGAACGTGATGTAACTAAGTAAACAGATCAACATGCATCACAAATGTGTTCCTCCACGTCAAAAGGCTATAATGATGTTTTAACTAAGCATTTTAATAAAAATCATGACTCAGTTGAGTAACTGTATCAACATTTATCACCAATGTTTGCCTCTGAGTAAAAGACTAAATCCGTGTTCAATTAAAAAAAGTGTTTTTAATAAAACCTACAGAACTTGTAATAGCTTGACTTTTCATGAAAACATACTTAGGAGTAGTTACAGAGTTCGAATGGCCAAAGAATTATTAATGTGTGTGTACAATTGAAAAGGGTGAGTAACTTGACATTTGAGTTTTGATTAATATGTATGTTTAGTCTAGAGTCCCCAGATGCGAATTTTGCATGTTAATGATTTCAAATAATTTAAATGATTATGTTTAAAGTTAAATTTATTTCATAAAGTTGAAGCCATTGTCTCATTTTTACATTGTGTGCTTTGTGATTTTTGTGTGCTTGCTGTTTTGTTTGTTTAAGTGTGGGGATGTTGATAAGTGTAAATTGCATCATGTTTTAGGGTTTATTTTAATATGTATCTAATTATTAATTCAATCGTTTAATACGTGATTAGGTTGGAATTGTGTTAATTTGTTAATTATTGATGTTTAAATGTGTTAAGGGGTTAGTACAAGTCTTTAAGAATAAATATTATGTTTGTAAGGTACATTGATGTGTTCATTAGTATTTCAAGGTCAAGATAGAAGAAAGAGAAGTTACAAAGACATTTGAGCTGAAACAATGACCCATAATCATGATAGAAGCGTTGGAGTTGGCAACCCTAGGGCTGCTCATAACACAAAAGATATTTAAGACCAAGAAAAAGAGATACTGGAAGCTTTTGACATCAGCCACCTTAAAGAAACCCTAGAGAGAATCCATCGAGAGATTGAGAAAAAGAAGAAGGAAGAGAGAAGTGGAGAGGAAACCAACTTGACGTACTTCCTAGATCAGAAGGTTTCCCCACATTGCTGCCTGTAAACATCTTTTTCCATTGTATTTCCTATTTATTTTTAGTTTTATTATTGTATAGAATTGGATTGAATAGTTGATGATAGGATCTAAATGTTGAGGATGTTTTAAACTCATCTTTGGAGTTTTATTCTTTATTTAATAAAATTGATTGTTTTTATGTTTATTGGATTTATTGTGATTATTCTGTGATTGCATAATTTGATAATAAAATAAGAGGGTGAATCGAATGAAAAATAATTAAATTGGGCTAACGAGAGTTAGGTGATTTAATAGCACATGAATTAAATCAAATTGGTAATTCTGCGAAGAGAGATCTTGCATAGGTTCCTGTTTAGACAGATTGTTATCAAGAGATTGCAATTTCCATAATCTGATTGGGGTTTATAATTTAGGGTTAATGGTTATAACTGGAAAGAGAGTAATCAGCCCTAGGAACGTCTAGAACTAATAATCCGGTAATTCGTAATTAATTAGGTTTGCAATAAGGATAGATAAAATTTCTTTTCTCTCAATTGGTAATTCTATTAGGTTGATTTTTGGGTATGCGTCGTAATTGATGAATTATTAATATTTTCGTGATTGATTCTTAGTTTGATTTGATTGATTGAATTGAATTCTCATTTTAGTTTTGTTATATTTTTGAATTTTTGTGATTTATTTTGACCTTAGATTTTAGAATTAGATTATCCTTCCTCATAGGATCAACTCCTTAGATTCTATGCAAACGAATCGTGCGCTTACGGATTATCAAGGGTATTTATTAAAATTTACACACACCAAACATCTTAATCATTATTATTGCATAGTAGGATAATTCTATAACTTGCTTTATTATACATGTTGAGACCCTATTTACCAAATTAGAAGCATCGATATGATGAAGGCACTTAGATTCAATAACTTGCTTTAGTATTTTTCTTTGAAAATTACCACACCTAAATTTACCTTTAGGAATAACCAAGATGAGCCTTAGCCTTTTTCGTATACTAAACCCATATATTAAACTTAATCTGATTTTTCTTTCAAGACCTGTTTATTAATATGAACCTTGAAGGTTATTTACTTGTTAATACTTGAATTTGTGAAAGGTCTAATATTTCTTGAACTGTGATACTAATTGAATAGTGTGAAAAAATGCATAAAAAGAACAAAAAAGAATAAATTTATGGTACTAATAAAGCTGCATTGAAAGGACCTATGTTCTTTTGAATAAATTTCCTTTTAACCCTTTTATTATCCCATTCTATCGTACTTAAGCCCCATTACAACCAATATAAAAGACCTTTTGGTTTTGATTTTTAGTTTTTACATAAGTGGTGGAGATATGACTTTATCGCGAGACTATAGTAAGAGTTATATTATACATTTATTGAGAGTTTTAATAATTTTTACCTCAAACAATTGATTGCATTGAGTGAAATCTTAGTAAGGATGTAAAGAGATATGCTTTTGATTTCAGTGCGATTGTTGATGTGATTACTATTAATATTGCTTAGGAAGTTAATTTTAAGATAACTTGACTCTAATTGTGTATTAATTTGACTTAATGGGATATGATGATGTATAGTATGAATAAACAGGTTGAGATTAATGATGGATTGATATTGTAAATTTTATAATTTTACTTGAGGACAAACAAAAACTTAAGTGTTGGGATATGATGAGTGTACATTGCATCAAATGAGTTTAGCCGTTAATTTAATCTTTTAGTATGTGTTTAGCTTCGAATTGTGTTAGTTTGTTAATTATTTAGGGTTTAGGGTTGTTTGTTAATTATTTGTGTTTTAAGGATTAGTATAAGATTTTGAGCTTAAATATTATGTGTTTTAGGCACCTTGATGTGTTTACTACTGTTTCAAGGTCAATATCAAAGAACGGACGAGTTCTAGAAGTCATTCAGGCCTAAACAACAACCCACGGTCTTGATAGAAGCTTCAGGAATGGCCCATGATCGTGGTTTACAGGCCACAATCATGACAAAAGGCTTAGATGTGGGCCACGATTCTGGCTTGTAGGGCTATGGTAGTGGCCTGCGTCGAGCAGTCACCTAGACACCTATGAACTTCATATTTCAAGAGACTTTTTGGACCTTTTATACCCCGAAAATGCCCTAGAGTTGCTCAAAACATAAGAGACTATTTGAAGAACAACAAGAGAGAAAAGATGAGAGCTTTTGTGCAGTCAATTTTGGAAACCCTAAAAGAGAAAACGGAAGAGAAAGAGAGGAGAAAGAGGAAGAAGTGGTCTCGACGTGCTTACCAGATCAAAAGGTCTCCTATAAAGAGAGGAGGAAGAGGAAGGAAGAGGAAGAAGAAGCAATCTTGACATGCTTCCCAGATCAGGAGGTTTTCCGTCACTACTGCCTTCCCAAATCATCCATTTTAAGTTTCTATTTCCTTTTTGTTTCAATTTTATTGATGTATAAAGTTAGGATGGATTGTATGATGATAAGTGGTAGAATGTTGATGATGTTGACTGACGCATCGTTACGCTAGTCAAAATAAAATAACTATACTACTATTGTAGCAATGATAAGTCTAGGTTAACCTTATAGGGAGTGTTTGCTTAGCGTATGAATGAAATTAACTGGTGTTTAGGTAAAAGGGGATTTTGGATTTTTGAAAAAGAAAATAAAATGAAGCTAGAGTAATAAAAACAAATTAAAGAAAATATATGAAAAATGGTAAAATTGGGGAATTTGGTAGAGATCTGATTCTTTAGTTCAATCTCAGCCCACACAATTGTTTTTCTCTTCTCAATGTCACAACCTTCTTCTCTTATCTACTGTAGCTGATGGGACAATTAAATATGGGAGTTTTTGGTCCACGTTATTGTTCACCCAACACTTCCTCATGCCACTCTCTTCTATTTCTCTAAAGCCACTTTTCTTTATTGTCTCCCTTCACTATTCTCCCACTATAGCGCCACTCTTCACTCTATTTCACTGTAGCATGATGGGATAATTTTTTTACTCATTATTGGTCCAAGCCAACTGTTCACATCTCATAAAACTCTCCTTCTGTCTTCCTTTTAAAGCCCTTAAATGCTAGCATTTTACGCTAGCTTTAACACTAGCATTGTTAAACGTAGGCAATGCTAGCGTTTTTCTCCTTTGCTGATGTCATTTTGGTGTTGGGATGTCCTCATTGTTAAGCATTTGTGCTCCAATTTCCTTTAGAATCTGTTCTTTTTTATCTCAAATATATATCAAGATATCCAACCTAGCAGTGAACACAAATTAAGCATTTTACCTTGAAAATAAGATTGAAATCACATGGAAATACATAAGAAAATATAAGATAATTCAATCCTATCAAATACCCCCATACTTGAATTATTGCTTGTCCTTAAGCAATTTAAACACAATCAAAATATTATATCAATTCATTTTCAAAGAAATCAAATATATGCAATCCTTCAGACATCAGCAACTCAAGCATTAGGCTACTACATATATCATAATTTTTTTAATTAGTTCAAATAAACAAAGTCAAATGAAGACAACATTGATCAAAGGTAAGCATAAAATTGAGATGAACTTTTCTCACGATGTTCACTCATATCACTCAACTATGTGATGGGTTGGTGTCTCACTCAAGACTCCCTCTAAGAGACTACACTACCATAGGCTTGCAAATACACCCATTTTCCTTTACATAGAATACATGCTATCATCGATCAAAAGGGATTTTACTTAGGTTGTAATAGGGTTTTGGTTAAGGTAAGGTAAAAAGGTCAAAGGGTTACTCACAAAAATTCATAAATTACTAAGTAAAAGCAACAACCAACTACAAATCCCGAGATAAATATATGAATACAATGGACTACAAGTACTCAACAGTAACTGATGCTACTATGTTTGATTCCTTTTCTTTTTCCTTTTCGTTTTTATTCTTTTTTATTTTGTTTTCTTTTTTCTTTTTTTTACATGAATAAAACTAAAAACAATTGGAAACAATAGTAGTATATATCAAGAAGATATGAGTAGAAGTACATCTAAAATATCTCATAATACAATACAAAACACCCTAAATTATAGAAATTAAATGTTAACCTTGTACTTCATTAAAATTGTGACAGGTAAGGCTAATGGGTTTTTGGGTTTCAATGTAAGGTGATTAATACAGAGACAAACAAGGTTAAAGGCTCAAAGGGGTTGGTAAGGAAAAAATGACTTGGTAGGTTATTTAAGCTAGTGACTTGGTGGGTTATTTAAGCTAAGGGTTCAAAACAAAGAAGGCCTTAATCATTTTCATAAACCATGTAACTCGTAGTTTCAAACTAGTTCAATGCAAGTTCTAAAGATAATCTTCCTAGGGGAACCTCACTCACAACAAAGAAACAGAATGACGGTGAAATGCAATCATATGGGCTTAAAACGTCACATGTGCATATATGAAAATCCATCAAAATTTCATAAATTACCTAATCTCTCAAGTATCCAATTATTGACTAAGTTTATGCAACCAACTACTTTAATCAATCTACATGATTCACCTTCCACTCAAGCTGCCTAATCCAAATTCAACCATATAACTTAATTCTTAGTCCAATTACTATGAAAAAATTTCATTCAATATTCATTATTCATCATAATACAAGTGCGAAAATTTTTAAACTGGCCCCACCCTCACACTTAGATGGGACATTGTTCTCAATGTCTTAAAACCAATAAAAACACAAAGGGAATGGAAACAAGAATACTTCCCTCGAGAGGCCATGTGAATCTTGAAAGCAAAGAAATAGTAGCGTCCCTCTTGAAGAATAGAAACTCATCTTCCACCTATAACCAAAACACACAAAAAGAAAATAAAACTCAAAGCAAACCAACAAACAAATATCTACAAGAGAAAAAGAGAAAAACAAAAGGATACAGATGGGGTGCCTCCCATCAAGCGCTTATATTAGGACATAAGCTTGACCTTCAGCATATGCACATCATCCATTGTTAAATGGATGCTTGAGCCCAACAGGAAGCATAATCAAACTCAGTAAGGAGCCTAGAGCACCTTCCCTCAAAGTAAGCTCCTTATCAGCACGATGCCTCGAGGCTTCTAAGGAGTGGAACTTCATTGTTTCGCCATCATACTCTAATGTCCACTCGTCTTTTCAGGCATCACCTTTCTCACACCAAGATGTTCTTTGTAAAAGTATCGCTAGTGGGTGTGGAGACTCGACATCCTGCTTGCCACCTTTGGCCTTCAGCTCACTCACCCACAACTCTCCTAAAAATTGCACTTCTTACAACTTTTCCTCTTTCTTTAGATTCTTCATCTCTACAGAGTCCTTGCTATTTTGAAATAATTCAAATGATTCTTCTCCTTTCTCTTTTTCATTTATTTCTTCCAACCTATTAGGTAAAGGAGATGGGTTAGTCTCGAATATAATTACAGACTCAGTACTTAACTCCGATTCAAAATTCTCAAGCAATTCATTGAAGGCTGACCTCAAAATTCTCAAGCTCCTCATCACTTTGTAAAGTTTCCACACAAATGTCCATTGGGTACACCTCGGGTTGATATAGCTGCTCCTCTTTGCTTTATGGTTCCAGATGATTGATATTTCCCTGTTGAGGCAATGCTTCTTGCTAGAATTGCAGAGCATCCTGTTGGATTTGTTGTATAGTTTGTTGAAACATTTATTGCATATTCTATTGGAACTACTACATATCTTCTTAAATTTGAAGATTTTTACTAGCTATAATATTAAGCATTTCTTTTAGAGATGTACCCAATTCGTGTTAGCTCTCTAAATCTTAGGCGTTAGACTGTGTAGTTTTTAGAATTTCCCATCCATCTTGCCGAAATTTTAGAGTATTTTGTTGTAATTACAAAGTATTAGCATTCGCAATATTACTCAACTCTTCTAAAGATAGACCGGAGTCATGATAGGAGGTTTCTGGTCTATATGTGAATTGTTGTGCATCTTGCAAACTATCATAGAAGTAATTCTAATGATTATCCAATCTATAACAAAAGTTAGGTTGATCAGTCCAAACATTGTTATAGGATTGAGAAGATAAGTTATAAAAGAAATTACTTCCATCCATATCGATCTTTTTAAAACTTTTATAAAACACAAACACGAAACAAAATAAAGAAAGGATCATGAAATAACTAAAAAGAAACCAATTATAGACAAATATATACAAAAATACCATTTAAATCGTAAACAAAAACTAAAACACCAGACTCCCCGGTAAAGGTGTCAAATTGATCGATGCATCGTAATGCTAGTCAAAATAAATTAATTAGACAACTGCTGCAGTAGTGATGAGTCTAGGTCGATCCCACAGGGATTATTCAGTTAACTTATGAAATGAAATTAACTGGTGTTTAGGTAAAGGGGGATTTTGGATTTTCGAAAAAGAAAATAAAATAAAGCTAGACTAATAAAAACAAATTAAAGAAAATACATGAAAAATGGTAAAATTGGGTAATTCAGTAAGGATCCAATTCTTTGGTTCAATCTCATCCTACACCCTTGCTTTTCTCTTCTCAACGCTGCAACCTCTTCGCTTATCTACTGTTGCTAATGGGACAATTAAACATGGGAGTTTTTGGTCCACGTTACTATTTACCCAACTCTTCCTCAGACAACTCTCTTCTATTTCTCTAAAGCCACTCTTCTTTACTTCCACCCTTCATTGTTCTCTCATGATAGCACCCTTATTTCACTGTAGGATGATGGGACAACCTTTTTGCTCATTCTTGGTCCATGCTATCTCTTCGTGCCTCCTAAAACCCTCCTTCTCTTCCTTTTTGTAGCCCTTAAATGCTATCATTTTATGCTAGCTTTAATGCATGCAATTAACGCTAGCTGATAGTTGTGATTTGCATTGTGTTTTGGGGTTTAATTTTTTAGGTATTTAGTGTTAATTTAAGTGTTTAGTGTGTGTTTATGTGTTAATTGTGTTAGTTTATGTGTTTAAGTGTTTTTATGGATTAGTATGAGTCTTTGAGCTTAATTATTATATATTTGAGGTACCTTGATGGTTTTGTTAATATTTTAGGGTAAATGGTGAAGAACGGAGAAGGTTCGAGAATCTTTAGGCTAAAGACATTGCCTACGATTGTGGCACAATAGGCTACGATCGTGACAGAGAGGGACGAGCCAGTAGCAGCTAGGTCGTGATCGTGCACATGAAGCACAGATGTGACAAAGAGCTTCCATTCAAGCCACGATCATGCACATTAGGCCACGATCATGACAAAAAGGTTTATGCACTGGCCATAATCATGGCCTACACCAGGCTGATATAGAAACTCGACTTTCACAAGATTTTTTCGACCATTTCAAACCCAAATTAAACCTAGGGTTGCCAAACTATAAATAGAACGATATGTGATAGAAGGAGGAGCATAGAGATTTGTGTAAGAAAGCCTCCATTTTAGCCAATTCTGAGAGAAAACCTAAAGTGAAATCGAGAGATTAAGGAAGGAGACGAAGGAAGAGAGAGAAGGAAATGAAGCTTGATGCGACGTACTTCACGAAACAGGTGGTTTCCCACAAGTACTTCCTCCATGATCTGTTCCAATAGTAGTTTCTATGCTTATTTCAATTTTATACATATATGAAGTTGGGATATTTGTCGAAATTGTTGTTGTTGAGTGTTGATTATTGTCTATACTCATCTTTGAGTTTTTAATTCTTAAGATTAATAAAGTTTATTGATTTTGTTTTTTGATGATTTAATTGTGATTCAATTTATGTTCGTAATAATTCGGCAATAAGCTGAGAGGGTTAGCTAGGTGAAAATAATCAATTTAGGCTAGCGAGAGCTAGGTGAATTGATAGGTAAAGAATTGAATCAAACTAGGACAATTGTGTAATAAGAGATCGAGCATAGGTTCCTAGTAGGTTAATAGAAAACTTAAAACTAATTTAAGTTTTGGGCCGATTGCGAATCAAGAGATCGCAATTCCACAATTTAAATTAGGGATCATCAATTAGGTTTAAGAATTATAACTTGAGAGATAGTAATTCAACCTAGGACCGTCTAGACTCATTAATTCGAGAATTGCATAATTGATTAGGTTTCCTTAATTTTGAATTAAATCCCCCTTTCTCTCACTTGATAGCTTCTAGGTTGATTTTTGGATTGGTTGTGTGATTTTGCTATTTTGTTGATATATCTGCATTTTAATATTCACCATTGATTGTTTGCTTGATTATTTTCTGCAATAGTTGTTATTTAGAATTATCGTAGTTAGTGTGACCTCACATATTAGGACTAGATTCCCTTCCTCGTGGGATTTATACCTCAGGTACTACACAAATGACCCTAGCACTTGCAAATTTACCAAAGTTAATAAATATTAAAACTTACTGTCCATAACCTTGTAATCAAGTTTTTGGCGTTGTTGCTGGGGAGGCAACATTTAGTTCTATAGTTAGGGCATCATAATAATTTTTCTTTTGTTTCTTTCATTTTACTTCATAGTCGTGCTCTTGTGTGAACATAAGAGTGAGGGTTTGAGTCATGTAGCTGAGACATTAGATTTAGACATCACGCAATTAGATCAAACCCTTAGGAATGCTCAGCAAGAAGAAAAAGAAGAGATAGAAAAGTCAACAATGACTGATGAATTTCAGAGGAACATTGATTAGGAAGTGAACCCCTAACGGCAACAACGGACCCTCATGGATTTTATGAGGCCAACGTTTAACCCAATGAACCAAGGAGTGGCTAGACCTCCTGTTCAAGCAGTTTCATTAGAAATTAAACCATCCCTCCTTAACATGCTTCAATAGAATGTAAAATTTTACAAATTGACGAATAAGGATCCAAACGTGAACATCGTGAGCTTCCTCGAGATCTATGATACTTTTCGATATCACCAAATGTCAGAGGACATAGTTAGGATTAGGTTGTTCCTTTTACACTTAGAGATAAAGTGAAAGTTTGGTATCATTCACTGAGCTCTGCTAACATCACGATGTGGGAGCAGCTTGTGCATGCCTTTCTAAATAAGTACTTCCTGTTGACAAAGACCACAAAGATCATAAAGGAAATTACCAATTTCCAACAAGGTGATGGGGAGTTCATTTTCGAAGCATGGGAGCGATACAAGGACCTGCAGAGGAATTACCTACACCATAATCTACCGACGGAGTTCCTTCTATAGACATTTTACAATGGAGTAAACCCACCTACTAGAGGCATGATCAATGTAGTGCAGAGAGGATCTTTGTTGCAAAAGACGATTGATGAAGCAAAGCTAATAGAGAAGATGGCGAGCAACAACTGCTTATGGACAATGAGTGAGGTAGGCAGTCTATGACTTTTAGATAGTATAAGGGACTCATCGCGATCGATTAGATGATGGAGATGTAAGCTAAGACTGACAAGTTGACATGACAGCTCAATAATATGAAGGTGTCGTCATAAGCTCAAGTTAAAGTCGTTCATGTGAAGTGTGAGATATATGGTCAATTAGATCATAATGCTATAGATTGCTACTTGATAAGAGAGTAGAACCAGGAGTAAGTATACTACATGGGGGCGCAATTTGGAGGAGGATGGATAATAATCCCTCCTCCTACACATACAACCCTGGGTGGAAGAATCACCCTAACTTCTCCTAGTTGAACTACAATGGAGGGTAGTTCAGGACTTAGGGGTAATCAAGCTTTCAGTAGGATAAAGCAAGCTCGATGGAATCAAAGTTGGAAAATTTTTTAGATAAGCTTGGAATTTTAAATGATGCACAAAAGAAGCCGGAAGATAAATTTGAGCAAGTCACTAAGAATCATGCATCTTCCATTCATAATTTAGAAGCCTAAGTAAGTCAACTATCAAATTCCTTTTCTATGCGAAATTTTGGAAATGTCCCTAGTACTTCAAAAAAATCAAGGGAGCAACTAAAGGCTATTACACTTTGTAGTGGGAAGGAAATTTAATCACCCATAAGAATAACAGAGGAGCCTATCCAGTTAGTTGAGAAAATTCAGAAAAGGAGAAGGAAGCGGATATGAGTGATTAACCTCTTTACGTTGCACCTCCACTGTATCAACCGAAGTTTCCTTTTCCTCAATGACTTAAAAAGAAGAAGTTAGATGAACAATTTGCAAAGTTCATTGAGAAGCTAAGGGCGCTACAGATCAATCTCTCATTTCTTGAGGTATTAGAACATATGCCTAAATATGCAAAACTTTTAAAGACATATTAGCAAAGAAGCGTACTTAGGATGATAATTAGATGGTAGCCCTAATTGGTACTTACATCTTAATAGTCACCAATCAAGTGCCTTTGAAATTGAAAGATCCAGGAAGTTTCACGATATCTTGTGTGGTTGGTGAATTGGAATTTACGAAGTGTTTATGTGATCTGGGAACCAGCATTAATCTTTTTCCTTTGTTGATATTCAGGAAGTTGGGACTAGGAGAGGTCATGCCTACATCTACGTTAATTCAATTGGCTGATCAATCCATTAAAAGGTTGTTTGGAATAGTGGAAGATGTTCTGATGCGAGTAGATAAGCTCATTATTCTAGTGGATTTTGTTGTTCTGTATTGTGAAGAAGATAAGAACTATCCACTGATCTTAGGCTGACCATTTATG
>JAOSBN010000008.1:36202184-36230863 GCA_027563595.1 Erythroxylum suave | reverse complement strand
GATTAATTACAATATAATTAATTAATTAATTAAAATATGATAAATTTTTATTTCTCAATATTTTTACAAACCAACCATTGTCAATGGTAATGGTAATCATTCGTTCCTCTTAACCAATCATCATAATTATAATGATAATATCCATTCTCATTTCTCACTATATTCATTCCCATTCCTATTACCATTCTTCTGTGCGAACCAACCGCCCTCTTAGTTCAGTAAAACAGTTCCTTATTTCTTTCACTACACATCAATAGTTTATTAGTCCACTAGATAATATCATTACATACCTTATCCTTGGAATTAAGCTTTGAATTTCTCTTCTCCTATATTTACAAGTACATGAACCAAAACTTATCACATATATTGTATGATCAACTCTTGGTATTAATTTGTCCTCCTACAACCAACCAATGTATTTATTATAGTTTAGATGTCTTTTTTAGAGTTAAAAAAGCTTCTGGAATCCTTCTTCATGTGCTTTTTAAGAATCTACATTGAAAAGATAGATGTTTAGAGGACTGCAGTTACTTTTGGCGTAAGAGACAAATATTAGATACGCTAAGGTTTCTTAACATGTCCTTAGTTTCTGTTCTCGACTTGATGGCTAACTACATTAGGCTACCTTTTCCCTTCTATTCCTACATGAGTTATTAGTCAATTGAATAAAAGAGTGACCAATCCACTTATGCCTATTTTCTATGCCAAGGTTAGGACAATAATCCGGAATGATCTACGCCACCTTATTTGGAACATTTGACCACTGATTAGTATTTATCCATACCTTAACCTTAGCATTTCTAGGGATTTCGATCTATATATAATGCACCATTTATATGGATTAAAGGTACCACTTGGCTCCAATTATCAAAGTATAAGGATGCTCTTTCTCCATTTCCAATGTTACATTTGAATTTTTTATTTTTTATTAGCATTCCTTTAATGATAAGAACCATGAAAACAAAGGCCTTGTCTTTATTTCCCGTGGGCTCTTACCTCTTAGAAAATAGTTATTGATCCATCTAATCCATAAAGTACCTTTGTTCTCCGTTAACCCCCAGAATCTTTTACTCAGGAAGTCTTTATTTCTTAAGTTGATTTAGATAATTCCTAAACCACTTTCTTCCTTAGATTTACGTATTTCTATCCAAATAATATTGGAAATTTTTTTCATTGAGTCTACCATCCTACAAGAAGTCCCTCCTTATCCTTTCCAATTATGAATTAAACTTTCAAAGAGGAATATATATGATGTACGATAGATAAGGAGGGAATATATGTAACCACTGTTTTTTTGCAAACGAAAGGTCTCCCCGATTTCTCATGTACTTTATACAACAATGATAAATGGTCCTTGAATTATAGTCTCTTGGTTGATAATGGAAGGCCTACAAGGGATTTGGATTATTTATAGCTTAAGTACTAATCTCTTTATAGGAAAAGGGGGAAATAGACTAGTACATTACCATGGTTCAAATTTTCTACCTACATTATAATATCTTGCTTATTATATAGGTTGTGACTTTGGTTGAATATTTTATACACCATGAATGACATAATTTAATCACTTATGATGATCTTTTTTAATAAGCTTATGATTACAAGAAAGTGTCTCTTCAATTCTAAAGGCCATTGGATCATGAGCTTATCCAAGAGATATATTTTATTTATATTAACATCTTTTGGAAAAATTCAGTACATTTGAGTTCTCATTTTAGTGAAGGAATTATGATAAACCCAGTATGTTTTTTTTAGAGACGAATACAAAGGTGAAAGAGCAAACAATCAAAGTTGATTCTTTTAAGCAAGTGTGCTGGCGCTTCTGTCATAATGATAACTATATTCGACAACTACGTAATTTCTTTTCACATGCAAACCTGTACATAAGTTTGATGATATGACACATTGATATTCATCGTTAATAAACTCACCTTAGGCTTTTCTTTGGCAAGCTTCTCAAATAGAGTGGTAAACTATCTTCAATACCATATCATTAACTTTCAATTAACAAGCTTATTAAATTTAGGCAAAAGATATACCAAGAATCATCCCTTAGAAGCTTTATCAATCCATGAATTTCCTTTAATAAGCCTATAATTGAGGCAAACTAAAGATTTTCTAAGAATCTTCGCTCGAAATATTTCCTAGAAATATTCTTGAAGAATATGCACTATAAAATATATCTATCATTAAGATTTTCTTATTGCCTATAAGAAGGTGAAACATCTTTTAATCATTAATATTTAGAGTAATGGCTACTATATATCCATCTATATAAGGGATAATATTTTCATGACTCAATCTTTCCATCTTTAGATAATTATAGATAAAGAAGACAACCCTATCTTTGACCACCTACTTCTCTTCTTAAAAAGATCTCCAAATTAAGGTGATTAATAGACCTTTCCTTCTCCCAAAAATCTGTTCATGTATTATCTTTGATCTTTCTAGGTTCTGGAGGATAAAAGGGACGATTAGACTAATTTAGGAAGAGAAATAACTATTTCCAATAGTTTCACCTCAATTATCTAAACTGATGTACGGCTACTAGCCTCTAATCATAAGAACCATAATTTATGTTCATCAAGCATATAGAAACCCTCTCCACATCATCTATAGCAATCATCCCTCTTTTCTGAATGTCATATGACCCTGGTTCAGTCAGGATTGGCAAAAGGCTCTGAATCTAAAACCTTGGTTCAGTCATGCTTTGGGACCCCAATAATAATTTCAAATCACACTTACACCTAAATAAGTTATACAAAGCTAAATTAGAGAAGAATAGGAGAAGTTACACATTCTTGAGATGATCTTACTCAGCTTTCCTAATGATGACAAGTGAGTATGGCACCCAAGTCTTGGACATGTGGGGTTTTGTTACAGTTCTCTCAATTGTGATCTTCATCTAATCTTCAACTACCTATCCATCATACTATTAAGAAGATATTAAATGCAACAGACCTAATTCTAAAGGGGCTGTGCTTATGGAATAAGAAGTTCATCTTCTTTCAAAATCCAGTAGGCATATGGCCTTTAGAATGTGGAGGAGTTTGATTAGAGTTTCACCGATGGTACAGGGACAGTGCATCCCTAAAATTTGTATCACTAAAACTCCTATCCCATTAACTTATAGATCCTAATATCCCTCTTTCACTTTAAGAGTAACTCTTAATAAAAGAAAGCTTGAACAAGTCAGGGGTGTCTCATAGAGAAGAACGTTCTTATAAGTTTCCTTCATTTATCTTTTATCATTTAATATTTTAAGATGCATTACTAACATCCCTCTTGTATTTTGTTAGTCATAAATGTCACAAAAATTCTAGTCAATGCTAAGATAGCAAAGGTTATAGGCATCATAATGTCATCATCTGGAGAGAGAGAGAAGCAAAAGTTAATGCATAGAAATAAGGTCACCATCATCAAGCCAAACATCTTTGCTTTACCCACCCTTATCTTAGCCTTTGCCTCTATATATGCTCTTCTCACAAGTGGAGGACGTGGTCTTCTCCCTATTTAAAGTAAGCCTATAAGGAAAAGAATAGTGTTTCTTCGCCAAATTAACCCAAAGAATACGAATATTCTTTAGTTAGAAATGGGTAAGTTAGCCAGGAAGATAATTCTCTCAAAAGGGAACAAAGTAGAGAGGACATACCTATCAACCAAGTTCATGGCATCACTTAAAGGCACGTAGCCGCCAAGATAATATTATTTAGCCTTTTTGTTTTTCTCTTTTATCAAGTGTGACTTTTTGTAAAATAATTTAGAAAACCTAAAAATCAAAATAATTTAAATGACTCAACTCACTTCTATCACAAGAGATAAAATGTCTTCTAGGATTTCTCTTTGTCTATGATACTTATTGATCCATAAAAATAGAAAATATATTGGCACAACACAGTCACCAAACTTGCCTCTATCTGTTAATTACTATTGTTCCTTTTTTGCTTACTCCAAACTAGTTGCATTGTGGTTTTAGTCGAGCTCACATCAAATAATGAAGTAAAAAAAGAATGAAATGAGGGAAAGATTGGAGCCGGTTTATTTCTCGCAAGCTACTATATATCAGTGATGAATAAAAAGAGGCACAAGGTTGTCCAAATATCAATATTCGTGTGCTCCACAAATTACATCAATAAAATATTAACAAAAATAACATTTTAAATTGAATGATATGATTTTTGAAAGTTTTAGAACTACATTGAAATATTTTAGAAGTCGGACACTAATTTTAAAAAATCTTATATATTGACACTTAAAAATTCATTATCCCTTAAAGATCTAAGTTAATTAATTAACTATTTACAGCTTTCATATCATTCAACATTAATCTTAAAACAATAAACATCTTTATCAAAGGACAACCAATAATTTTTTTTTGCTTTCAGAAAAATAACATCATACATTAAAACTATTGATACATCACTTTTTATAGTTATTTCACTTTACGTATTTATTCTGTTTTTAAAAATCTAGCTAACATTGTTTTTAATTTTCTCTATTCAGGCTAAGGCAATGTATGCATACCTAACATAAAAGAAACAAGAAAAGTTGGTGGTATAAAAAGTTCACAAATGAAAGTAAAAATTGATATTGTGACTTTGTTTCCCAGTAAAAATCTATCAACTACAGTGTAGTGAGATACTTTCGTAATTGGTGTGTTTTGTTGAAAACAACTAATTTAACTGCTTCCCAGGTGTCATTCAAAAGGACAATACCTCTAATTTCATAATTAAAAAGTATATCAAAGGTCAAATGCAAATCAATTTCTACTTCTACATCCACTCTTATCATTTTTTTATAGCAATAAAAAATAACACAAACCTACAACAGGTAATTTTAACGTTAGCATTTTATTTTTTTCAACTTATTTATCTTCTGCAGCAGACCAATAATAATGTTCAATTTAAAGCTCTTTCAATATTAGACGATAAAACTACTAAAAAAACCAACAAGTTCCATATGGAATTTGAACGTAAAATAAAAAGTAAAGTTGACCAAATTATTAAGATTTATAAATTTCAAAAAATCCAAAACACAGCAAACCAAAAAAAAAACATCAAACATAGAAAACTCAGCAAATACAAAAAGCTTAGAAACTCAAATAGTTTAAACAACTCATCGTGCGTCTAGTACAAGAGATAAAGTGTCTTCCAGAATTCTTCTTTATCCACAAAGTACACATGATATTTATTGATCAAAAACGTAAAAAATGTCTCAATTTTTGAATATGCCAATGCCCTTCGACTGTAATTGAGTTCGCCTTGTTTCTCATATGGAAGTCAGGTAATAGACAAAAAGGAGATGAAAGGAGGAAAAGATTGGAGCCAATTCATGTATGACATGTTGTTATGTGTCAATGAATAAAAATGCAGAGTAAGCTACCAAGTTGTCAATAGTCATGTTCTCCATCATTTACATCGACAAAATATTAAGAAAGACAATATTTCGAGTTGGATAGTGCAATTTTTTTAAAATTTAAAACTAAACTAAAACAATTTAAAAGCTGGACATTAATTAAATAAATCTTAAAAAGTTTGAGACCTGAAAATTATTTATTCTTTATCAAAAGATACTATAATTAAATAGCATATTAGTTGACTATTTACAACTGTCGTGTCAATTTTAACAAGACATCTTTATCTAGAAGCGAACCGATACTTGTCTTTGCTTTCGGGCAGAATCGCATAATAACCTAAAAATCTTTATCGGCGCTGTTTCCAAAAAGCTAGCCAACTTTTCCTTAATGTTCCCCGTTCAATTTTAGAATCCACCACAGGAAAAATTATTACAGCTAATATTTTATTTTAAGAATTCAGGCTGAGGAAATGTATGTATCCCAAACATAAGAGTAGCAGGAATCACCGTTGGTATAAAATAATAATAAAAATAATCTCTACACAAAAATTGCCATGTGACTTTGTATCCCAACAAAAATCTATCAACTGCATCTCAGAGAGATGCTTTCGTGATTGGCATGTCTTGCTATCTCGACTCGTACAAACCATCCCTTTGGGCCTTGCATACAAATTCTAGACTGCAGTTATGCATCTTTCTACGATAACCATATCCGCCTCCCGCCTCACATTGTAAAATTAGAGGCGGTAAAAATCCAAAAACTATAAAATAATCAAACAAACACCAAGGGTTTTGCTTTACGGGACTGGAAGCTCCATTTCATGCCTGATCTGATGTCGGGGGCTTTGGAGATGCAGGTCTGAGTAAGTTCTTGGCATATAGAGAACCAAAGACGACAACCTGTTAAAGGTATGGCAACGTGGAGGAGTTTAGATTGAAGAATAACAACAAAAGAACATCTCAAATGAGAAATTTTAATAACATCAACACATGGAGATCAGAAAACATACAGCTCCAATCCATTGTTCCCAGCTAAGAGGATGAACAAACCAAAGGCATGACAGCATGATGCTCACCAACTTGAATGAAAAAAGAATGAGAAAAGGTAAAATATGATCAAAAGCAGGATAGGAAAGGGAGGAGTTTGAAGAGGATGATTACCAGTTCTTTAAGGGATAATTATATTTTTACCTGTCTTGTAGTCATTATGGCAGCAAAAGTGAGTGCACCAAATGTGCGGATTGTGTAAGAAATGAAAAATTGACTAGCAGTCGCTACCTGTACGGAACAATTATCATTCCTCAGATTTTGCATAGAATTTTATCCATCCAGATCATGGACTCTATAACTGAAAAAAAGAAAAGAAAATAACGTTTGGTTTATGTCACTCAAGTCAAGAGCAGATGGCTTACGGTAGAAAGCAAAGCTATGTCAAATAGACAGTCATGATGCCCATAAACAAAGTCTAATGCTGGAGTTAGATGTCCTTGCAAAATTAGGCCTACAATGAAAGAAACGGAGTTAAACAATTCAGTCAACAACCAATGACACAACTTCTTTATCTTAAACAGCAACACAATGATTTAAGGATTGCAAATGCTATTACTGGTATCTAATTCATGGGACACGTAATTCTTACTTTGCTCAATAGGAGCATTGCTAGATCGTAGTGAACATTCCAACTCCAGGCTGTAAAATTTTGAGTGCCATAAGAATAATCCTAGTGTCTATGTAAAATCACGAAATTATAGAAAATGTGATTGCTTTTGCAAATTGGAAAAAAACATTTCCAAGGGACCTGTGACTACGAACATAAATTACCATCAGTCCATCTATCTAAACTAAACAAAGCAGACGATAAATCTAAGATCAGTGACAACTTTAAGAGAGAGAAATTGGGTTAGATCAGACCCTCACCCGCAAAGCTCAGAATACAAGAACACATTGTTGTGTAAAAAATCTGTGTGTGTATTTCCATATCGTAACCCTTAAATAGTTTATCCTGGAATGTGCTTGTGAAGCCATCAAATCTGTTAAATGCATAAACAAGAACTTTAATGCCAGCACAAGATTATGACCACTCTCATCAGAAATTAGAATTTAACAACTTAAAAAGAGTATTCAGTATTCTCTTGAATACTAAATACTGCTCAATTCAACATTTCCCTATCCAAACAATAAATTAGTTTTAAAAAAGTTGTGAAATATAAAAATGAACTATGTTCATATTTCCTACAATAAGCAGTGACACAAGGAGATATTTCATGTAGTTTTATATAATGGTGCCTACTATTATAGGTCTTATTCAACTCATCCAATTTATGTCCTCATTAGCAAACACACTCTGTTAATGTATGATAAAAAGTAATAAGTTTCTATTGATACCCAAGATAACCAAGCATCAGAGAAACTCCCCAAACAGTGTTTTCTCTTCCTCTATTGTATGGACTGACATCAGTACCAGCCTGCACCAAATAACAAAGTTAGACTTAGTTTAGTAGACAAAACCACATATGTAGCGGATAAAATTAAAAGAAAATAAATAAAGTTGATAACCAGTTGATGATGTCACCACTCCTAAAGGGATATAGAGTAATAAGTAGAAGCTAGAATGACGTTACAGAGCTGGATAACAGATCACCATAATTACCGGAAACAGAATGAAAATTGAACAACCTAGGGTCACCAGGAAAGCTATCAGGTAGTCCATTCCCTTGTACTTCTTTTGCATGATGACAGTTCCCCAGATCTCCACAAAACAATACAAACCCAAATGAGCAAGTTGTAAACTAAATGCTAAGCTGATGGTCAAATTGCAGGCCAAAAGTTACAAGCAAGTGGAACAATTTTTATCGAAAGTCTAAACGATCAAAACTTATTACAAAACCAAAATTATCTTTTAATATCAAACATTCATGCATGTGACAAACCACAAGTTGTTGTGGTACTTATCTATCCAAACAATCAAACAGTGATGTTAATTACCCAAGCATGTGAAATAGGTTACAGGCACAATGTGGTCTAATGACTTAAGAATCTCTTTCATTAAACAGATAACACATGATCACGTAATATGTGCAAAATTATTCAAGTGGACTTGTTTATTTTATGATGATAAGGAACACTGTCATGAGCAGGAACAGATAATGCAAATTGCACTTTTGTCTGAAGTTAAGATTTATAGAAGAAGTTGAAAAAAAAATGAGGCAAGATCACAAATATTAATTAACTGTTACAAGTGAAAAACAGGATCGAAGAACTATTGTCTAAGAATTTGAATGAAAAGTTCCGCAATGATTTATAGCCAATCAAAATTACCATGACAGGAATCATTTTGGCGCACTTTGCAAGAGTCTGAACCGGAAAACTGACATATTTAAGAGCCTGCAAACGGCACATATTGTAACTGGATCTGTATTATCAACATAGTATAATGTTGACCATGGGAATAGAATAAGCATGACAACTAGCTTAAATTAATTTTTCAGAAAACTTGTTCATGATGAGGAGATTTTCCATATATCTTCTAGGCATCACCTTGAAAAGGAAACTTACCTCATACTGACATGTTGTCGTCAGAATGTTTGATAATGAAATGACACAGTACTTGTAAACTGGAGCAACAGGATCCAACGCCTTTCTCCTTCCCTAAAAGGTACAGAAAACTTTTCTCAAATAAGTTTTGCATTATGTCATATCCACAGTTTTCCCTCTCCGTTAAATGGCAGGTGCACTATATATCTCACCTAACATTCCTAGTTCAGACAGTGACAATGACCAACTTAAATAGAAAAATAGAGCATAAAACATAAATTGATCAACAATAGTTCTTACCAATAGAACAACAGCAGAGACAACAGATGTTGTGATGCGGTTGCAGAAAACTAGAAATAAGGAGAACTTAAAGTATTCTTTGTTAGCTCCATATGGCACTCTCATTATCTTTTCCTACAAAATAAAGAATTGCAAGTGAACTCGTCCTGAATATATTCAAGCTATGAGGAGGATAAAACAATAAAATCACAAAAAGAAAAGAAAACAGCATATTAATTATCACATACACGAGTATTAGATGCATAGAAATGTGTTCTCACAACAAAGAGAAGCTAAAAGCAAAATCACTATTCTCCTCATGTATTAACAACTAGTCTTCATTACCATCCGAAAACAAGATGAGAAGTCAGCTGAAGGCATTTATACTGACTGAGGTTAAAACTCTGATCCAAAACAAATACAAGATTAGTCCACCTCCAGCACAGTTTCCTTTATAATTAAGCTCCAAAATACATGATGTTATATTCAAATGATAAATGGAACCTCCCTCATCAGTCTTGCTTGTTGCACTTATTCAGAAACATATATACATTCATGCCCACACACGTCAAGCAGAACTATGTTGCATATGTCACATGATTACGTAATGTGAGTATGTAATTGTTGCAATTATATGCAAGTATATAATTTATCTCAACAAATATCTTGTAGTTTCCATAAAATGTTTATTAACCAGTGTGCAATAATTGATTTTACCATACACAAATGAAAAAATGTTACCCAATATAAGTTTGTAAATGTAGCTAAATCACCTGTAGAACACCATAGATAACAAGAGTGCTCATTATTCCAACCACAGCAAATATCCCTTTCCATAGCTTGCTCTCCCTTTTATCGCCAGATAATGGTAATGAATCAGCCATAACCCATTCACTGACATAAATAAGAGCATTTTCATACAAGGTTAATGTGATAAAGAAAAGTACTACCTTTTAGCTCTAACATACATGGACAAAAATACAAGCAGCAGATCAAGATAGATGAAACAGAAGAAAAAGATAACGATAAGTCAAAATGTAAAACAACAACAACAATCCAATAAAAAGCCCACTGAGACACGAGGTTTGGAAAAGTCCAAAAATACGTAGCCTTATTTTTAACTAGTTGAGAGATTGCTTTCGATAGACCAACTAAAAAAGATTTTTGAAAACGGTTAAAAAACATGAACAAATGTCTTCATAAATGAAAAAAATGAAAATAAAAATAAAAATAAAACATACATAAAAATAAACCGAAAATAAAATAAATAAATAAGAATAAAGATAAAAGTAAGTAAATAAATAAATAGACAAAATGAAAAACAAATAAGTAAACAATTAAAAAAAGAAAAAAATACGAAACAAAATGATAATTTAAGTGAAGAGTAACGTTCGAGACTCAAAGAAAATGATGTAGATACACAACAAAGTGAGCAAGTAACAAACAGATATGAGCGTGTGTCTCATGATGTACGTTAAACTAATTACGACGGGTGTACTATGTAATAAAACTGTTACAGAAAGGACGTTGAATCACATTTGGGTGAATTAACTACGAAAAGAGATGAATCCATGTTTTGTACAATGAACCTTAAAAGCAACAGAGAACCATTACAATTAATATTGAAATGTTAACATCAAGCATGTACTCTTTTATCAACCTCTTCAATTCGGAAGTATAAAAAATAAAAGGGAAAAAGAAGACGTAAGAAAAGCTTCTCCCATTCGCTAACCCAATGGGTTTATTTCAAAATACAGGAGGAATTGCAGCACAAGTCCTAGTTACAATTATCTGATTCCAGGCAACAACAGTTCACATACATTTTAACCACAAAGAAACAACTCACGCCGAATGATGGTAATACATCTCCCAAATCACAAGTTCAGTGCGTCCAAATTAAAAGGATGAAAAGATTGCAAATCCAACCCATCTCAGTTAATGTCGACTACCAACCCAAAAATCCGAAAAGAATGCGAAATGCAATAGAATCACAAACTGATCCCGTTTTGTGATTTTAACTCGAGGAAGAAAATAGAAAGGAAGAGTAAATTAAGCTAAGGAAACAAACATATATCATGACGCCAAAAGAATAAATCATAGGATCAGGATGAACACCAAACTGCACCTGAAACCTTAAAACAAACGCAAAAAATTGCAGCAAACAGTAATTAATGGCCTGGCAATGACAATTATAAAAGAGAGGGGTGGAGAAAAGAAGTGACAGAAACCTTGCGTTACCCGGAAGCGCCATCTCTAGGGCCGTATTGGGTGAACCGTTTTGCGCCCCGAAGCTAACTGACAAGCAACCCATTTAAAGTTTAAATTGAACATGTTGAAAACATTACTTATAAAATGTTATGGTCTAACCTATATTTTAATCCAAACGTTAAGGCTAAATTTTGATATCAATATGATAATCAAGCATGTCTCCTGTTGCAGGTTTTCTTTTTGGGGTGGAAGAACCTATAATTATTATTCTTTAGACATGCACTAGATAAATATTCAGATTGACGCAATTATTTGCAAATAACGATAATAGAGTACTCTTCATTAGATAAATCCTGTATGACAGGCTCAATCGAAAAAATGTAAATATAGGGATTTAAACATAGGACATTTTGTTCTCGTGCTCCCCACTCTACTGACTCGATCAAATCCTAAGAAGCTCCTGTTACAACTTGCCATGGTAATAATCTCTCATGCTCTAGATAAGAAAATTATAGTGATGATGCTTCTCAATGGGCTTATACATATTCTACATGTCTAAATTTTTATGTCTTAATTATTAATTGGCAAGTAGATAATCAATCTAACTATTTTCAACTTTGTTTAGCTACTATCATCGTTATTTTCTTTTATATGAAAAGATAAAAGGAAACTTTGTGCTTTTTGATTTATAGGAAACTTTTAACTTTGCTGCATTTCAAGCTCTCTCCAAAGAACTTAAGGTTGCCATGGTAGTAATATCTTTTGATCTTGATAAGCAAATTAGTATGTCTAATGCTTCTTAATGGGCTAATAAGTATTATGTATGTTCATATTTTTAATTCCTAATTGTTAATAAGCAAGAAGATGATTGACTAATTTTAATTGTCAATATTGGAATTAACTGTAAGTGTACAGTGTAGCTGTCGCTAGTACAGACAAGTACGAGTTGATCCTATGAAAACAATTATTATTAGTAATTACCTCTCTTCTATTATCTAGCCTACAAATTGAACTTTGGTTTTTAATTAAACATAGTACTTAAACAATTAAAATAAATAGGAAATAATACTGGATGTAAAAATAAAGGAAGTTACTTAGAAAACAATCAATATTAATAATTAGTATCTAGGTAATAAATTCTCCTAAAACCTTAGATAATTAACCTTTTATTATCTAATTGTTTTATTGACTATTGAATCGTGAAAATTCCTATCTTATGTTAATAACTTTCTCGAGACTACTAACAACTAATTCATAGATTTATTAACCCAAATAATTAAGGTTAAAGTTTCTAGGATTACTTTATCAATTTGTGAATTTCACTGTTAGGTTTAATCCCAATCTAGGGAATTTATGCCGACCTATCTCTAGATTTACCACAAAAGGAATGTTTTAAATATTTGGGCTCTATCATCCGCAACAACGGAGAGATTAATGAAGACATAGTTCACTGGATCAATTTTGGGTGGCTTAAATGGAGAATTGCATCAAGAGTTCTGTGTGATAAGAAGATACCACTTAAGGTTAAAGGTAAATTATATCGTCTAGCGATTAGGCCGGCCAGGCTTTATGGGGCAGAATGTTGGCCCATCAAACAAGTGCATAGTTATAAAGTAATGGTAACAGAGATGAGGATGCTCCAATGGATGTGCCACCTTACTAGAAGAAAAAAGGTCTGAAATGAAACGATAAGGGACAGGTTAAAGGTAACTAATATTATTGACAAATTAAGAGAGAGAAGACTTAGGTGATTTAGACATATTGATATGTGCTTAATTGATTATGCATTTATTCCATAACACTTAGTGTTTAATGATATGAAATGCTTAAGACACTCACTTATGATAAGTGTAAATTGCATTATGTTTTAGAGCTTATTTTAATATGTATTTAATTGTTAATTCAATGGTTTAGTATGTGTTTAGGATGAAATTGTGTTAGTTTATTAATTATTCGTGTTTAAGTTTTTATGAGTTAATATTAGTACAAGTCTTTTAGCTTAAATATTATATTTTTTAAGGTACCCTAATGTGTTTGTTAGTATTTCAAGGTCAACATTGAAGAAAAGAGAAGTTTCAGAGACATTCGAGCCAAAACAATGACCCACGATCATGGCACAACAGTTTATGATCATGACAAAAACACTGGAGTTGGACCATGATTGTGGCAACAGAAGCCTAGGATATGGTCCACAATTGTGGCCTACATGCCACGATTGTGACAGAAGGCTCGGATGCGGCCTACGATCATAGCCTCCAGAGCCATAGTTATGGCCAGCGTCAGCTTGACGCGCAAACACTGAAAAATGTTAAGTTTCGAAGGATTTTTTGGACCTTGGAAAAACCCTAGGGCTGCTCAAAACACAAAAGATATTTAAAGAACAAGACAAAGAGGAAAAGGGAGCTTTTGCATCAGCCATTTTTATAGAAACTCTATAGAGAATTATCAAGAGATAGAGAAAGAGAAGAAGGAAGAAAAAAGAGGAGAAGAAGTCGACTTGACGTACTTCCTATATCAGGAGATTCCCGACGTTGCTTCCTCCCTCCGCCTGTGTAATTTCGTATTTCCTACTATTTTCAATTTTATTATTGTACATAATTGGAATAACAGTTGATGATAGGATTTTTGGATGTTGATGTTACTTCTAAACTCACCTTCGGAGTTTTATCTTTGATTTAATGAAATGTAGTTCTTTATGTGTTATTTGAATTTATTATGATTTAATTTTTGCAATTGCATAATTCGATGATAAATTGAGAGGGCGAATCGAATGAAAAATAATTAAATTAGGCTAACAAGAGTTAGGTGATTTAATAGAATGACAATTAAATCAAATCGATAAATTATGTGAAGAGAGATCTTATGTAGGTTTCCGATAGTTTATTAGACAACTTAAGATCTAATTAGGGCTTTGGATATGTTGTAATTGAGAAATTACAATTTCCATAATCTGATTAGGGTTTATGAATTAAAGTTAATGGTTATAACTTGAGAAAGAGTAATCAACTATACAATCGTTTAGAACCAATAATCGAGTAATTCATAATCGATGAAGATAGCATTAAAGATAGGTGAAATTCCCTTTCTCTCAATTGGAGGTCAAATTTCCTTTCTCTCAATTGGTAATTCCTTAGGTTGAGTCTTAAGTGTGCGTTGCAATTGCTAAATTGTTAAGATTTTCATGATTGATTCTTGAATTGATTGAATTGAATTCTAGCTTTAGTTTCGTTGCATTTTGAATTTCTGTGATTTATTTTGGCCTTATATTTTAGGATTAGATTATCCCTCTTCATGAGAATGACACCATAGGTACTACGCGAATGACCCATACGTTTGTAGATTATCGAGGTTTATTAATAAAAAGTTACATACATTGAGATAACCACAATCAATATTCATAAACTAATAAACACATCAGAATGTTAGCCCATCAAATAAGTGTATAGTCATAAGCTAATGGTAACAGAGATAGGAATGCTCCGATGGATATGCAACCTTACTAGAAGAAATAAGGTTTGGAATGTGACGATAAGGGATGGATTGAAGATAGCTAATATTATTGACATATTATGTTTAATTGTGTGACAAGGTTTAGGTGATTTGGACATGTTGATATATGCTTAATTGATTATGCATTTATTCTATAACACTTAGTGTTTAATTAAATGAAATGTTTAAAACATTCACTTATAATTCGGATGTGAAAGAGCTAAAGTGAGTCAAAAACACAATAGTTGAGTTGTCTTCTTGAGATTTACACTTACTTGTCTTCATCGAATAAGAAGAAGAAGGATTAAATCAACACGAGAGAAGAAAATGCGTGAAGATGAAGAGTATACATTGCAGAAAAAAGGCATAACATTATAACTCATGTTCACGACATAAAAGTCATGGGCGTGACACTTCAAGCATGCCCTCAACTAATTTTTCATGGGCGTGACACCGCCATGGACACCCATGACTCACATGCACAACCATAAAACCACAAAGCACATCTGTGAAATATCGCCAGCTCATCCAAAAACCTAGTTTTGAGTATAAATATATTATTTTGACGGCAGAAATGTTATGAAAGGTTAGAGAAAACGTTTGAAGGTTTCGGGAAATAAGAGAGGGGGTGCCAGAGGAGATATTTGGGAGACCCATTGAAGGCTAGGCTTTTTCGAACCAATTTAGAGGTGATATCGACATCGAAGAACCCGTTAAGCATTTCTCTCATTGTTTTTGTTGTTCTTTCTCTCTTTAGGGATTGATTATGTTATTTTCGTTATCATTATATTGTTTATGTATGAACCCGTTTTTAGAATTTTAATATAATCCATAATTGTTATATTGAGATTCATTTGTGGCAACTATTGTTTTTTAATAATTAGGGATAATATAATTTAGGTTAAATGACCCGAGTGTATATAATTGTGGCCCTAATTAATGTATTTTCCTAACTCGTATGGAGGCTATCCAATTAAATTTAGAGAGTTTATCCTTGGTTGTTCGATAACTAGGTTTAATTAACGAGCATCTCTTAGTTAAACACAACCTAAGGGAAAATCAAGTTTAATAAAGCTTATCGTTAACCTACGATTAATAGTTGCTAGAAGAGGTATGAGAACAACAACTCAATAAATTATGTTAATTATGATTTAAATAAATTATGAGGTCATGATAAAATAATTATTGGAGTTTAATTATTAATTACAGTATTGGTAGGATTTTATTACACTGGTTAGTTAAATTAAAGCAGTAAGAATGTATTGAGGGAAATTGCGGCATGTCACTTAAGTTTAAAAACTATGAAGTATTAAAGGAAGGGTAAAGTTGACATTTTGCACTTATTAAAGGTAAAAAGGGAAGAGGAAAATGTTGTCTTGCTCATTAGATGAAGAAAAACGTGAATGAAGGGAGAGAAGGAAAGAAAAACGTGAATGAGAAAAAGAATGAGAGAGAGTTCGTCCATGAGAGAAAAAGAAAGAAGACAAGCTTAGGTTTCTTCTTTTCTTAGTTTTCAAGAGTGATTTTGAGAGTATTCAAGAAGAGAAAAAGAAAGAGGAAGAGAAGAGCTTCCATTTGAGCCAAAAATCTCTTTGTTTGGTGAAGATTCAAGGTAAGCCTATTTTTAATCCTTTGGGTTTGGGGAGGAATGTTGGTTCATGAAGCTTAAGAAATACATAGGTTTAAGTATTTAGTAAATATGCTATTTGGACTCCCAATTTGTATTTCCATTAAATCGGATTTTTGCCAATGTTAAAGGAAATCAAAAGAGGTAAGAGGAGCAAAAGGAAGGGCATTTTTTAAGCAAGTTTTTAAGCAAGGAATCCAAGCGAGTTACATGTTTATAGTTTGAGTTAATGAGCCATAAGTATTTTTCCTAATCAATATATTTAAATGATTTCGATTGCTTTCTAAACGTTGCATTTATTGCTTCTTAAATGATTCAAGTATTTTCTATATGCTTGGTACATGAATATTATTGATGATTTATGAAATGATGATGAGAATTGTATTTGAAATATATCATGCTTATGGAAATCATGTTTCCGAAATGTGCTTTTTGTGCAATACGCTTACAAGTCATGAAATTCATGTTTGGGTTTGGGTTTGGGATTGGGTTTGTGATGTCCATCATGTTATATCACGTGTGTTGACCATGTTAAAGGCTTCTCCCACCAGTCCGCTAGTGGCATGGAGCTCCATTACGGACTCCCTCATGTTTATTGGAGATTCGCAAGAACTCCCTCATGATTATTGGACCTTCGCAAGAACTCCCTCATGTATATGGTTTAGCTGAAAGACTTCTCCATCATGTTTATGTAGACTACCCAAACCATTACGATTGCTTATATTATTTATGATTTGTTGACAAGTTTGAGAATTTGAGAAATACATGTCTTATGTTGTTTATGATTTGTTGATAAGTTTAAGAAATACATGTCTTATGTTGTTTATTATTTGTTTGACAAGCTTAAGAATTTGAGAAATAAATGTTTTATGGTCTCAATGCATTTTACTATGGAAATGAATATTTTCAATGACTTTACTTGTTTCTCTGCTATAAACTTGTTACCCACGAGTTTTTAGCTCACCCCTTCCTCCTGATCTCTAGGTGACAAGCAATTAATCAAATGATCAAGAGTCAAGGCATCACTTCAAGTCTACATATTTTTGTATTTAGTTCATATATGAAAACTCAAGGCTTTAGCTGCATTTCAAGTATCACTCATTCATGTATATTTTGTATTATGGATTATGAGTCAAATGAAGTAATTATGTCTTGAAATGCCCGTTAAAGCTTTGTAAAACTCCTTTCTTTTGAAGTTAATGAAATATATTTATGTTTTGCTCATGACCTTCCAAGTTTCCGCATTGCATTTTCAAGCATTCATAGAGGTAAAATCTATGTTCTTTTTTAGGGGAAAATTTGGATTAATCTAGGATGATTTGGACAAAGATGTCTTCTTGGAAGTTGTAGTTTATTCTCTTAGCTTTCCAATGATATAAATTTTGTAATTTTTGGAGATGGGATTTGAAAGATAGGACTTTTACAAGTTAGTAATGTTGCACAAGGTGCATGCTGGACACTTTATAGCCCTTTTCTAACTTGATCTAACAAAAAAAGAGTACTATGGTGTCTTGAAATGGGAGGAAGTATTATGATAAATTAGAGATGAAATAGAGGTGATAAAGGGAGTTGAACATGTGCAGAAATTATGATGAATGGGTATAAGTTTGAATGTTATGTTTTCGGGTTGATGACCAAACATAGATTATAATTTGGTTATAAATTATATTGAGCTGAAATGGAGGTGAGAATGAAGGGAAAATGATGAGGAAAATAAGTTAGAAATGATAGATATGCATAAGATGGGTCATAGGTAACTTGTAGGAGTTGGAAATATGAAAATTGGCCCGTAAATGTCCATTAGGCGGACTTAATGTCTGCTAGGCAGACCTTCTCAGGAATTTCAGTGTTCCAGCTCAATTCATGTCTATTTAGATGAACATATGTCCTCTAAGTGGACATTCTCAGGATACTCACATAAATGTGCAATTTTAACCCTTTAGATAGCAAAATCTCTCTTCAGAGTCTTCACAGAAGTTGTAGAACTTAAAGTCCTCTTCCAAATCGTGCTTAAATGACCTTAATATGACATCCATAGTGAAAGTTATGCCAATTGTCCCAAATCATGTACATATATATATTGTGGACTTATGGATGCTTTCCTATGATACAATTAATAGATAAAAATGAGTGATATGTTTAGGGTGACGATTGAGGATATAAACATAAGAATGGATTGTTGTATATCAAGTGTTCAAATATCGAATTTTGGGATGTTAGGAGAATGAAAATGAACCTATGTTGGCTAATGAGATTCCATTAAAAGAACCTTATAGAGTGACGCGCTCATGTTTGACTCACGAGTTAGACTCCAGAAATGGGGCCTAACAGGGATGGACCAAGACCCACTACTGCTATGGTTATAGGTCTAGTTATTTTAAGTAGTGTTACGACATGCTATGTCATATGTTAAGAGGAGACACCAAACGCTCTAGTAAGAAGAAGTGAGAAGATCGTACTCAACAACTGTAAGAGGAAAAAAAGGAGGCTTAAAAGGATAGTGTTGGCACTTACCATATGTTGGCTTAAAATTATCATACAAAATGATATGATAATGTTGGCACTTACCAAGAACTTAACCTGTGATAGGTGACATTTGCATATACTTTTCTTATGATAATTTATTAGTTAATCGTGATAAATTGATTGATGTTAACTTGTTTAGTTTATCTTTTGTTTTAGTTTCATATAATTGCATGATTATGTATGAATGTATGTGAATATGCATGAATGTATGTGAATTAGGTCTTTAAGATTAGGTTTTACATGAAATTGTTGCACATCTTTTTCTTACATTATGTTGGGATGAATTGCATGTGTTTTGGGCATGATTAAATGATTAATTTTTTTTGTTAATCAATAGGTTTGAAGGTGGTTTTGAGGGATGGAAGGATAGAAGAACCAAAGAGAAAGCAAGTCATGTGACCCTAAAAGAAAGCTGGAATTTTCCTAGGCCGACCCATCACCAATGCTAAGCTACTGCAAGATACAATTTTTATTCAATGTTTTTTATTTTTAATCTAAACTAAATAGGAGAAATTCATCTTCAAATTGGTGAAATAACGGCACAATTTGGATAAGAAATCAATAAGATATCATAGATTGAAATCAAGATAGAAAATAGAGTTATTCTTGAAAATTCCAACTGGCAACTTCCTCCTTCCTTCGTCATTTTAAGCATTAAATGCGGTATAAAAATTCAATTTTAAACCCTAGAAAAGGGTAAGGTCGTGCAAGGCATCCAAGGGAGAGTGAAGAACGCAATTTTAAGAGAAAAACCAAGAGTATTCAAGGTAGAATCAAAGGATTTCAAAGAGACACAAAGTTGCCACCATATATTTCCAACTTTGCTCTTTAACATATAAGCCTTACTTCTTCTCTTTTATTGCTTCTTTGTTGTATTTTGTTGATCGAGAAGAATGTATGGATATGTTATGAACATGTTGGACGAGATTTTGACGGATTTCTAAGTAGTTATTAGGGTTGTTATTGCTACCTCACTTTATTCAATGTTATGGATGTGCTATTATTATTATTGTAACTACGATTATTAATATTAATACTATTACCACTACCACCACCATCACTTCCACTATTCCTACTACTACTACTTCTTCTTCTTCTACTACTACTACACTATTATTGATTCTATCATCATCATCATCATCATCATCATCATCATAATTATTATTATTATTATTATTATTATTATTATTATTATTATTATTATTATTATTATTATTATTACTAATACTACTAATATTCACATTATTATTATTGTTGTTGTTGTCGTTGTTGTTATTTTTATTTATTCTCTCTGTCTGTCTGTCTGTCTCTCAAGTTGGATTTATCGCTCACTCTCGCTCTCTCTCCCTCTCCCTCTTCCTTTGTCTCTCTTTCTCACTTTCCAAGCGGGTCATTTGGAAACATCGTCTCTACTGGTTAAAAATAAAGTTACGTACTACTAGACCTCCTTAGCCTTCGTATTTCAGCAGGATTTATACTGGGTGTTGTTGTTGTTGTATCTTTAGGTTTGCAATTAACTCCTTTCAATTATGGTAGATCTATTTATATACAAGATTTCTCAATCTTTATGCTATGAAATCAAATTATGCACTAATATTCTGAATTTATTAGAATATACATAAAACACGTATTTGAATCATAATAAATTAATCAAAACACCTGTATTAAATAAAAGAATCAAAAAATATTATAGCACACGTAGTAGAAAACAAAATCAAAGATAAATGGGAAGAAAAACAAATAAAAAAATAAAGGAATCATGATTCTAAATCTCATTTCTTTTTTTATTGAATGTTCTTGCAACTTTGAGGTTTGATGTTATAATCTATTGGATTTTGTGATGATTTCTTCACGTTCTCTATGTTCCTAGGTCAATATCATCCTTCATGTACATTCTTCTTGTCAAGATTCAACTCCAAAACTACTCCCTTCTTTTGCCTCCATTCATGTCCTTTTCTAGTGAATTCTAGGATTTTTGGGACAAACACAATCCAATATATGGTCATGTATTAAGCCATGTAGCTGCAAAACACTTAAAATTGTGACTTTACACGCTTTGAGAGACTTACACGGCCACATACACATTCATGTATCCCTTAATTGCTTCAAATCTTCGTTCTATGCCACGATTTCACCTGAATTTCTCTCTTTTTAGTCCGTGAAGGCAATTATAACTTATAAATGCACTTGAAGCAAATCAAGTATCAAATATATAAAAAATTATAAAATATCAAGAAAAAGTACATAAGTACTTTACGTGACTATTTTGATCTTCATTTTGCCACTATTACCATTATCTTCTTCTATAAGAAAAGACAAAAGGAAAATTTGACTTGAGAGCCCCTTCTAGAGCTAGAAATGGGCCTTTCAAAATAAGTAAAAATATCTATATGGTTAACTAATAATATAAATGAAAATAGTTATGCAAGACTACTCTTGACATACTATATATAACTAGAGGAGAGGACTACGACAATGATGAATAGGGTGTAGATATGGATGGATAGGGTCTAAATGTGGATGAATATGGTGAATCAAAATAAGTAGTAATGAGGTGAACACGAGGATAAAAATGTGGAGAAATGGGGTGCACATATGGATGAACATGTTGGATATGTTAAATCAAACTTCCATAAGGATATTCCATATGACCATCAATCAGTTGAAATTGATACAACTAATTGTGATAGTTTTATTAGTAGTGATGAATATCCTATTAGAGAGGAACCACGTGAAGCTTTATATACACCAAGTTCAAGTGTTAGGCATAATCTACAGGTGTTGCACAATAGTGTAGATTTGGAAATGGAGTTTAGAACTATAAAGGAATATAAAAATGTAGTTGTCAATTATGCAATACAAACTAGATAGAATGTAAGGTTAAAAAGAGTAAGAGTAATATGATCAGGGTAGGTAGGGATGTAATGGAGATAGAAAACAGATTCATAGAGTTGTTTCACAAATCTATTAACATCTAATTTGGAATCAGATGATGGTGAAGGACTTACAATAATATCTCATATGTAGAAGGTATCTTCATCTTTATATAGTTATAATTGATTTGATAATAATATTAAAGATCAATTAATATCTTTTTAAATTGATTTTAGGGATTAGTCAGAGCTGTAGAGGGGACTATGCCAAATGCAATCATTGAATGCATACCAAACATATATATTATAATTGGAACAGGAATTAGAAGGGAAAGAACCTTAAAAAATAGATTTAGAATTATGTATGTTCTATCTATATCAAAGATTTCAATGAGCAACTAAAGAGGCTTGACAAGATAAAGTATAGATGTGCTTTAGCCTTACTTAAATATCCTAAGGAGGTGTGGGTAAGATGTTGCCAATCCTTTGAATCCAAATTCTTGAATTTTGACAATAATTTGAATGAAATTTTCAATGTGTAAATCTTACTGGCTTGAGATAGGCTAGTGATTAGCATGCTTGAAACAATTAGAATAATGGTAATGAAGAGGCATACATATATGAGAAATTTTGTAGTTGGATGGAAGTCAGATATTGCACCAACTATAGTGAAGAAGTTGGAGAAGAACAAAAAAATATGCGATGCAGTAGAGAATCATCTAATATAGAGATGATGCTTATAAAGTTTCAAAGGGTGACAACAAGCATATTGTAAGGATTTGTAAATAACAAACTTGTATTTTCAGGCTTAAGACTTTTCTAGACGCCTTTACATATATGCAATTACTGCAATATATCACTTAAAAGAAAAGTTCCTTCACCATCATGAATTTGTATGGCTATGTATTACAACCTATTAAGGGTGAAAGTTTTTGGCCTTTAATTGTTGCAAAGGTGATACATCCTTTAGCTAAAACAGAAATTCCAAGTAGGCCCAAAAATGCAAGAAGGGTGCACCAAAATGAGCCAAAAATTTTGAAAATTTCTTATAAAGAATAAGTGAAAAAATTTAGGAAATAAGGTAATTATAGTCATAACTCCAGAAAACGCAATAATATATGCTAAGGCTTCTTCATAAGTCTGTAAACCTTTTTTTAATTCATATGAATACATATATTAAACCTTGCAGTAACTAATGTTTATCATTATATTAATCAGATTATTACAGAGGCATCTTCACAGGTATATAACTTTTCTGTTTTTATCAATTTTTATTGGTTATAATATCTAAGAAATTGTTTTCATTATAAAAATAGTTAAGTGGAACAAACAAAGTTGATGATAATGCTATCTTGAGTTAACAAAGCAATATTGTAAGAAATATGTTTTTTTAATCAATTTGTCTTAGTTTAAATAATTGGCAAATGTGTTTCTAATATTTTTTTTCTTCAATTTGCTAGGTTGGTACATCTAGGCATGTCAGTAAGAAAGTTTGGGGATGTTAAGTTGCATACATTCAAATTATTACTTGAACTAATGGGTTTACAATTCAGAGGACATTTTAGCATTACTTCGCAACATTTACAAGCATAGCAATCAAAAGGAGAATATCATTTACACAATCCTATTAGCTTTTTGATGTGTGTCCTACTGACATATATGATGAAAATGGTGACAAATTTTTATGTTGTATAAACAAACAATTCATATTAGGCTTTTTACTTTTTTTGTTTTACCTATGAACTACTAAATCTTGATTAACTTAATCAATGTTATGCATATAATTTGCCTTTTAACTTTTTGGGGTTAAATTATTCAATTTTTATAAGAACCTTAGGGTATTGTTCATTTTGCTTGATTGGCCATTGCTTTATATATAAAGTAAACTTGGTTTGACACTTTTGATGGTGGTGGATATGATCCTTGGTTAATACTTTTTCACCTCCATTTGGTCTCTTTGTTTAAGTGACCCTGTTGGAAATTTGATGCATTAGAAAGGGAGATACTTGAAGAGAGAAAGGAACTCTTATATAATGATCCTTCATGATCTCATGGAAGAGAACAATTTAAAACTCCATCTTTGAATGGTTCCTTTTAATAATTGAAAAGTGTAAATTGCTTCGTGTTTTAGGGCATAGTTTGATATGTATTTAGCTATTAATTCATTCGTTTAGTATGTGTTTAGGTTAGAATTGTGTTAGTTTGTTAGTTATTTATGTTTTAAGTGTTTTATAGGTTACTACAAGTCTTAGAGCTTAAATATTATGTTTTTAAGATACCTTAAAGTGTTTACTAGTGTTTTAGGGTCAACATTGAAGAATGAAGAAGTTTCGAAGACATTCGGACCTAAATAATGGCCTATGATCGTGGCATGTTAGGCTATAATAATGACAAAAGCACCAAAGTTAGCCCACAATTGTGGCCTACATGTCACCATCATGAAAGAAGCACGAGGAACACCCCACAATTATGACCTGCATGCCATGATTGTGGCAGAAGGCTCGGATGTAGCTCATGATCGTGGCCTACATCGGGCAAAGGTACAAACATTCAAGAACTTCAAGTTTAGAAGGATTTTTTGGACACAATTATAGCCTACATGCCATGATTGTGGCAGAAGGATGGGATGTAGCCCATGATCATGGCATGTATCGGGCAAAGGTGCAAACATTTAAAAACTTCAAGTTTAGAGGGATTTTTTGGATCTTTCGGACTGCGAAAAAATCCTAGGGTTACCCAAAATACAAAACGATATTTAAAAAACAAGAAAAGAGGCACTAAGGAGCTTTTAGCATCAGCTACCTTGAAAAAACCTAGAAAGAAATCATCGAGAGATAGAGGAAGAGAGGAAGGAAGAGAGAAGAGAAGAAGAAGTTGACTCAACATACTTCCCAGATTAGGAGGTTTCCCAACATCACTGCCTCCCATCATCCATTTAGATTGTATTTCCTATTTGATTTCAATTTTATTATTGTATAGAATTGGATTGAATAGTTGATGATAAGATCTAGGATGTTTTAAACTCACCTTTAGAAATTTATTCTCGAATTAATGATATTCTGATTTTTTATGTATTTATTGAATTTGTTGTGGATTGATTCTACGATTGCATATTTCGATAATAAATTGAGAGGGTGAATTGAATGAAAAACTATTAAATTAGACTAATGAGAGTTAGGTGATTTAATAGAACAAGCATTGAATTAGATAGAGAAATTGTGCGAAGAGAGATCTTGCATAAGTTTCCGATAATTTATTAAAGAATTTCAGAACTAATTAGGGTTTGGGATAGATTGTGAATTGAGAGATTTCAACTTCCATAATCTGATGGGTTTATGATTTATTAATGGTTATAACTTGAGAGCGAGTAATCAACCCTAGGATAGTCTAGAACCAATAATCCAACAATTTATAATCAGTTAGGTTAGCATTAAGGATAGGTAAAATTCTTTTTCTCTCAATTGGTAATTACTTTCGATTGATTCTTGGGTGTGTAGCAAATTGCTTAGTAATTAGTATTTCATATTTGATTTATTGAATTAAATTCTCATATTAGATTCGTGCATCTTGAATTTCTTTTATTTATTTATGACCTTAGATTTTAAGATTAGATTAATACCCTCCTCGTGGAATCGACACCTTTGGTACTATGCTAATGAATCGTGCACTTGCAGATTATCGAGGGTTAATAATTAAAACTTACACATAACCAAACCACCTAGCCAATCACTTTCTAATAATCTAACTTGCTTTGTTTTATTCTTATGATTATGATTTTCTAATATGTTTCTTCTTTTCTTATGTATCCTAGAAACTATGATTATTTTACCTTGTAAGTGTAATTTCAACCATATTTCATACAAATTATTAACAACTGAGATTAACACATGGCGATTTTTAATGTGGGAATAAAGCTTTCAACGAGAAGTTGGTTTATCTCTACTGCATGACCAATTCTTATATAATATAATTGTACATTACATAATTCATACATAAATATAATTTAATACAATTTCCCTATAGCATAGTTGAAAATAACAAGTACCATAAGCACAACAAATCCTATTATAATATTATTTAACATAAACTTCATTTCCTTTTTCTCTTTTGCCATTAAATTTATATCTTCTTTTATGAGCCTCATTTGTTTTTCAAACTCCTTAATTATGCTTGTTTCAATAGTATTTGTTTTAATAGTACTTATTTCAACCCCCTTCTTTAACATTGATACTTCTTTTTTTAACTTTTAAATCACTTCAATGGCTCTTTCAATAAATTAGTCATCGTACCATTTTAAAAAATTGCATCTCTCAACTTGAGATATTTTATTTCATTACATTATTTTCAAATACAAGTTTTTAATCTAATAAAAGATATATTGTTACAAAATAATTAGGGCATCCATAGAATCTTCAACCAAGATTATGATCACTCTATGAAGTCCTTAGTGGGGCCCTTTATCCACAATAGCAAGCTACATTTTCAATATTTGAACTTATTGTTATATTAGTAGATGAGAAGGATTCCATAGGCTTAGGAATTGTCACTATAATAGTCAATGCAACAACTTTAGAATTGCCATGAAAAAGTTAGATCTTGGAAAAAAATAATGTCACAATTAATTGAAAAGACAAACTTGAACAATGTCGAGCTATGATAACATGATGAGATAAGACAAACATGTATACTATAAAATACGACAAAGTTTTGGATTTATGGTCTTTAAAGCTGGTGCATATATTTACACTCCTATTACCTATTACATAAGGTGTAGATATACTAGGAATTGGATGAATGAAATCTATAAGATGACTTCACACCTAACATAAAATTTAGTATCTTAACAATTGTGGATATGTAGTAAAGATTGAGAATAGAAAAACTAAACTTTTAATTATGGAGGCCTCTAGAAGGGATCATAGTTGAACAACTAACCCTAAAGAAAAATTCAAGAAAATCAAGACATTAAGACTAAATATAAAGTCATAATCATTATTAAATAAAATTTAAAGACAAACTGCAGATGCAGAATTCAAGATTAACTGTGGAAGAGAACAATGGCAACTTTAAATATTTATCAAGAATGCATAAAACATCAAATTGCACAAGTTGCAAATATTGAATAAGAACAAAGTTAACTATACACCAATCAATATGACTAGGATGAAAAGGGAGAAAGCATATGGTGAATAAACAAGAAAATGATTGAGGTAGACAATGTGAACATGGAGAAAGAAAATTGTAGATGGCAAGCAATCAAATTAAATAATGCATCACTGGAGAAGACGAAAGAGCCAAAGAAGTCATTAGAAGATCACTGCAATCGGAGAAGGAGTTCAAAATGAAGTTGAAGGAGAAACCAAAGCAGAGCCACGATGAAAGACAATGATTTAGGATTGTTGGGGTCGGGTGTAAAAAATTTGGGGATTATAAAATTATAGTTTGGGATTTATTTAGGTAAAAATTTATTAATTCAAAATAATTATGAAATAATTTATTAATTAATATATTTTAAGATTTTAAATATACAATTAGATTCTACAGTGCAATGTGGCGCTTATGTGAAACTATGGGACCCATCTCAAAATAAAATATTATATATTATTGACTACAATTGACGTTGTCAACTCCCCGTTATATTTTTTATTTATAGAGGGTTCAATTTGAACAATTTTAAAACATTAGAGTTTAATTTGAACATAGTAAAACATCAATTTTTAATTTGTATTTACTTGTAAATATCAAGGTTATTTTTTCCTTTTTACCACATATTATACTATGCAATTTTCATAAGATTATCAAATCTTTAAATTAAATTAAATTATATTAATTATATATATACATTTAAATTAAATTAAGCTATATTATGTTACTTATATACACATTATCTCATGCGATATTTATATATTAATTATTTATAATAAGTTTGGAACTAAAATTGGATGTAATCGTCAGATGACTAACTCAAAATCATATACTAAACTTTTTGATTCGATCTCAACATTGTTCTACAACTACTTTCATTTTGACATCGTTAGTCGTTTTATAATTCGTTTTAATGTTGCGTATGGAATCTGTTGATAGTATAACACGACAATTTACATAAAGATTTCAGACTCTATACAAGCAAAACAAACTTCTTGTATTATCACCTTAATTAAAGGCAGATCAGTTTATTATCTCTTTCCAAAATTGTTTCGCGTCTTCTTTTCTACATTACGGCGGAGCATGAAATAACTCAAAGGCCTCTATTTTTTTTTTCCAAAATAACAAGAGTAGTAAAATCAAGAAAAAGCAAGAGACTATATATATGTCCAAATATAAAAATACCTATATACATACTTTACAAAGGAATAAAAACAACGTATGCACATGTACATTTATGTCAGAATTCAATCACATACGTTTGCCTTATCTATATCATCGTTTCATGGCTTAAGCAGACCACACAGTATGATAGGTAAAGATAAAGGTTATTGAATTGGATTTGATTTTGTTCAACTTATAATTTAACTAATTTGTCTAAATCTTTTTCGGTAATGGTAAGGTTGTGTTTCAGTTTATTACCATGTATGTGGCATAAATCCTATAGAGTATGCAGCGATGCGTTTTCGATACCAACGGGATGAGTACCGTACCGTTCCAGCCACCGGCTAGTACGGTACTCATAGCCATCGATACCGGTGGCAAATATTGGTAGTTTTTGGTCCGTATTGGTCGGTACCGAAAAATTTTAAAAGATGGGGACCAATGTGCAAATTTGAAAAAAAAATTACTCTAACCCCCCC
>JAOSBN010000008.1:36186249-36197684 GCA_027563595.1 Erythroxylum suave | reverse complement strand
TATTGAAATATTTAAAAATTATTATCATTTTATATTAAATTATTAATTGTGATTATTATTTATTATTATGATTTTTAGAAATAGGGTTGATGTAAACTTGTAAATAGTAAACTGTATAGTATATAACTGTACAATATATCAGTGGACTATTTTACAAATTTTAAAAATTTCAGGGACTATTTTATAAATATAAAAAATTGCCCGAAACAGTACCCGGTATTGACCAGTACTAATACAGTACCGTACTAGAACTCAATCCGATACTGAGTCCGATATAGTATTCGCAACATTGCTCGATACGATGAACTCATTTTTCTTAACTGTAGTGACTGGTGATGTTGAATTAAGAATATTTCTCTCTCTTCAAAATCTGTGATCACCGAGTCAATTCACCAAAGCAAACCGATCAAACTCTATTCACCAACAATTGTGTGCAAATGATCTTTAGATCTCTGAGTTAATACGTATATATAAGCATTTCCCCGGCTTCAAATCTTCTATCTTATTTATTGTGTATCTACTCAGTCCCATTAAATTTTAGCCATCTATTTATATAGGTCCTACATAAATAAATAGTTGAGATTTAATGAGACAAAATAGGTACACAATAAATAAGTCAGAAGATCACGTCCCCAATTTCCCCTGCAGTTTTTGTTTTTCATCCTACCCACAACCACAGCGAGAGAAAGGAGGAGTGGACTACGACGTATTTGTCTAATTCATAAATATTACACAGATGAGATAGGACACTTGTCACTGCATTGTCTTTTCATTCGTTTCCACTGTACTAGTCACTATTCTATTACGTTCGGTAAAAATTACGTACGCACCGTTTCCACAGTTTTCACACGTTGCAGTCTCAACAACCTTTCTACATCAGACATAACAAAGAGATGATAGTATTTTCATTTACTCAAAAAGCTATAATGATGATAGTATTTTCATTTACTCAAAAAGCTATAATTCTTAAAATTGCATAGGATAGATACGCTCGTTAGTCAACCAAACACATTACGCCCTGCTCTGCTCTTTTCCGCTCGTCTTCAAAAAAATTCTCAGGATCAACTCAAAAAGAATAATAATTTAACACGGAAAAAAAGAATAATAATTTAACACGGAAAATAAAGCGTGAAACCATATAGATACTGAATACTTATACGCCACGCGCCATGTGGGCACAACGTAGGTACCTACCAAGTAGATGACAGCGGGTACGCGTACTTTTTCAGCTGGGCAGGACCAACCCTGCTTCTAAGCGGAACAAATTTAACCAAACGCCTAAAAAACGCGCGTGCTCTTTATACAACTCTCTTCTCGTCAAACTCTCAAAAAACGTGAACGACTCGCACAAACTTGCAATATAACACAACACAAACCATCTCGCTTCCTCTCTCTCTCTCCCGCTGACCACGAACAACAAACTCTCTACCAATCTTCTCCTAGGATTGGTATAGAGAATTCCTTGGCTTGGACCCATTTAAAACCCTAGATTCCTCTTCCATTAACTACAGGTATCTCTCTCTCTCGTATTTGTCTTATTTTCTGTTTGGTTTTTTACAAATTGTTTTTCGGACTTCTGCACTGATCAGATCCGCCCTTGTTTCTGTTGCCTCAGTTTTCCGTTTCTTTTCTTTCTCATACCCTCAAAATTCTTAGTTTTTTCAATATTTGAGTTTTCATTGTTGCGCATCTTCTTCTTTTTGTTTTTTTTTTAATTGAATTACGTAATTTACGTCAAATTCAGACAATGTACGGGGATTCATATGCTGGTGACTGTTATAGTTGCTGTCCGAAATTTACTACCTTTTTGTTGAGTTTGTCTGCATACTTTTCTCTGATTCGTTGTATATATATATATATATATGTCGAGATGTATTTACACACAGAATTTGAGTACTCACTACTAAGCTGAAGAACGCAGCTTGATAGTATCTATCTTTCCCCTCAATAACGTTGATTTTGCGCGATTTCTAATTATTTACGTTTATTTGGGGTACTTCATTTTCAAAATATTTTAAAATTTTTTTACACACTGGTTATAAATTTAGAGGGTAAGAAACGTAGCAATCCAAAAGCAAGTGAAAGGTCAGAGCTTCAGGTTTTCAATGTACGTACTGTGGTTTTTGATGATTGGAGGAGGAGGAGAAACAAAAGGATAGTAAAACTATAATTTTGACTCTCTGACTCCAATAGTCTTATTGAATTTGTTTGAACTTCTTTTTTATAGGACGTATCGATATTAGTTTGAGACTGACATGTTCTTGATGTACTTTTGAAAAAGTTATTTTTTAAGGAAGTGGTGGAAAGTTTAAGCTGTTTCAGTGTTTGAATTTAATCGTCATAGGCAAGGCTGCTAAAGTTGTCGCTCTGGCCTGTTGACAATGGATTTGGAGGACAAGTTTCTTGCTAGAGGTATTTATGATTGCGCTCCTCCTTATCTCATGGGACTTAATTTACTCCTTGCTTCTGTGTTCCACAGTTTGCATTTCTTACAGTGTGGTATCAAAACAGAGATGATGTTTGGTTTATTTCTGTCATATAGCAAGTTGTTGACTTTAAGAGGCCCCCTTTCTTATTGCTGTTAGTATGTAGTTTGGGTCGACATTCAGAGGAGTATCTGGGTGCAATTATGACATGATAATCAACATAGTGAATAGCCTTGTCATGATAACTTACTAAGAGAGTTGCTTGATTTTGATGCCAATCTTGGTGTATCCTAGGCATTAGTCCTAAATTAATTCCTTCGCAACATCCTGCAGTCACTGTTAGCCTCACTGTCGATGATATTTTATGGTCATTAAAACTAAAATGATTGCTAGTTCTATTATATGAGATAGAGAAGGAACTGGTGTCCAGGCTTTTATATGAGGATTTCTGATGACTAGTTTATCCTTAGGCCTTCCCAAAGTGATTTCCAATTAAAATACAATTCTAATGCCTATTGTGGAACAACAGTTGGATTCCTGTCGCAGGAGTTTCGTTCCGATCAAAACTGTCTGTTTTCAAAGGTGCAATCTCTAAATTTACTTGGATTTCTACTTCAAGTCCACTACTTGGCCATAAGCTTGTAGTTACATTTAGCAACCAGTGATTATGTCAGATGCTGATATCTCAACATTACAACGCTACTATTCAATAGTTGTAACAATTTTCTCTGCCCTGAAATCAATATTTGTTTATGCCATGTAGACGCAGTACACCTTGTTTTCTCATGTCCTTGAGTAGATGCTCATATTTATAGTGAGACAGCAGAAGCATTGTGAAAGGTGACTGTCATCCTTAAAGCATAACCGTTTGTTCTTTATTTTCCTCTAAGCATTCATCTTTGACTCTGGGGAGCCAGAGAATCATCAGTCATGATTTTCCCAGTTAACAATTTCTCCTGCCAGTTTCTATATTTTCAATGAGATCTCTATATGATATTATGAAGTATAATGACCTTATACTTGGATATTGTATTTTTATGAAAGTGTTTGAACCTATCTTTGACTGTTTAGTTTGGATTTTGATAGACCTGCCAATTTATTTCATCTATGCAGTAAATCACTTGTTCTGCTTTATGGTTTTCCTGTTCCATTTGGATTATCATTTAGCAAGTCCAAATATTTATATTAACTTGCTGTTGAATAGAAAGCTAAAGTGGAATTTTCTTTTGACTGGGCCAATTTATTACCATCTGCTTAAGTTACTGTCAGAAATTATAAAGAAGCATATGTTTCTATAAAGAAGCAGTTATTTATGATGGCGTTGAAGTTTCAATTTTCACCTGGAACATTATAATCTGAATGAAATTAAATATGTTTAGATTTTATGTAGGCCTACAGTTTCTTGCAAAGATTTTTGGCGAACAGATATTTGTTCCTTGTAAACTTTGTGTTGTTGAAGTTATGATTAGCAAAATAACTAAGAAACAAGGTCACTGTTGTTAGGGGTCCAAAGAGAACATTGATTATCGCCAAAGGGTTGTCATTTAGAAGTAACTATACAAATAATCTAGTTAGTTAAAACTTAAAGAAGCATTATAAAGGAACGAAAAACTAGATTACTTCTTTCACTGTGCATGGATGAGATTATTCTTGGAACTTGCTTAGCAGTAATACTGCTCATTTTCTCCAAAGACCTGCTCATTTTTTAGGTTAATCTGTTGTTTCCATTCAGTTTCTGGAGTTCAAAGCCTCTCTTCTAGTGTGCAAAGCACGCCAGAGAAAAATGGGAATTCAGATGATGCTTCAAGAAGCCCAGAACTCCTCCAGGAGTTTCTAAAATCTGGTCCAGAAAAAGAAATTCTTAAGACTTGCTTTGACAGGAGCAAGAAACCCTCAGCTTCATCGAAAAACAAGATGACAGAACCGACAAAGACGAATAACAAAACAATTAAGAAGCAGGAGCCTAAAAAAGCTTCATCTAGTTTCAATACCCAGCCTTCTTCTAAGAAGCATAGGAAGGGGGAAAACCCAGTAAGACTTCTGCCAGCTTCTGAGCAGTCACTAGATTTTGGATCTTCAAGTACCTGGGTATGCCAGAATTCTGCTTGTAGAGCTGTTCTATCCATTGATGACATATTTTGCAAAAGATGTTCGTGTTGTATTTGTCATTTGTTTGATGATAACAAAGATCCCAGTCTCTGGTTGGTTTGTACATCTGAAAATGGTCAGGATGATGCTTGTGGGCTATCTTGTCATATTGAGTGTGCCCTTCAACATGAAAAGGTTGGGGTTGTCGATCTTGGCCAATTGATGCAGCTGGATGGTAGTTATTGTTGTGCTTTTTGCGGTAAAGTTTCTGGAATCCTTCGGTGAGTAAATTTTAATTACGACATCTACCTTTGTGTCAGTAGTTGGCTTCAGTCATGTATCATCAATTATTGGAAAGACAGCCCACACTTCTCTGCAACTTTGCAATACTTTCTAGATCATCTGTCTTGGAAAAATTTCCATCAGTTTTGAAAAGGTGATATTAATGAATGTTCACTACTTTTGGCATTGATTTTAAGTCTATGTAAGAGTAGACGCATCTTTTATATCTTAATCTCATTTATACTATTTACATGAGTGTGCTTTGTATGATTTTCCCAGTTTCGACTTGCAATGGCTCCTAGTATAGCTAGTGAAGCAGAGAGTAATGAATAGGGATGAAATTATATGTTGCATTATTGACTTCAACATTTGGTCGTCATTGAGTTCTTTTATGCAATTATTTTTGACAGATCTTGGAAGAAACAGCTACTTATAGCCAAGGATGCCCGTCGTGTTGATGTGCTCTGCTATAGGATATACCTAAGTTACAGGCTACTGGATGGGACTACAAGGTTCAAAGAACTGCATGATATTGTTCGAGATGCAAAAGCCAAGTTAGAAACTGAAGTTGGTCCAGTCAATGGTTTTTCTGCTAAAATGGCTCGCGGTATTGTCAGTAGACTCTCTGTTGGTAGTGAAGTGCTGAAACTCTGCTCTGCTGCTATTGCAAAAGCTAATGAATGGCTGGATACCATTTCTAATGTGGATCCAAATTTTAGAGGTCAGAAATTTTGGAAGTTACCTTTGGTTGTTGTTTTTGTTTTGTATGTCAAACAGTATCTTTCTGAAAAAATAATCCCTGTTATATTCTGCAGAGGATTCACTTCCTGCAGCTTGCAAATTCTTATTTGAAAAGGTGACTTCTTCATCGGTGGTAATTATACTAATTGAATTGTCTAATGCATTGTCCTCTGATATAAAAGGCTACAAGCTATGGTTTAGCAAGAGCAGAGAAGATATACATAGAAATGACCCTATCTGTGTATTTCCTAGAACTCAGAGGAGGATTTTGATATCCAATCTGCAGCCATGCACTGAGTATACCTTTCGGATTGTTTCTTACACACAGGCTGGTGACCTGGGGCACTCTGAAGCAAAGTGTTTTACTAAGAGCATTGAGGTGATTCACAAGAATCCTAGTGCTTCTGTTGCCACAAATGGTAAGAAAGAAAATAGCCTTAGTGGAGGAAGTATGTCTAGTGCCAAGGGGGCATCTAAAACTACAACTGCTACTAATTCTTCTGGATTTAAGGTTCGAGAACTTGGGAAGATCCTCTATTTGGCCAGAGCCCAGCAACAGGGCTGCCTTGAAGGATTTTGTAGTGCAGATACTGAGAAATGCTGTGCGGTTAGCAAAGCAATTGAACCTCAAATTTTACAAGAGAAGTTGCCACCTGTCTCACGAGGTCTGGACTTAAATGTTGTTTCAGTGCCAGATTTAAATGAAGAGGTGATGCCACCATTTGACTCTTCTCGGGATGAGGACAATGGATGTACTTTGGAGCAGACTATGGAGGCAGATGATGATGCTGCCTCACATGAAATAGAGAAAAATGATTTAGCAAGATCTAATGGTAGTGGTGACTTTCAGATATGGGTGCGAGGACCAAGTGGAGAAGTGCCTGCTGTTAATTCTTGGCCAGAGCTGTGCAGAAAAAGAAGTGCAGTTACAAATGAAGACATACATGACTCTGACAGCACGCTGATAAATGGGTCACCGTTTCATGCTTCCAATGGTTCAGGTAGCTTGGATGAGAACTTCGAGTATTGTGTGAAGATAATCCGCTGGTTGGAATGTGAGGGTCACATTAATCAGGAATTCAGGTTGAAATTGCTGACTTGGTTTAGCTTGAGATCATCAGAACAGGAACGTAGAGTGGTTAATACCTTCATCCAAACTTTGAATGATGATCCTAGTAGTTTGGCTGGACAGTTGGTTGACTCCTTTTCAGATATTATATCAAGCAAGAGGCCAAGAAATGGTTTCTGTAGTAAGCTGTGGCATTAGGTTAGGGGAGGACAATCTCAAACACAAGACTGCTGTTTTGCGAAATGGCTAATTGTTTATTCTGGTAAACCATCCTGATTATGTTGCCTTTCTCTGTACATGCATTTGTTATTGATCACTGTAATAAGTGATTCAATTAGTTTGCTGACAAGTTTGTTGGGCAAAAGATTGCTTGCTGATTGCAGGCGCTGTTCCATTTTTCTCGGACGCTATGCCCTTGGGCACGAGGTTTCATTCTGTACAAGGGATTTGCAATTTCTTAATTTCTGCTTGTGACATTTGAAGCGGTAGCTTTAGAGTTATGAAAACATCTTTCTACACTTGTCATTATTTGCCCCTCTTTAATTCAGAGAAGGGGTTACATGAACTGGAGTTTACTTAAGTTGCATAGTTGCTTTTACAGTGTATATTTCTTATTCTTTGAAGTATCTTCCCATTATGGGAACAATATAAAAACTCTTCTCAGCCTAAAACTAGAAAGGAAAAGGTATCCAATTAAACAAAATTATTTAAAAAGATTAATCAGGTATTTAAATTGTAAACAAGCCTTGAACATTTAAATTGATGCAAATTAGTCCGTTTTGTATTTGTGCATTGAAATGTCTCTTTTATTAAATGCTTTTTGTATTAAAGTTAATACACTTTGTTTTCATAAGGTATGCTTTTTTAAAAGTTATATATGGTTTCAATTTTAACAAAGGTTCCTAAGATGTGATAATAGTAAATATATATTTTTGATTATATTGTCACATCATTTTAAGAATTACGTTTATAGTTTGACATAAACAATACCATAAGGCAATTACTTCGAGAATGTTGAAAAAATAATCCATTAAAAAACCATTATGTAGAAAGTTTTTTTTTGATATTAAAGTTAGAAAATTGAAAAAATTGTTCAATTAAAGGAATTTAAAGACATTTGTAACAATTATCTAAAAAAATTGTAACAAAAAAGAGAAAAATTGACAGAATATTTATTATAGGAAAGTGCGTATTTTTATATTACTTTAGAAAATTTTAATATTACTTTTTCACTTATTTCTTATAAGAACTTAGAAAGATAATTATTTTCATTTGTGCTACAATTGGATCCAATTTTGAATTTAAAATTGTTGGATTAAGATATAGAATTTCAATTTAACAAAATAAAATACTAATAAAGATTTCATAGCAATGTGTTTAGAAATCATGCTATTAAAGAGTATGAAATCAAATAATGCAAAAAGATGTACATAACAATGAGATGAAAAGAATACTCAAGTTAAAATTTGCGTTAAATCAAGCATATGATTAGTTTAGGATTTTCACGTCAAAAGTTACATGGAAATGTTGGAAAGCAACAACGATGATCTTGAAAATCAAAATTGTTATTTAAAGGTGATTCTAAGATGTTAGATTTTGAAATTGCTATTTTAAAATATTTTTAAATATGTTTAAAAGAAGCTGTTTTTAAAAGATAAATAATGCATTAATACTAATCAAAAGAGGATCAACATTTAGTTACAAGCAACAATCACTTGTATTACAAATAGTACATTGGCCTTTGGAAAACTAGAAAACTTACAAAATGAAAGAAGCCTCGAGAAAAAGATCAATAGAAATGATAAGTTAGCAGGTAGGTTTGATTATAAAATCCTTTTGGAAACATATTGTTTTTCCTACTTATAAGTTCCAATTATATGTTGAGCTAGAGCCTACTTTTGTTGCTATTCCTTGAGCTATAGTAGCTTCTCTTATCCTTTCCATAGGCCTTCAGCTAATGATGTCTATACTCACTTAGGAATCCATGAATATCCTTTGATTCTTCTCAACCATATTATGTAAATTAGAGATCCGTATGCCATCTAAATAGGTTAAGGTCCTTTTTTTTTCCCCCCAAAAAGCTTAAGTTTCTTACCCTAATCAATTATGTTGTGCCACTGTGTGCTTCATAATGTAGTTTATAGAGGGTCATTATCTAGTCATATAATTTAGACAAGAATCTTTAGTTGAAGAATATATGATAAGTGGACTCAATTCCATCTTTGCCAGCTTAGGGCATCTTCCTTACTAGGATTAGGAGAATAGCTTAGGAGATTATCCTTAACTATAGGAAAGCCCTTTAAAGCATGAACTGATTAGCTTCATTTATCTTCAATTATGATAAATTCTACCTTAGAGTTTACAAAAATACTAGCTTCGATCAAATTAACTCTTGAAACTTGTATAAAGATCCTAAAATATACCAATTTTCAAATTAGAAAGAGGTATTCATACTATTTCCAATTTTGTATTTAAAAACATAGTTTGCCACGTCCTTTACTTTTAGGATATGTCTAAGAGTCTATGACATGATAGATTTAGCTTTTGCTTTCTATATGCTATCACCCTTTGAGAAGTGAGTATGTAGCCATTTTACCAATAATAACTCTTTATCCATGCATAGCTTTTATATCCTCTTGATTGAGAGCAATTTTTGTAACATCCCGTTATCCATACTGAGACTAGAATAGAAGATATGAAAGATTACTGAGAGATTAAGAAATGCATTTCATGCCCCTACATTATATGATATGCTCGTACACTTGCATATGAATTTTTTCACATGAAAATATTGTACATGCATTCATTGAAAATTTCCGGGTATAATTGATTGTTTGAATGTGAATATGATTTTTGAAATGTGATTTTTTAAATATATAAATTGTGGTTTATATGACTTGAAAATTGATTTGGAGTATATAAGTGTTGATTTTGGAAATTTGGTGAAATTTAGAAAATTTGAGGTATTTTTAGATTAGAAAAAATGCCAAGTGGCTGGACCATTGATAATAAGTAGCTTAATTAGAAGATTTGTGGATTAATTCTCTACTTGGCAAGTAGCAAAGAGTTACCACACCACTTGCTAACCCACGGTTTTATTAAGTGAAAGACCCATTATTTTGGTCTTTCACTTTCTAATTTTGTTAACTTCTCTCCACCTTTGTTCTTTGTCTACTTCATGTTTTTTCTCCATCCACAATACTCACTTCTCACCCCATTCACGTGAACCCAGCTATCTTTTTTTCACTTGCTACTCTCTTGTGGTCTTCTTCATCTTGTCTCTAAAACCTAACCTAACCCACCCTAGAAAAGTTGATGATCGTGAGCATGAAGGAAAGCTAGTGTTTCTTGGAGATTTTTGAAGAGCTTGAAGTTAAACAAGTAAGTATCATGTTAATCTTTATGAGAAGTATGAATATGTTATAAATTTGGAGATCTATTTGACATTTCATAATCATGGATGTTGATTTTTGTGTGTATGATATTGAGTTGAATATGCATGAATAAATGGTATGGGTTTTGATGTTGTGAGTAATAATAAATTTTGATTTAGTTGTCAATGAGTTGAGTTAAAATGGAAGAAAATATGTTAATGATGGGTTTTTTGAAGTTTATTAACAAGCATGAATCTTTGAATTGTGGTGGATGATATTGAGTTGAAGTAGAGTTGAGAATGAAGAGTAAATAAAGTAGAAAGGGTGTTCTCCGATTTTGCTTCTGTGAAAGTTCGCTGCGGCCAATTTGTAGGATTTCCTCTCGGGAAAAGTTTGCCGTGGCCAACTCTTTGGTTCGCCGCAGCCAACTTATAGGAATTCATGAGGAATTTTCCTCTTGGAAAAAGTTCGCCGCGGCCAACTTCTGACTTCGCCGCGGCCAACTTTTCACGCACAGCTTAAACATGCTTTGGTATTTTGACAATATCTTGTTCTGTAGATATCCAAATGGAATGGTTTTTGATTTGAAGTCAACTAGAGACATAGGGATACAAATTTTATGAAGAAATTGAATTTTAATTCAGTCTTTAAGAATTTCAATTTTTGGATGAAATTTCAGTATAGGGTACTGTTTTAGTATAAGAACAGTCCAAAAATGTTTGGATTATAACTTTTGGAATACTGAACCTAATTGAATGATCTTAGTGTCAGAAAAAACTTAAGAGATAGGAGAACAATTTGATAGAAGAAAGCATCCTCAAATAACTTCATTTTCTTAGTCAAAAAGAACATGGAATGTTGACCCGAAAGTGTTATAGGAAAAATCTGAATTGACCAAGGAATTATGAATTTTAGACTTTTATGGTTTTAGTAAGGTATAAACCATGAGTATGAATGATACTTACGTGAGTTTGAAATATGAATGATTACATGATGATAATCATGGAAAAATACCCGGGAATGGCATTGAACATGCGTTGCGCATATTTCATATACATACATGTGCATTAATAAACACTTATAATTGTGCCGAATTGTGTTATGTGTATATTGTGTGATATGAAGGAGCAACTGGAACGTCAACATCCAGATGTTGCCGAAACTTTGAGGCAATAGCTTCAAAAGTAAGTGGTGAGTAACCTAGACGGTCTCACTCAAGTATTGTTGTGTTAAATTCTGTTTTGACTTATCCTATGATTGTGTAATGTTGTGTACTGAAATCCAGACATGAAGGTCCGATGATTATGATGTATGGATGAGATATTGAAGTGCTACTTGTATGTGAATGTGAAGAAATAAATGTCACTCCAAAATTTTGTTGAATGTCAGACTAAGGTCCAAAGATGATTGTGTTTTGACTGTGAATGTGACTGATTAAAAACAATGATTAAATGA
>JAOSBN010000008.1:36161073-36186149 GCA_027563595.1 Erythroxylum suave | reverse complement strand
ATTGATGTGATGCATGAATTGAGTGAACCATCGATGATGGTTACCTCATTGAGTTTGCAAAACTCACCAAAATTGCATCGTTGACTTTTTAGGACCGAGAGACGACTTTAACTACTGAGAGACCGTATGAGAAGGATCATTCTTGTACTTTTGAAAAGAAATGACTCAAAGGTCGGTTAGCTGGGATTGAAAAGATTAGATAGCCTTTTTGATGTAATTTCCTCTTTCATGTAGCAAATTTTGTATTAGGCTATGATGATGTACTTGTATGGATGGTTGAAAGATACATTATATAAATTTTGGTTTTGTGAATGAAATGAGGAATTTTTTTTTTGTTTTAAGATATTGTGACTTTCTTTATGATGCTTTATAAGAGAATAAAGATAGATGATGCCATGTAAAAATGCGGGTAGTGATTGAACATAGCGCGTCATTATCATAGGATGTGTACTAGAATATCTATAGGGTGTTCCGGTATGTACCCTATGGTAATGAGGTGCTACAATTTTTCTATAACTTTGTTGAAGTTTACTCTAAGTTCCCCATTCTTTTTAGACAGATATAGATTGCTCCACTTGATTTTTATCTCCATTGTTTTCTCCTCCAACCACGACTATAAGAACTTCCTCGATAACTTTTCGATCAACTTCATTGACTACTTTGGAATTGCTAGGTGAGTACTCTAACATATATAGCGATTGCTTAGAATATAGTTGAGTAATTGTAGCCTAGCCTACCCTAGCCTTATAAGAAAGGAATCTATTGCACTAGGTACTAAGCCTTTAACAAATAGAAAAAATGAGTGGCTTGTAATATGAGAAGGATAATCTCTTTGTAGTTATTTCTTAAATGCTTGAAAATGAGTTATTCATGTTTGAAACCATTTTTAGTTTATAAGATCTCTGTTGCATTGCTTCCAGCTAAAATGAAAAAGTAGTTTTCAGAAGCATTGTATCTTAACCTTTGTATTTCCTTGAACTCATCTGATGATTTAGTGAAAACCTTTATGGATTCCTTTGTAAAACTATAAAGTAGGAGTAAGTCATTTGCAAAAGATATATTACAATTGCCAATCTTATTACATTTTTAATGATAATTAAACATGGATTCATTAGTACTATTTAATGTAAAATAGTCTAATGAGTGCCTCCATACTTGGAGTGAACATATGTGGAGATAAATGGATTTGTGACCTAATTCCCTTTACAACTTTGAAGATTGTAGTTGATTCTCCATTGACTAGGATATAGTATGTAGGGGAAGTAACATACTGTCTCACTCAATTAATGCATTTGTCAAGAAATGCCTAAGCTTCCATAGTATTGAACAAGAAAATCCTATTTAAGGAATCAAAAGTTTTGAAGAAATCGATATTTAGAATGCAACGTTATTCTCCTTCCTCTTATAGTAGTTTTTAAAAAACTTTCGGGCAATTAGTATATTGTTAATTCTTTGATGAATAAAAGCGACCTAACTAAGACTACTATTGTTCTTAAGGATAACAATGTGAGAATGAGATGGATTGTGTTATGAAGAATCTTGTATCTTCATTGAATGGGCTAACCTTATCAATAATTCCCAAGAGAAGGGAGAAGAGGTATGATAGGCTGTGAAAGCAAGGGGCTGTGGATTTTTATGGCAGCATAGACCCTGATGAGGTCGAGGGATGGTTAGAAACGATGGAGAGATTTTTCGAACAAATCAACTGCGAATCGGATGAGAAATTTGACTATATAGTGTCCTTACTGCAAGGCCCAGCTTTCCAATGATGGAAGACTGTTCCAGGCCGTACCACCAGGCCTTGCAACCTGAAGTAGGAAAACTTCCTGAGGGTCTTCAAGGAGAACTACATGCCCAATATCTAGTTGGATAGGAAGATGGAAGAGTTTCTGGGTTTGAAGCAGGGTAGGATGTCAATGGAAAAATATGAGATACAGTTCAATGAGTTGAGGGGGGTATGCTACTACCTTGATTCCTACAAAAGAAGACAAGTGTAGGAGGTTTGAAAATGGGCTGAACATGGAGATCAGAATAAGACTAGTGATCCCCAACTTGAGCAGTTTTACTGAGTTGAGAGTTACTTCAGTTAGAATTGAATAGCTACTGAGAGAGGGACAAGCAGAGTCTAGGCAAGGGTCCAGATTGAAGAGGTCCAGTAAGGTTCAGAGTGGTTCTGGCAGAGGATTTAGTAAGCTCCAGAACAGAGCTTTCAGAGCATCGGCTGGATCAAGACAATTAGGATTCAGATAGAGGAGTGGCTTGGTACAATCTGGCAGTGGAAGAGGTATAACACAGAGTCAGTTACCCCCTTGTGAGCATTGCGGGAAGAAGTATGGTGGTGAGTGCTGGACTTTGTCAGGAGCATGTTTTCGATGTGACTCTCTAGAGCACAGAATTAGAGATTGCCTCGTCATTGCTGGAGCGCAGTTTGGTATGAGTGGGAGATCTGTGAGTGAAGCTACTATCCAGCAGAGTAGAGGTAGTGGGCTCGGACAGAGAGTCCGAGGTAGAGGCAGAGTGAGCACTGGGAGTCCTTCTGTCAGGGTTGAGGTGCGGAGCAGCAGACCGCAGTCCTAGGCCTGAGTCTATGCCATAACTAGGCAGGAGGCTTAGGACTCTCTGGATGTTGTTGCAGGTGTGCTACTTATTTATGATCATGAAGCATTTGCACTACTAGAACCAGGATCCATACATTCCTTTATCGCACCGCATATGGCATCTAGGTTGCATTGTGATAGGGAGCTATTATAGTATGGACTAGAGGTGAGTACACCGATAGGTAGTACTACAGTTATAGGAGAGGTCTGCAAGAGGTGTTTAATTCGGATTGATCAGGTAGAATTGGAGGCAGATTTGATTATATTACAACTAAAAGAGATAGATATTATCCTAGGCATAGATTGACTCACTGTTCATAGGGTTGTCAAGAATTGTTATACTAAGGAGGTAGTACTAGAATCTCCTGGTCAGCCAAGAGCGGCTTTAAGAGGAATTAGTCAACCAGTGCCAGCCAGGTTGATATCATTTGTGAGTGCATTAAGGTTGATGCAAGGAGAATGTAAGGCTTATCTGACCCACATCATCGATATTAGAGCTGAGCAGAATGTGCAAGACATTCCTGTAGTTAGGGAATTATGGCCTAGCCTATTTTTTAGCTCGAGTTGGCCCGACCACAGTTGGACTATGGTCCACCCCTGCCGGGCCACGGGTTGACCATGGTCTGTTAGCGTGGGCCACGGATAGGTCAGCTCACTTTTCCTGAAACGATGTTTTTTTGTTTAAAATGACATCGTTTTGATATTTTTATAAAAAATTAATGGACGGGCTGGGCTGGGTCTACTAGCCTGTAACCCAGGGGGCCACGGACCGATCAGCCCACTAGTGGGCTGAGCTGCGGGACTGGCCCATCCCGACCCACACTAGCCACGGGCCTGCCCGCGGCCCTCCATTACTGACAGCCAAGCCCAACCCATTGACATGCCCAACTATGTAGGATATTCCTATTATTAGGGAATTTCTAGACGTGTTTCCTACCAAGTTATCTGGTTTACCCCAAGTAGGGAAACAGAGTTCACAATATACTTAGTTCTAGGTGTTGCTCCTATATATATTCCTCCATATAGGATGACACCTATGGAACGGAAAGAACTAAAGACTCAGTTATAGCAGCTGTGTGGATAGTGTTTTAGGCAAGTGGAGTCATGGCTCAAAGGTCGGTCAGCTGGGACTTTTGGATGGATTAGATAGATTTGTTTATGTTCCTCATTCATATAGTACTATTGTATAGGTTTTGATGATGTACATATGGAAATGGTTGGAAGATATAATGTAGACTTTGGTTTTGAGAAATGAAATTAGGAAAAAATTGTTTGATTTTAAGAATATTCTGATTTCAATATGATGCTTTATAATGAATAATGAGATGATGCCATGTGAAGTTATGTAGTGTTCGAACGTAGCGTGCCCTTATAATGGGTTATGTGTCAGAATGACCTCCGGGCGTCTCGGTGTGTACCCTGTGGTAAGAGGGCGTTACACTTAAGCAATCAGGTGGCACGCGTACATTTTATGAGATTGAAAATTGAGTCACCACTGAAGAATTCTCTCAAACCACCTTAAGTAAAGAAGCTTCTAGATAATGATGTTAAAAGTAGCATTGCATGGGAGGCAACCTATGGTTTTAAATTAACAGTTATTGCTTTGATTTTAGATAGTTTGAACTCTGTAGTTAGGTTGTTTCGGTTCCAAATAAATACTGTGGAAGAGTAGGGCATTGAAGTTCATAAATATGATCAGAAAGGAATGTCTAATAAGGTGATAGTGCTAAAAAGAAGTAAGAAAGGATCCTAGAGGGTGTTTTAAAAAAAAGTGAAATCATTCCAGGCCATAATCGTGGCCTCAAGGTAAATCTATCCAAGCAATTTTCAGTTGAAAATTTTACCATTATAACCTTCCTTAACCTATATATTCATTTCCTACTTCACTTTTTCACTCACTCTCATTTTAACTTTATCTCTCTAAGTTTAGAACCTCCAAATGCTCTTACTTCTCCCTAACCAACTTCCAAATTTCCATATTATTCCAACCTTTACCTACTTGCAGTCCGTTATGTCACGTATTAAGCAGTAAGTGAAGCACAACCAATCATTGGGAAGAAATCAAGTCTTGGACTGAGACCGAAGGAACAGGGCAATAGATTTTGAAGCTCCCTTCCCAATCTACAAAGAAAAGGAAGGTATTCGATTCCAATTCTTTAGTGTTAAACAAATACTAATCCTAAAATACTTTGATTTTGCTGCGTTTGATAGGCTAGAATTTCGAGATAGGGTCAAGAATTTAGCAGAAAGAATTTAGTGGAGCAAGTTTATACACTTTCAATAACCTGTCTACCAGGAGCTCACCCTCGAATTCCTTACTTCCCTTCAGTTCGAATGCAGTAACCCTAAGGAAATGTGGTTTAGGTGGCGGGGACAACCTTATGAGCTGAACATTGAAATTATGTGTGATATTTGTGGTTTCCCTGAATCTTCTATTGTTGATCAGCATGATGACTTTCGTGCTTCCGACTATTGAAATGAGCTCATTAGGGTTGAGTGGTTTGATGCCAATAATTCCCACAGTAACACTATATGAAGCCATGAACACTTGTTGTTATATAAATTCATATGCCAAAAGGTTTCTGACAAATCAGACACCAACAAATGCTCAATGAAGGAACTTTTTCTGTTATGGTGTATGGATCACAACATCTCAATGTACATATCAACATATGTGCTGAATGCTATTGTCGCGACTCTACATAAGAGGAGTAACAATTTGGGTATGGGTTACTTAGTTTCTGCCATTGCTGAGTATTATGGTGTGGATTGTAGTGGTCTAATTGTCTACTTGATTTTCTAAATCACCATCACTTTTGGCGTGGTGAAATCCTAAAGTCTCGTAACATGAAAAGATGGGACATAACCCAAAAACCTCAAGTGAAGATCAGGCCTAGTTAGGCGAGTTCTCGCAGAGCACCACCTCAGCAGGCAAAAGGGAACTCGAGTAGCGAGGAGTCTGAAGAGGAAGAAGACACAGAAGAACCTGGTTGGAAGAAAGTGCTCAATACAATCTCCGCCAACACCAAAGAAATTACAGACACACTTGTAAAAAACTCTAGAACGATGAAGGAGATGGCCCACACACAACAACATCAGAGCTGGGATATACGCCAGATTTATTGATACTTCAAGGCTCAAGACGTCCAACTGCCACCTTTGACACCATCCTCACCTCCATCACTGTAAGGTTTTGTTTTTAACCTTTTTCTTTTACAATTAGTTTTTGCTTTATTTATTTTATGTTACTTCCTTTTTTGTGTTTGTATGTCTCTTTCTCATATTGAGGACAATGTGTTGTTCAAGTGTGGGGAGGGTTGTGTGATTTACGTTAAATGCAAATTTTGCATATTGTATGATAGTTTGTTACGTTGCATACTGTGAATTGTATGAATGTGTCAATGGCTTAGATAGAATGAAATCTATTTAAGTTTAAACATAATCTATTTTTTGTGAAGAGTTATTAGCTCGTGAAATTAGTGATTTGGGTTTTTTTTCCTAAAATATGCAAGTTAATTAAGATTTAGTGTCAGTTTATCACCCTGTAAGTTGTCACATTCATTCATAATTTTGAGTCTTTCGACCAAATGACTTAACTAGTATTTTTTCATGAAAACAAATAGCTAAACCAACAAGGTAGGCATTATAAAAATGTTAGTAATTTTAAATAAATAACTATTCTGCTGGCGTTAATGTTATATAGCTGAGTAACTGGATCGACACGCATCACAAATGTGTGCCTTTGTGTCAAAAAGCTATAATGACATTCCAATCAAGCAACTTAATAAAAACTTGACTTAGTTAAGTAATCGGATTGACATTCATCACCAATGTTTACCTCTGCGTAACAAGACTAGGTTCGTATCCATAAAAAGGTAATAAAAAAGAAATTTTTTAAAAACAACTACCAAACTTGTAAGTAGCTTAACTTTTCATGAAAACTTACTTAGGATTAGTTACAAAGTTTGAATAACCAAATAATTATTAATGTGTCTATACAATTGAAAAGGATGAATAAACTTGACATTTGGGTCTTGATCAATATGTATATTTAGTTCAATGCTCCTAGACGTAGATTTTGCATGTTAATGATTTGGAATAACTTGAATGATTGTGTTTAGAATTAAATTTGTTTCATGAAGTTGAAGCCATTGCCTCATTATTACAATGTGTGCTTTGTGATTTTATGTTGTTTGTTGTTTTGTTTGATTGAGGACAAGTAAACATTTAAGTTTGTGTATGTTGATAAATGAAATTTGCATCATGTTTTAGGGCATAGTTTAGTATATGTTTAGTCCATAATTCAATCATTTAGTATGTGTTTAGGTTAGAATTGTGTTAGTTTGTTAATTATTTATATTTTAAGTGCTTTAAGGGTTAGTATAACCTTTTGAGCTTAAATATTATGTTTTTGAGGCGCCTTAATGTGTTTATTGGTGTTTTACGGTCAACATCGAAGAATGGAGGAGTTTTAAAGACATTTAGGTTGAAACAAAGGCCTATGATTGTGGCTCATCAGGCCATGGTCATGACAGAAGCTCTAGGTTTGGCTTATGTGCCACGATCATGACAGAAGGATCAAATATGAGCCATGATTGTGGCTTTCAGGGGCACGGTCATGGCTTTCGTGTTGGAGTTATGCCAATATAGTGCCCTGGAAAGCAAGTGTATTTACTTATAACTTAATTTTCTTCCAGTTACTTTTTATAATGAAAATGTTTATTATTAATAAAACAAAAGAGTTTGATGTTATGTGTATAAGCATAATAAAAAAAGTCATAAGGTACTGAGATTCTTTTGCAAGTAATATACATATACATATACATATACATAAACATATACATATACGTATACATATACCTATACATATACATATACATATACGTATACATATACGTATACATATACCTATACATATACATATACATATACGTATACATATACCTATACATATACGTATACATATACGTATACGTATACATATACATATACATATACATATACATATACATATACATATACATATACATATACATATACATATACATAGAGATGTATGGGAAACATGTATATTATTAGAATCCAAAATAATTGATTCACAGTTGAATAATTAAGTTGGTCGCGTGATTATGGTTTAGACTGTAGTGTTGCGATTTATCTCCATGAAAGTAAAAGAGTTTACTTCAAGGGAATGATAAGTTTCATATCATGATAGTAGTTGACTATTGATAATGGCACTATTAAATGAATATGCAATCATGTATGTTTCAAAGAATAAAGTAGGCCGTTACTTTAATCTTAAAACATACATTTAAGCATTCGTTTGTTATGGACCACAATCTTGATGAGTGGTGAACTCATATGTATTTCATTATAATTCTTGATATGATCGGAATGGATTTTTACAGAGTATTAATCTAGTGTCTGCATGATGGAATTATTAATTGAAACAAGTATCAGGGAACATTTAGTCAAATATAGAGTTTATAGTGATATCATCACTTCTAGATGTTTTATGGAGATTGGTAATCAAACTGACACCATTAGTTTGATGGACTAGCTACCCATCAAGTCTTAACACTTAGATGAGATGCTGTGCGTTAATCACCATATAGAGTAAAACGGGAGATCTAGAAGGAAAAATCAACATAAGAGCAAATTGGTAAGTTTACCTTTCATTATGTGGATGGCTATAATATGGTTCATATTAGAGTTTGCAATTGGACATCTTATTTAAAACATGCGTTCTCGTAATATTTAATAATTCAAGAGTTCAACTAATTGTCTTTAGTAGAATGACATTTAGTTAATAAGCTAGAATTAATTCTAATGATATTAAATTAATTCTAGGCTTATTGGAGCTTGAATTAGATAAGTCCAATTAGATTCCCCATTTGGCTTCTAGGAAGGTTATCAAGTAAAGTAAGAAATACAAATAGAGATTTTGAAGCCTATGATTTAAAGGAGGTGGATTTTCGGTTTTAATGGGCTAAATGCACATTTAGCATTGGTTTGCTATATTTAAGATAGTTTTTAACATGCTTTATCATCATTAAATGGAGTTATAACCTTATCATTAAATGGTTTAATGGTTATCTTTTAACGATAGAATGTAACCATTTAGCATTCATTGGATTAAAGAAGAAAGAGGTGCATTTGATAGACCCTCTTCGTTCTTTCATCACAAAACTGAAAATGAGATGTATTATTTTAGGTTATTGGTCTTTTCATATAGCAATTTTAAAACAAATGAGAAGAGTCTCATTTTTGGCTTCTTTTTGATTGATTAAGTAAGGATGTGATGCATTGGATGCACTTCACTTCTTTCTTTGAGGCTTAACCGAAATTGAGAGAAAGAATACAAGGGATTGTTGAATTTTTGTCTCTCTCTCCTTTCTTGCATGAATTAGTTGAAATTTGCATGAGAGGTGTCTCATCTTTAACTTCCCTTTCTAAGGTAAAATCTCTTCAAGTTTTCTTCTCCTTTCCCACCAAAGGAACTTGTCAACCAAGTTATCCAAGGAGAACAAGTGGTAGATTGGATTGGTCACGGATATAATAATGAGAAGAGGATACATCACCTAGGAGAGGATACATTGCCGAGGTTAAGATAACATAAAGAGGAGTTAAGCTATAACAAAGGAGTTGGTATATTTCTACCATCTTGTTCTTATGTTAAATATTTTCCTTATACCGTATCATGTATGGCTTGACATGTTGATTTGGTTATCTTGCTTCTGCTGAAATTTGATTTCTAAAACCAAAGTTTTGAAATCTACCATTTTAGCCAAATCTTCCTTGCTTAAGGTTTCAATCTAGTATTTCATTAGGCAGATGCATAGACACTCACGAAAGTCCCATTTAAGGGATTTTTCAGAGCTTTCAGACCTTGGAAAAACCCTAGGGTGACCTAAAATGTAAAAGAAAAGAGGAAGAGGAAGAGAAAGAAGGAAGAAAAAGAAGCAGTCTCAACTTGCTTCCCCAATCAGGAGGTTTTCCAATGTTACTGCCTTCCCAGGTTGTCCATTCTAAGTGCCTATTTGCTTTTCATTTCAATTTTATTCATTTATAAAGTTGGGATGAATTGTATGATGATAGATAGTAGAATGATGATGATGTTCTAACTTTCCTTCAGGATTTTATTTTGATTTGATGATAATCTAGTCGATTGTGTTATTTGGATGAATGTTGTGATTTAATTACATTCTTTTGTAATTCAGTAATAAACTGAGAGGGTAAACTGAATAAAAACTGATTAAATTAGATTAATGAGAGTTAGGCAATTTAATAGAAATCATGACAAACCATACTGGTAATTGTGCCGAGAGAGATCCTGTGTGATATTACAATAGTTTATTATAGTGCTTTAGATCCAATTAGGGTTTTGAATAATTTGTGAATTGAGAGATCGCAAATTTCATATAAATTAGGGTAACGGTTATAACTTAAGAGAGAGTGATCAGCCTTCAGATTATCTAGAACTGACACCTATTAACACATAATCAGCTAGGTTAGCATTAATGATAAGTAAAATCCCTTTTTTATAACTTGGTAATTTTCTTTGGTTGATTTCCATTGTGCGTGCTTATTGCTTAATTTTTAATTATTTTGTGTTTAATTTTTGACTCAAGTGGTTTAATTCAATTCTTTTAATTACTTTCTGTTGCATTATTTGTGTTGAGTTTCATATATTATCGACCTTAGATTTTAAGATTAGATTAGTCCCCCTCCTCGTGGGATCGATACCTCTTATACTACAATTACAACTCGTGCGCTTGCTATATTTTAGGGCTTATAAATTTTAAAGCTCGAACGACATGATCATGTATATATGACCTACCCTCCTAATATTTATTGTTTTATTATTCTAGGTAGATTGGCCTTTCTAAAAAAATAGCTAGGTAGTTGAGCCCTATGTAGATGATGTATGCTAGATATACATTACTTTTAACATTAATTTTCAAAGTATATTGCCTATAGTTTGAATATTTTTGAAATATTTGATACTTAAAATAAAAAGTATTTTTTTATTTTAGGTCTTATTTCTACCTATTTAAGGAAAAATGAGTGAAGTTGGAGAAGAATTTAAGAAAATTTGGAAGAATTGAAAGAGGATCCCTGAGTAAGATACCTACACACATCTGTGTTAAGGTTATGTTCGATAATGGTTGCTTTTATTTCTTCTTTGTAGTCAAATAAACCCTTATTTTTCCCTTTGTATCAAGGTATATAGAACTTACATATCCTTGTGCTTGTCTCATATTTGCAATGAATATTTATAAAAAAGTTACAAAATATGACAAACTCAATAGATGTAAAACCTCGAATCTTTCCTTTCATTGAATAAATTTTTTATCTTCAGTGAATACTGTTTTTAGATGAATAGTGAATTTTTGTGGGACCCAACCTCAAAATAATGAAAATATCCATAATAAATTTTAATTTGAAATGATGATGAAATAGATCGAAAACACATCCTGTAGGATGGATTTCAGGAGTTTCGAAGTTTAGGACTAAAATGCCCTTTTTGGAAAGTAATAGGTATTAAAGATTTTAAATCATTAAAAAATTTTTAAAGCTTCCAATCAATAAGTATTGACCCTAATTAGAAAATTTCATAGTTAATTTGATGATAAGACGATTGCGGAATATTTTCATAATGTAGTTCAATTAGTTGGTGAATTAAACTCATTAAAGGGGCTTTTGGTCTTGGTGTGTAATGGTGTGAGTGGATTAGTGAGTCACACCTAATGACCAATTAAAGGAGTTCTTAAGGGTTAAGCATCATTTATTAAATGAATAATTAGTCATTAGAGATAACCATTAAGACATTGACATGTTTAAAGCATTAAGTAATTATAAAATGAATAAAGCAAGACTTTTGGCTTCATTTGAACGTAACCGTGAGAGTGTTTGATAGAGTAAATGTGTGTTGGATGTTGGGCAATCTTTACTATTTATAGCCCTCAAAATATCGCAAGTGCATGGGTCGTGAATTGTAGTATGTGAAGTGTTGATCCTACGAGGAGTTATGGACTAATCTAATCCTAAGTTATCTAAGGCTAGAAAATTAATAAAATGCAGGGTAGGGAAGTAAACACGAATGATTTCTAAGTTAATAATTTATAAAATTAACTCAATAAAATAAAATATAGTGCACCAATAACTCAACAATGGGAAATCACACAAGAGAATTTACCAAATTACGAGAGAGGGATTTATCTTATCATCAATGCTAACCTAATGACTTTTTTATTATTGGGATGTTGGTTCTAGACTATCGTAGAGTGGATTACTCTCTCTCAAGTTGTAATCACTAAGTCCTAACTAATAAACCCTAATTAAGTTATCTCTCGATTAACTATCGGTCCATATCCTAATCAGTTCTTAAGCTCTTTAATACGGGTCTAATATGGGATCTCTCTTTGTACAATAACCGATAAGATTGATTGCATGGTCTATTAGATCACCTAACTCTTATTAACCTGACCTAATCATTTTGCATTTAACTCACCCTTTTGCTTTGTTACTGAAGCATGAAGATACAGCAATCAATCATAACACCCAATCAAAATAACATAAAAATAACTAGATTAACATTAACTCAAGGTAAAATCCCAAAAGCAAGTTAGAACATCTTAATCAAACCTAAATCTATAAACATATTTGTATTCATCTTAACAATCAAGAAAATGAATAGATGAAAGAAATAGGCATGGAATAGGGGATTGAGAGGCCTTAGGAAAGTAATAGCCACGAAGACCCGCTTCTTTCTCCTCTGTTCCTCTTTTCCTCTCTTCTTCTTCTCTCCTCTTAGATTGTTTCCTAAAATGGCATATTTGAGGCTCCCTTTTAGGGTTCCATCTCTTTCCTATTTATAGTAGTTTCGTTTTAAGCCACCCTAGAGCTTTTTTTGGGTCTAAAAAGTTCGAAAAATCCCTTGAAAACCTAAGTCTAGAAGGTTGTCCATATTTTTTTGCATGAAGGCCACGATTGTGGCCCCCTGTTTGGCTTTGTATCACGATCGTGGCTTATTGGCCATGATCATAGCCCTTTGCTTGGCTTTCTGTCATGATCGTGGCTCTTTAGTCATGAACATGGCCTTCTGTTTTGGTTCAGGCCTCCTTCGAATCTCCCCCGTTCTTCGATATTTTTCCTAAAACACTTGCAAACACATTAAGGCACCTCAAACACATAAATTGAAGCTCAATCATGTGTTCTAACTCACAAAACATTGAAAACACAAAATATTTAACTAAATAACAAAATCCTAACCTAAACATACACTAAACATTCAATATAACCACTAATCACATCCTAAACTACCCATAAAATATGATGTAATCTATGAATATCAATGTCATATCCCACTACCATAGATTATATACCCAAACATCCAAAGAATATTCAAGTACATATCTTATGACAATGGTATGTTGGATCAAACCTAATCTCTTAAATGGCATCGTAAAGAAAACACAATACTTAAAAATCTTAACTCCTCATTGTATTCATTCATAAAAGTTTACATTATAGTCATGAAAACCAATAATTACAAACCGAATATGAGAAAGTTTTACAACCCTTGTACACAGGTTCTACATGATATAGATAAACTAAATAGAAACAACTATAACTCCCTAAATGCCAGCTGACAGACTTTTGAGTCATGTTTTAATCCAAAATATTCTTCTAGAGAATCTTAGGAATCTAGGTCTCCTGTCTCGTATCTAAAAAGTCATGTTGCAATTTTTGATGAGTTTTGCTAACTTAATGAGTGAACCATCATTGATGATCTCACTCCAGGAACACAAAAATATCATACAACCAACTAATTTCACGAAAGTTCCATCACGTTAAGATATAATGATTGTCATACACATCATATGCACTCTTTCAGAATTTGTACAATCCAATCATTCACTTTATAAATACATTCTTTCAGAACTTATACAACTCAATCAATCACATTATCATAGCATATCACTTTAACATCACAACTTCAAAAAACATTTTATAATCATAACTATACAAATGCAGATGCATATGAGACTCCAGATTCATTATTATTTGTGATGACCGAGTGCCTTTTAGATACAGATATAAATACTAGCCTTTAGGCTCAGTCAGATACAGAAATCACGGAGCAAAGCTCTTTATGTAGAAATATGAGCTTAAAGCTCGTCCGGACTGGCTATTCCTATCACAATGCCTTTAACTGATCATGCATTTTATGAAATGCATCAGATAATAGAATTTGCCATAATTAGCCTTTGCTTAAGAAGCATAGACAAAATCTTATATTCGTCAGACCTTAGTCTAGCATTCAACTTTCGTTGAGTGTTTAGAAGTCAGTCAGAGTTTAGTAGTAAATAGATATTGTTCAAATTTCAGATGCACATAAAACACTTCCAATACATTCTCGAATATCAAATTCCTCGGACCTTTAAAGTCTTGAATTCATATATAGATCACAAATAGTTCAATAATTATAAATTAAACAGAATCAATCAATCCTAGGAATATTATCTAGGTTGACTCACAAATGCTCCCTTAAGGTAATTGTCGTGAAGTCTCGACGATGTCTGGAAGCGGTCGCTCGTGTTCCTCTATATACAATCACATACATTTATATGTCACTCATGTGCATTTTCATATGAATAATCATAAATACATTTATGAATGTATCATGTATTACGCATGTTCAATGACAATTTCTCGGGTATATTTCTTTAACACTCTTTATAAACAATTTACAACACCTTTAAAACGTTCTTTTAATCCTTAATACCCTTTTCTCACTTTAATCCTTTCATTAAACATCAATTAAAAAAAACCCCTTGCATTTCCTCTTGGGTCACAATTGTGCAAGGTGAACAATCGTGACTTTCCTCTTTTTCGGAAAAGTCTGCATGATCGCGACTTTCATCTTTTTCAGCAGAGTCATGATTGTGCAAGTGCATGATCGCGATCTACTGCGTTTTTCTTCCCCCTTTCTTCTATTTATTTGAAACTCACATACATTTTAACACCAAGTTCACTCCAAATTTCTAGATTACTTTACCACAAACACAACATCATTCCATACTCATTCACATACTAATTTGGTTGCTTGAAATTATCAAACTCTAATCAATTTTTTAAACCTCTTCAACTACATAATATTATTCATGAAACCTGTCCTTTTTCCTTAACATCATATTCATTTTATGAAACACATGATTATCAAAATTCTATCATTATAGATGATGACCTCTACATTTTTACTTCAGTTTTAGTTCAGTAATATCAATACACAATTCAACAATTCATGATTGATCATAAACCCCAAAATAGTACCTATTCCATACTTTTCCATATCATATGTTCTGCATTTTTTTTCCAGATTTTCTTAGGTAGATTTCAGGTCATATTTGTCTGACCATTATGACCTAGATAATAAGGTATTTAGATAACAACTTCTTCTAATCAAATGTTCCATAAAGTCTTGAGTGTCTAATGACATCAATTTCATGCATTTTGGTTTAGTATCATGCAAGTTGTAATAAAAAAGCTACATACTGTTCTCATACCTCGACAGAACACAATCCTTAACTTTAAGCCAAATTTCAAGGACAGATTTCAAATTCGATTCCCTCTTGAAAAATGTAGCCATATATTTGTATTTTACTCTAAATCAAAATTCATCCAATTTGGATATTCACAGACCAAGTTATGCCTTAAAAACATATGTATGCTTTGTAAAACACTGTATATAACACACTCCAGCACACTTTATATAACTCCAATTTCCGCAATCCTTCATCACACTTTCTGCACATTTTTCATTTTACTTAAATCACTAAAACTCTTCTTCCTACAACACCACTCATGCATGCATCCATTTACAAACATTAAAACCTTAACAAAAAGTCATTTACACAACCCATACAACTTAAAGCATCATTTACTTGATTTACACTTCCCTCTCTTTAGCAAAATTTCAGAAGTTATGAGAGGATGAGAACGATAACCGAAGACCCTAAATGGCTGAAGTCATGATTTTGCAAGGTATGTCGTTGATGAATTTATCAAAAGCTAAGCACAAGAGTAAACATGCATGTATTTCCGTGATGGATGGATGATAACAAACAAATGCAAAAGTTAAGTGTTTAAGTGATGAAGAGCAAGAAGGAAGATGGTGGTTTCAGTGGAGACAAAACAAAGAGCTGCAGAACTCTTTTGCTTAACAGAAAACGTGACTTAGGTGTCTCTAAGATACATTGCCACGTGTCACCTTTCCATGTATAACATTTGTCATCTATTTGGTTAATCTATATATCACTTACTAATTGCTCCACTTGTCACATAGTAATTTGTCCAATTGTCACATATTTACTAGTCCATTTGTCACACATCTATTTGTCTTTTATTTCTACATTTTTCATAGTCCAAAAAACCCTAAATTTTCAAAAAATCTCCTAAAATATCTGAAATATCACCAAAAATGTGAAATTAATTCTAATACACTCCTTTTTAATTTCAAGACAAATAATCTATAATTCACATTTTAATCACATTAAAATCACTTATACCCAAAAAATGTCAATGAATGCATAAACAATTATTTTCATGAGTGACAACATTATTCAAGTGTATGTGTATGCCATATAATTCATAAATGCACTTCTAAATTTTCAATAAACTCTCATATATAGTATCCTAAGATTCTAACCCTAATCGTAGGATAGTGGGATGTTACAATTCTCCCCTATGAAATTTTGTTTTCAAAATTCTCACCTTATTAATGAAACAGGTGGGGATATTACTTTCTCATATGCTCTTCTATTTCCCAAGTTGCTTCTTTACTAGAGTGATTTTTCTATAGGACTTTCACCAATGGAATTTCTCGATTCCTCAACTGTTTTGTTTGATATCCCACTTCCTTGATTGACTCCTCAACATAACTCAAATAACTACCATCTTCAATCTTTTGATCCTGTAATACATGCATTGTATCATATCTATACCTCCTAAGCATGCTCACATGAAAAACATTGTGTATTTGAGACATTTCACTCAATAAAGCTAATTTGTACACCAATGGTCCTACCCTCTCTATAATCTCATAAGGACTAATGTACCTAGGGCTCAACTTGCCCTTCTTTCCAAATCTCAACACTTCTCGCCAACGCGAGACTCTTAGAAATACTTTGTCTCCCATACTGTATTCCATATCCTTTCTGTGCTGATCGACATAACTCTTCTGTCTATCTTGTGCTGCTTTTATTCGGCTTCAGATCAATTTTATCTTATCCATAGTATCTTGTATCAATTCTGGGCCTTCTATCATTCTCAAACCTTCCTCATCCTAATATAGAGGTGATCAACATTTTCTAACTATGTTAGTTTGTTAATTATTTATGTTTTAAGTGTTTTATGTACAAGTTTTTGAGCTTAAATATTATATTTTTAAGGTATCTTGATGTGTTTGCTAGTATTTCAGGGTTAATATCGAAAAATAATAGTTTTGGAGACATTCGGGCAGAAACAATGGCCCAGGCCATGATTATGATAGAACCTCCAAATTTGACCTATGATCGTGGTCTGCATGCCATGATCGTGACATCAGGCTTAGATATGAGCCACGATCGTGACCTGCTTCAGGTAGATATGTAGACACTCAAGAACGTCAAGTTTCAAAGGATTTTTTTGGACATTTCAGACCCCCCAAAAAACCCTAAGGTTACCTAAAATACAAGAGGATATAAAAAGAAGAGAAAGAGGTAGAGAAAGGGCTTTTGCATCAGCTACCTTGGGAAACCCTAAAGAGAAATCATCGACAGATAGAGGAAGAGAAGAAGGAAGAGAGAAGAGGAGAAGAAGCTGAATTGAAGTAGTTCCCAGATCAGGAGGTTTCTCGATGTCACTGCCTCCTGTTATCCATTTTAGATTGTATTCCCTATTATTTCAGTTTTATTATTTTATAAAATTAGATTGAATAGTTGATGACAGGATTTATAATGATGATGATGTACTAAGCTCACATTTGGAATTTTACTCTTGAATTAATGAGAATTAGATTGTTTATGCATTTATTAGACGTTGTTATGGTTTGATTATGCTATTACATCATTCGATAATAAACTAAGAGTGTGAATCGAATGAAAAAGATTAAATTGGAGTAATGAGGGTTAGGTGATTTAATAAAAACCATAATTGAATCAGATTTGTAATTTGTATAAAGAGAGATCTTACACAGGTTTCTGATAGTTTACTAGAGAGTTTCAGAACTAATTGGGATTTTCAATAGGTTGTGAATTATGAATTGCAACCTCTATAATCTTATTAGGGCTTATGATTTAGGGTTAATGGTTATAACTCGAGAGAGAGTAATCAACCCTAGGATAGTCTAGAACCAATAATCCAAGAATTCATAGTTAGTTAGGTTAGCATAAAAGAAAGGTAAAATTCCCTTTAGCTCAATTGGTAATTTCTTTCGATTGATTCTTGGGTGTTTTGGAATTGCTTAGCAATTAGTATTTTCATGTTTGCTTCTTAATTTGATTGATTGAATTAAATTCTCGTTTTGGTTTCGTTGCATCTTGAATTCTATTATTTGTTGCTTGCCATAGATTTTACGATTAAATTAGTTCCTTCCTCGTATGATTGACACCTTTGGTAATACGCTTACGAATCATGCGCTTGTGGATTATCTAGGGTTAATAATTAAAGCTTACACACAACCAAACCCCAATCAAGTATCCACAAAACAAGTTAGGAGGACTTCGTAACTTTTATAGAGAGGGTTAAATAAGAAGTGCTAGCTCTAGTTGAACTTAAGTATGATAAATTTTGGATATTTTATTAATTCAATTGAAATTAAATTCTAATTTCAATTAAACTTTAATTATAATTACAAATAATTCTAATTAAATAGTAATTACACCTAAATAAGAGCCAATATCTCATATTGATCCTTGTTTATTGAATATCTCATATTTAATAACAAAGTTTCTCAGACTTTAAAACCAAATCCATCTTAATAAAATATCTTTGCTCTTTTTGAATCATTCTTTATTTGGTATCCATTATATTTGCTATCCATTATATTCCTAAATATATTGGCAATGATTATAAATTATAATTCTAGTAAATAATTAGAATTAGATAAATTAAATTAAATTTTAATTTATCTTTAATTATCCAATTTATAATCATAGATTAAGATTGGCATCCAGGAACACATCATAACCACCCAAATATCTAGGAATGTCAAAATAATTTTGACTGACCTTTCGTGTATGATTGATATATGTATAATTGATCATAATTTAACCTTACATTTAATGTGTTGTTGTTTGATATTTTATATTTTTATTGTATATTTGGTACTTAATGTGCTTCAAGTGTGTTTATAGATTAATTACCTTCATGGGCTTAAAGGAAAAGAATTTAAAATAAAACACGACATAAAATGAAGAATTAAAGCACAAAAACAATGCATGGCTATGCACTTCTTCCAGGTCACACCTTCATGGTTGTGCATTGCAATTTTCAAAGGTTTTAGACGTACATGGTCTAGTACACGATCACCCTAGTTTTTAATATAAAAAGATGTTTTTGGTGGCTACAGAAGGGGGCATACTCTTAGAGGCAATTCCAAACGTGGAGTTTGTTTTAAGGGACAATTTTGGTCCAAAGAAGTGAAAAACATGAAGAAATCATTGAAATACAACATCAAGCCTCAACATTGCAAGAACATTTTAAAAAATACAATTAGGGAGATTTAGAATTATGAATTTTTTTCGATTCATATTTTTGTTTATGTATGTTTGATTTTGTATTTGATCATATGTAACTAAACATCTAATTAGTACTTAAGTTAGATGAACCTTATGTTAATACTTTGATATGATTGATCTTTTTATTAACGCAATTGGTTGTTTGATATATTAAGATCTAATTACGCATTCTATTTATGTTCTAATAACCTGAGAATATTATGACACTATTAAAACGTAATCAAATTTCATAGGTAGAGATTGAGAAATCCTAGTGTGAATAAATCTATTGTAATTAGAAGGAGTTGATTGCCACCCTAGAGATAGGAAGACATAAATCTTATAGATTAGGGTTAAACCTAGTAGAGGAATTCATAATTCGATAACGCAATTTTATAAGATTTAAACTGCATAATTCGGTTAGAGACTTAAGGATTATTTATTAATAGACTCAAGGTCAACTATTACCATACCATAGGAGTCTCTACAATCCAATACATTAATAAAATAATTACACGATAAAAGATCAATCTATCAAGAGTTTAAGGGGATTCGAACCTAGACACTAATTTTTGATAATGATAGTTTTTTAAATGAATTCCACTATCTTTGCATTCATTATTGTTTCCTATTTCTTTAATTGTTTTAGTTTTTATTTTCTTTTTATTAAAAACCTAAAATCAATCTGTAGGTTAGATAATAGGGGAATGGTAATTATTGGTATTCATCTTCTTCATGGGATTGACCTTGACTTGCCGGTACTAGGTATAGCTGTGCCTTGCGGTTATTACATAATTGATTAACTCATGAAATAGGACAATCAAGTTTTTGGCACCGTTATCGAGGACTTTGATATTAGGAAAGCCTAAATGATATTACTCTAGTCATTTTTATTTTATTTTAATTTTACTTTTGTGTTTAGTTTATTTTATTTAATTGTTTTTGTTGTATTTGTGGCTTATTAATTTAATTATCTTTTGAATTCCTCTACTTGATCCTGAGTTTGTTGTTTATTGTAGGAATTATGATTCATTGTCATAGTCGCAGCTCACAATGGAAGGATGAAGTGAATGGTACTTTTATGGGAGCCAGAATATGTCTTTGTAAACTATGACATCACCATATAGGAGAGTGAGGTGTCCTTACATGTTTTTGGAAGCTCAATCGATATTCAGGCCATGAAGTAACATTGGTGGGAGTTATCAATGCAATCACGAATCGAGCACCTACTTATATATGGGAGCAACCCAGTATGTACAATCAACCTTAAGGTGTACTATATGATAATAACTAAAATTTAGAGTGGAGGAATTCTTATATTTACGGTTAGAATGATTACGCTCCAGTTGGATATTTATTGTACCAAGCACCTCCACTCAATGAGCCAACTTTGGATGATAAATTAATGGAAGCCCTTGTTGAAATGAAAGCTAACCAATGTGCATTTGAGAGTAAAGAAAAGATAAATGTAGGTTTCATGAATAGAGGGATATTTCAAAAGAGATAAAAAAGAAAGTATTATGTATTGACTAATGGAATGCCTTGTTAAGAGAGTAGCTAGTCAACGTGACTTTGATAAGAGACTTCCTTTACTTGCATATGATGAGTATAATCTGAGCTTCCAATAGTCTCAAAATGAAGAAGAGACAATTGTTGATTTCATGAATAAACGTACATTTCAAGAAAGCGAGGAGGTAACCGTTACTCAGAAAGATATGATGATTGAGTCTATTTAGGAATCTAACATAAGGCATTAGGAAATAAAGTCTCGTATAAAAAATATGGTGAATCAAATGGACCAGCTAGCAGAGATATTATCTAACGAACAACTAGGGAGTTTGTCTAGTCTTAATGAAACAAATCTTAACAAATTTGGAATGGCAATCACCCTTACTAGTGAAGATAAGCTCTCAGAAGAAGAAGAGGAAGAGGAAGCAAGTATTACAGATAAATGAATGGAACTCATTGTTGACATAAAAGCTAAACAATTAGAAATTGAGATTGAAGAAAAAGTAGGCTTCATAAATAGAGTGACATTCTAAGAAGAGCTTTCAAATAAAGAAGCCCCCATCCAAGAAGAGGAAGTAGAGAAGTGGCAAAAGATAACTAAAAAGCCAAAATCATATCCAGGAAAAAGAATAAGAAGAGTGGACAGAGGAGATTGAGGAAAAACTGGTAGAGGAACTAAGTAAGGAAACTATTGATGAGGTGTTGGTAGTGATATTAAGAATGGAAGGACCACTTCCTCAAGGACCACTTCGTCAAGGAGAGTTTTGTTATTCCCTCTTTCATTAACATTTTTTATTAAAAGGGACATTATTGCTTGAAATTAGATTTATTAATTTGATAAATTATGTCCTTTTGATCATCTTGCAACATTTGGCTTGTTTACAGGATATGAAACCACTTTGTGGATAAAAGATTGGAAGCAAGTTATTGATTATTGATCTAGGATGATGTTAAACGTGTAGGTTACATCGAGCTAATGATGTTAAACAAGCACTATATAGGAGGTAACCTATGAATTAGTTTAATGATGTTAAACAAGCACTATATAGGAGGTAACCTATGAATTAGTTTAGGTTTACTTTAAATGTTACATTATTTCATTCTTATTGTCATGCTAAATTAGGATTTATTTAAGTTTTGATGTGCTTTAGGAGAAGAATATTAAGCATCTTTACAAATTGTGTATGATTTCAGTTTTAGAGTATGTGTGTTAATGGTTTACAACCCTAAAGTGTAAAAATTTTAAGTTGTTTCATATATTGATTGAAGTTGCATACGGTTACAAGGAGTTAGAAGCTCTTAAAACACGAAGAAGTTACCTACATGATTTAATCCACACTTATGTAAGTTCGCAAAATTTGGAATTATTTAACTTACATGGCCTGGTACATGACAGTGTATTAAATCACGTAAGTCCACAATACAAGTTTAAAATGCCCTAATTCCCTAATTTTCTCATTTTTCTTCTCTTATATTTACTATCACCATCGACATCCACTTCTCCCAACCCATTTCCTTGTGATTCTCTACCAAACAACATCCAAGTAAGTTTTCTTTTCTCTTTAACTTGTTTACGCATGATTTGTTGGATTTGTTTTGTTATTTGTAGATTTTCCAATTAAAATCATTAATTTCATGATTTGAGGATTTTTGGATAGTTGTTTGATTTCATAGTTAATTTTAGTTTAATAGTTGAATAATCTCTTTACCCAATTGTTTTAATGATTTAATTCGATTAATTTTATATGAATTGGGTGAAAAATCAACTTGAATTATGTCATTGTGTGATTACGACTCATTAACTATTAATTAGTCATTTTTTTGGTGAAATTAATACTAATAGGTTGTTTTTGACGATTAATTGAAGATTGGGTTTTGACTGTGTTGTTCGAGCTTTAAAATTTATAAGCCCTAAAATACCATAAACACATGGGTCATGACTATAGTATAAGAGGTGTCGATCCAACGAGTAGGGGGAAGCTAATCTAATTCTATGTTATCTAAGGATAAGAAGATTGAATTAACAGAAATAAAGTTTCACAAGAAAAGTAAATCTGAGATTTGATTGGCAAGAGTCATAACACAAAATAAAGGAAATTTAAGCAATGCAGAAACACAATGAAAATCAATCAAGAGAAATTAATTAGTTATGAGGAAGGAGATTTTACTTATCATTAGTACTAAACTATTCGATTTTGTGTCAGTGGAGTTATAGTTCTGGACTTTCCTAGGGCTGATTACTCTCTCTAGAGTTATAACCATTAAAACCTAAATTAAAAACCTTAATCAAATTATAGAATTTGCAATATCTCAATTCACAAATTATCCAAAACCTAATTAGATATTAAGCACTCTAATAAACTATTGGAATATCACATGGGATCTCTCTCTGTAAAATTACAAATATGATTTATCACTGTTTCTATTAAATATCCTAACTCTCATTAATCCGATTTAATCATTTTTCATTCAGTTCACCCTCCCAGTTTATTACCAAATTATGTAAGAACGTAATTAAATCACGACATTCATCCAAATAACACTATCAACTAAATTATCATTAAATCAAAATAAAATCCCGAAGGAGAGTTTAGAATATCATCAATATTTGAAATCCTATCATCATACTATTTATCTCAGCTTTACATATGAATAAAATTGAAACGAAAGGGAAATACAACTTGGAATAGATGATGGGAGGCAACGACGTTGAAAATCCTGCTAATCCTAGAAACATGTCGAGTCAGCTTCTTCTTCGTCTTCCTTCTTCTCTTCCTCTTTCAATTTCTCTCTTTAGGTTTTTCAACAGTGGTTGCCTGAAAGCTCCCTTTTCTCTACTTCCTTATGTTCTTTTTATACTCTTTTATGTTTTGAGTCACCCTAGGGTTTTTCCAGGGTTTGAAAGGTTTGAAAAATCCCTTGAAATCTAACGTTTGTGAGTGTTTGTGCATCTTTTTGACACATGTAGGTTATGATCGTGGGCCAAAACTAGAGCTTCTGTCATGATTGTGGCTGATAAGCCATGATCGTAAGCCATTGTTTAGACTTAAATGTCTCCAAAACTCCTTTGTTCTTTAATGTTGACCCTGAAACACTAGCAAACACATAAAGGTACCTCCAAAACATAACTTTTAAGCTTAAAAGCTTATACTAACCTTTAAAACACTTAAAACATAAATAACTAACAAATTCACACAATTCTAACCTAAACATATACTAAATGATTAAATTAACGGCTAAACACATATCAAACTATGCTCTAAAACATGAAGCAATTTACACTTATCAACATCCCCACACTTAAACGTTTGCTTGTCTTCAAGCAAATAAAATAACAAACAATATAAATCATAAAGCACACAATCCAGTAATAAGACAATGACTTCAACTTTATGAAACAAAATTAATCCAGTTATTCCAAATCATTAACATGGAAAATCTGCGTCTAAGGGCTCTAGACTAGGTATACATATTAATCAAGACACAAATGTCAAGTTTATTCACCTTTGTCAATTGTACACACACGTTAATAATTATTTGGTCATTTAATGAAAAGTTAGGCTACTTACAAATTCGGTAGGTTTTTATTAAAAAACTTTTTTTGGTTACTTTTTATGGACATAGACTTAGCCTTTTTACAAAAAGGCAAACATTGGTGATGAATGTCAATCTAGTTACTCGACTAAGTCATGTTTTTATTAAATTGCTTGGTTGGAACGTCATTATAGCCTTTTAACCCAAAGGCACACATTTGTAATGCGTATCGATCTGGTTACTCATCTACATTATGTTCTCAACTGACTACTAGCTCTATTATAACCTGAAGGCCAGCGAAATATTTATTTATTTAAAATTTACAAAAAATTTTTTTAATTTAAGCCTACGTTATCGGTTTAGCTACTCGTTTTCATGAGAAAATACCAGCAAAACTACTTAGATGAAAGACCTAAAATTATTGATGAATGTGACAATTTATAGGGTGATAAGTAACACTAAATCCTAATTAACTTGCATATTTTAGCTAAAGAACCCAGATCACTAATTTCGCAAGCTAATGAATCTTCATAACCTAATAGATTATGTTCAAAATTAAATTGATTTCATTTCATTTAAGCCATCAATAGATTTATACAATTCTTCATATGTAACCTGAATACACTAACATAACAATACGTAAAATTCACACTCAAAGCTAAACACACAACTC
>JAOSBN010000008.1:36148260-36158534 GCA_027563595.1 Erythroxylum suave | reverse complement strand
TCTCATCAATTTCTTTTAAGTATAAATACATTTATACCTAAACATATACACAATAACACTCATTCAAGTTCATTTAACATTTCTAAATTCCACTTAAAAATCAGGGTCCAACATTGTTGATGGAAGAAGGTGAAAGGGTCAATTTGACCATTTCAAGAAAGAAGAGACAGGATGATGTCAAGAACAAGGAAAAGGGCAAAATGTCTCTTCAGTCCGATATAAAGAAACCTTCTAAGTGTTTCTTTTGCAAGAAGAAGGAACATATGAAGAAAGACTGCGCTAAATTCAAAAACCAGCTCGAGAAGAAAAGTCTCAAATTTCACTTGTTAATTTGTTATGAATCTAATATGGTTAATGTTAATCATAACACATGGTGGATTGATTCTAGTTCTACAATCCATGTTTCAAATACCTTGCAGGGTATGCAAAACCTAAGGAAGTTGGCGGGAAATGAACAATTCGTCTATTCAGGAAGCAAGTTAAGTTTACATGTGGAATCTATTAGCACTTATAGTTTAGTTTTGAGTAGTGGCTTTATTTTGTGTTTGAAAAAAAAACCTTTTATGTTCCAAATTTCTCTAGAAATTTGATTTCTATATCAAGACTTGTACCTTTTGGTTTTTCCTTTAATTTTGTAGAATATGGTTTCAATTTATATAATGGATCTAAATTTATTGGTTATGGTACATTATCTTCCATTCAGTTACAAAATGATGATGCCTATAAATTGATGCATGCCACTGCTAGATTGAAATGATGTGTTGTGAATGAAAAATCCTCTATTTTAGGGCACCATAGATTAAAACACATCTCAATTGAGATAATTAAGAGATTAGTAAATGAAAGGGTACTTAGTGATTTTGCTGACTTTGAGACTTGCGTGGATTGTATTAAGGGTAAGCAAACTAACAAGTCTAAAAGGGGTGCTAAGAGTAGTATAAACTTGTTTGAAATCATATATACAGATATTTGTTGTCCAGGGATGGACATAAATAGTCCGAAATACTTTATCACCTTCATAGATGATTATTTGTGATATATGTATCTCTACTTACTTCGTTCTAAAGATGAAGCTTTGGATGCCTTTAAGATGTTTAAGGATGAAGTGGAGAATTAATGTGTAAAATTGATTAAAATTGTGAGATCAGATGGAGTTGGAGAGTACTATGGTAGGTACATTGAAAGTGAACAAGCATTTGGTCCTTCTATGAAGTTTCTTCAGGAACAGGAGATTATTGCACAGTACACCATGCCTGGTTCTCCGGATAAGAATGGTGTGACAAAAAGAAGAAATCAAACCTTAATAGACATAGTGAGAAGTATGAGGAGTAACATAAAACTTCCTCAATTTCTATGGACTGAAGTTCTAAAGATGACTGTGTATATATTAAATCGAGTTCTAACCAAGGCTATCTCAAAGACACCTTTTGAGTTATTTAATGGTTGGAAACTAAGTTTGAGGATATACGCATTTAGGGATGCTGGTCTAAAGTGAGAATTTACAACCCACAGGAGAAAAAGCTAAACCCATGGACCATTAGTGGTTATTTCATTGGATATGCTGAAAGGTCTAAGGGGTATAGATTCTATTGTCCATCTCACAGCACTAGAATTATGGAACCAAGAAATGCAAAATTTCTTAAGAATGACTTGATCAGTGAGAGTGGTCATTTTCAAGACATAGTTTTTGAAAGGAGCCGTTACAAAGCTCCCTCTGGTTCAAGTGATAGATTGATTGTCATACACACCCCTTAAGTTGAAACGGGTGTTGGACAACCAGTTATTGAAGTTTCACAAGCTATTAATGCCAATCTAGTATATCAAGTTGTAAATGAGGAACAACCAAAAATTGTTGAGCAACTAGTTAAACAACAGGTTGAGCAATAGGATCTTCGTGAGGATGATGATACAACATTGAGGAGATCTACTAGGATTAGAAGGTCAGCAATACCTAGGGATTATATAGTGTATCTACAAGAGTCAGATTATAACATTGGAGTCAAAAACGATCCTGAAATGTTTTCACAGGCCATTAGTTCTAAGGAATCGGACCTGTGGTATAATGTTATAAAAGATGAGTTACATTCTATGGCGTTTAACCAAGTCTGGGATCTCGTTGAGTTGCCTAATGGTGAGAAAGTCATTGGATGTAAATGGGTATTTAAGATAAAGAAAGACTCACGAGGTAACATTGAGAGACATAAGGCAAGACTTGTTGCAAAAGGGTTCACTCAGAGGGAAGGAATCAACTACACAGAGACATTTTCTCTTGTATCTAAGAAAGATTCTCCTTGTGTAATCATGGCATTGGTAGCTCATTTTGATCTTGAGTTACATTAAATGGATGGGAAAACAACATTCCTCAATGGTGAACTAGAGGAAGAGGTTTACATAAAACAACCTGAGGGATTCTCCTCTAGTGATGGTGAGCATTTAGTCTGCAAACTTAATAAATCCATATATGAATTAAAACAAGCCTCCCGACAATGGTATTTAAATTTCATGAGGTTATCACTTCATTCGGTTTTGAAGAGAATATAATGGATCAATGTTTATACCAGAAGGTTAGTAGGAGTAAGACTTATTTTCTTTTGTTATACATGAATGACATTTTACTTCCGACTAATGATAAGGGTTTACTATATGAAGTGAAACAATTTCTGTAAAAGAATTTTGATATGAAAGATATGGGTGAGGCATCTTATGTCATTGGTATCAAGATCTATAGAGAAAGATTTCGAGGCATTTTGGGCTTGTCTTAAGAGACCTATATCAACAAAGTTTTAGAGAGATTTCGGATGAAGATTGTGCACCAAGTGTAGCAACCATAATGAAGGGTTAGATTCAGTTTGAATCAATGCCCAAAGAATGATTTTGAACGGGAATACATGAAGAACATTTCATATGCTTCAACTATTGGAAGCCTTATGTATGCTCAAGTCTATGCCAGACATGACATCGCACATACTGTTGGAATGTTAGGTAGATATCAGAGTAATCCAGGTGTTGACCGTTGGAAAGCTGCAAAAAAGGTTATGAGATATCTTCAGGCCACAAAAGGCTACATGCTTGTGTATAAGCGAATTAAGAACCTAGAAGTAGTTGGATATTCCGATTCAGACTTTCCTGGCTGTATTGATTCAAGGAAATCAACATCTAGTTTTATTTTCATACTAGCTAGTAGAGCCATATATTGGAGAAGTGCCAAGTAGACCCTGATTGCTACTTCCACTATGGAGGTTGAGTTCGTATCATGCTTTGAGGCCACCTCACATGGTGTATGGTTTAAAAGTTTTGATATCTGGGCTTAAAGTTATTGATTCAATTTCTAAGCCATTAAGATTGTACTGCGACAACTTAGCTGTGGTCTTTATGACTAAAAATAACAAGAGTGGAAGTTGAAGTAAGCATATCGACATTAAGTATTTAGCCATAAGAGCATGTGTTAAGGAAAGGAAAGTTGTCATATAGCACATTAGCACTGATTTGATGATTGCGGATCCTTTAACTAAAGGCATGCCACCTAAGTAGTTTAAGGATCACGTAGTACAAATAGGACTTGATTCCATAATGTGATTTTTGTTGTACATTTGTTGCTTTAATGGAACTCTTATTTAATTTAATTTTTCTCATATGTTTTTGTGCACACATATATTTGATTAGTTTTAAGAAATATCATCTAATTTGGACCTAAAATAAACATATGGTTTATCCATTAAGTTTAAGGGCTAGTAATGAGAAATTTTATAGATGTAATATATGGAAGATAATACTCACTATATGAGGACCTATCGCCATGATTCATGTATTTGGTTTCTTGTTATGTTTGATGTTGGGTTAATTGGATCAAGTGGGATAATATAAGATTTTTTCATACCTTCCTACTGTTCCGACTGTCAAGATTATGGTCCAATTAATGCATTAACCCTTCATCACACACACGTTATCGCCCATGACTTCCGTGCTTCCTCTTTTGTGATGGGCAGAAGAGATGAAGTGTTTTATATGTTCAGGTCCCTATTCGCTTTTTCATGAAAACAAGCAAGACACCATCATATAATGAAAAGAGAAGCTAGAAGATTCAAACACAAAGACGTTAAGGATCATCGGTGGACGAATGGATGGAGGTATTTTATTTCGGTTGTGCTTCCGTTGCTATATATGTATGGTTAATATGCATTTGTCTCACGTAAAATGTTATTGTATGAGATGCATGTTGTGTTTGTTTTATATATTTACAAACCAAAACTAGAACTTTACAATAGAGATTAAAAGAAGGGTGCTGATGAAAACTTCTAGATAGTTTTAAAGAATAAAAAGAATTTCATGTATGTGCTCATTATTAGATTTGCATGAAATGATAATGACCATGAGTGGGAAGAAGGTTATGAAGAATTTTATGAGATGTTAGTTGACTTATCGTAATTTTTGTTATTCATTCGAGCATGCAGCTCTTGTTGAACATGGATCACTACACAATGGTCTATTTATAAAATGCAAAAGTGAGGAAGCTTATAGTCCTGGTGTACTATGAGAGTGGTTTTTGGTATCAGGAGTCGGGCCAAAAATTGCTCTTTTGTGTCATGCCTGATGAATGTAGAAGATTTCATCTTACTTTCAATTCTTAAAACATAACTCTAGATTTTTGTTTTTCCATTTTGAAGCCTTACAAAGTATTTACACATTTCAAAACTATAAACTTTATTATTATTTTTCAAGCCTTAAAGAAAATCATAAACTCTTAGACATTCAATCATATGTCTTTTCTTCAGTAAACTCCTAAGCATTCAATCTTACGCTCACATATGAAATCATTACAATTCAAACTCCCCAATTTTACAAAATTATTTTAAGACATAAGTAACCATTTAGATAAGAAGAGTGGTGCGTCTAAATTTCGCTCTAGATTTTTCGTTTCAATTTTTTTTGCTATTTCAAAGCTCAACAACCTAATTCTAGGTATTTATCCATTTTTAGCGTTTTATCTTAGATTGTTACTACTTTCTATTTTTTAATATCTTTGTTTAATTAAAAATCCTAATAATTTTTTTTCTAATTTATAAAATTTAAGAGAATATGAAAAATAATGACTATTATTATTTTTAATAATGTTATAAATTTCTCCTAATTTAAATGTAGCATTATTTTTAACTATGTTTATCAATATCTATTTGATTCATAAAGCATATATATTTTGATATTACCACTTTTTGTGGTTTTGGTAAAATTTAAAAACTAAAATAAAACAAAAAACGAAAATTTTAAATAAACATAACGTTTTACTAAATAATAAAAACATATATAAAAAAAACGGACCTAAATCATTGAAAACGTGGGGATGCCTTTCTTTACCACAAAAAATGGGAACGACGCCGTATATTGATGATGACGAGAATCTTGTCGTACCCACGAAAGAGCTTCCACCATATCAATTAAGTTCCAACTAAAACATGAGGCTCACAGGCGCCGTTCACATTTCTCGTCGTTTCTCAAGCTCTCGTCTCGCTCTCTCTCGCTCCACAATGCAACTTCTCTATGCTCCATCATCTCTGCATGTGACTCTGCGAACTTTAAAACAACAACCCAGAAGTGGTTAATCTCCATATAAGCTCTTCTTTACCTTCTATATACACATTCAGTATACTATACATCACTTGCTTACTTCGAATTCCTTTGTACGTTTCAGGGCTGCCTTTGTCTGAGAACTATCTGAAAGTATCCAATCTTGATTCCTCACTTCATTATCGTAACTTTGAGCCATCAAGACGCTCTGTTTGTAGTTGCCTTAGGACTAGAGCTGCTTCTGCTGAAGGTAAATTGTAAACTTATCATCCAAATAATGCATGTCAGTGAAAATGCTTTTATTCTATGTTGGGAAATTTTTCTCAAGAATGCTTGCTATATTTGCTAGCTTTATATTGTTCAAATTACCATTTTGTTTTGGGCTGTTTGTTGTATGGATTTTGCTATTGTTATTGGTTGCCCACGTTTCTAATAGTTTTTTATTTTTATTTTTTTGGGTCATATTCAGCTGGTGCTTCTACCATATCATCCGATACAGCTCAGAGTGATGTTTTGAAAGCCTTGTCGCAGATAATTGATCCGGACTTTGGAACAGATATCGTCTCTTGTGGCTTTGTGAAAGATCTGCAAATTGATGAAGCTGAAGGAGAGGTCTCTTCACCCAAATAGAGCGAGTTTGTTGCATGCGTCCAAAGCATAGTGTCTTGACTAACACGTTTGAATTTGTGTGTCAGGTCTCATTCCGTCTGGAGCTCACAACACCTGCATGTCCAATCAAGGACATGGTAAATAACATGATCACCATTTTTTGATCAACATATGATTATGTTTTAGGGGCTAATTCTTTTGTTTTTTTACTGAATTTGCTCAAATCGGATCTTTGAATTCACCTGTAAGCAAATGTCTGATTTTATTTTCTGTGGTTTGCCTTTGCTCCTTGTTTCTTCAAATTTTGCTTTTCAATTTTGTTGGCATTTCATTCCAAGAGATGCGTACTTGATTGCATCAATTTCTGCTGTAGTGAATATTAAAGTATTCTTTTATAACAGTTTGAGCAGAAGGCTAATGAGGTGGTAGCGATGCTTCCTTGGGTGAAAAATGTTAAAGTCATAATGTCAGCACAACCAGCCAGACCTGTTTACGCTGGAGAACTTCCGAAGGGGCTGCAAACAATTTCAAATATTATTGCAATTTCGAGTTGCAAGGTATTCTAGCTGTGAACTTTATTTATTGTTTCATGCATCTTATACAATTTCCACTGTCACATATTTTATTTTTATTTCACACTCCTGCATAAAGTCCTAAACTGAATTTACCTTCCCAAGATCATCATTATTTCATGGCTTTTTGATTGAAAAGGATCATCTTGCTTCAAGCACCATTACCATTTCATTTTTTCTCAAGCATGCTGAAGAATCTGGTGAGTATATACAGCATGCTATTACTTTTACCATTCTTCTTATCACTGCTACTTGTGAAAAGTTCTGCAGGGAGGTGTAGGGAAGTCAACTATAGCTGTTAATCTTGCATACACTTTGGCAGATATGGGTGCTAGAGTAGGTATTTTTGATGCAGATGTATATGGTCCTAGTTTACCAACAATGGTCTCTCCTGAAAATCGATTATTAGAGATGGTATCTTTTCAAAACTGAAACATATTCTTGGGAAATTTGGTTGATCTGTGATTGTGACTGCATAAACTTCCTGCAGAATCCTGAGAAGAGAACCATTATTCCAACTGAGTACTTGGGAGTCAAGTTAGTATCTTTTGGATTTGCTGGACAAGGTCGTGCAATAATGCGAGGTCCTATGGTTTCTGGAGTCATCAATCAGCTTTTGACCACCACTGAGTGGTATGGCATTCTTTGTATTCCAAGTACTGCAGTGAAATGAAATAAAGGAGCTTTCTTCCCTTTGAAACAATAATAGTTCTCATCCTGCAGTTTCTTCACTTTTTATTATATGTTGCCATACTTCATGAGTGCCTTTGCTCTATATTTTGAAACATTTCAATTTTTAATTGATATAATGATCAAAACTTTAATATAGGGGGGAGCTGGACTACCTTGTCATTGATATGCCACCAGGAACTGGTGATATCCAGCTTACCTTATGCCAGGTTTTCCATTATATGTTTACATTTTCAAACTTACTAGCTTTACCCTGCTAAAGGTGCTTTCAGTTTCAAGGACTTTTTTTTTTTAATAATAATTCAAGTACTGTAGATATGAGGAAATTACATTCTGTTTTGAAATTTGTTTTTTCAGTTGCTTTTCTCGACACGTTGCTTCCTTCATTTCAAAAACTTATGATTGTTTAGCTAAGCTAAGCCCGTTTGTCAGGTAGTCCCATTAACTGCTGCTGTTATTGTTACCACCCCGCAAAAGCTAGCATTCATCGATGTTGCAAAAGGCGTTCGAATGTTTTCAAAACTTAAGGTACGCAAATTTTTCTTATTTGTTTTCTTCATTTTACTTTTAAATGAGAATCACATCGTAATTCCTTTAGAAAATTCCTTGTATGATTATGATTTGATCAGAGGGAATATTATAATTGTCATCATTTTCTATGAAATGATAACTAAACATGATAATAAAATGTCCGCCACCTGTCTAATTTTTCACCTATTGTCGTTTCAATCACACAGGTGCCATGTGTTGCAGTTGTGGAAAATATGTGCCACTTTGATGCTGATGGGAAACGTTATTACCCATTTGGTAGAGGTTCAGGTTCACAGGTATGCATATCACCAAACAATTTCTTTTCCTTGCTTTGTTGATTTTAATTCCAGTAATTAAGGATTATTAGTTGTACATTTAGTGGATACAGTTATGTTATAGCAATCTACTAATATGTTGCAGGTCGTCCAACAATTTGGAATTCCTCACCTGTTTGATCTTCCAATTAGGCCCACTGTATGCTCCATCAAACTTTCATCTCTTTTTTTAAAATCTACCATGAGTAAATGCTTGAACTTCTATCTGTCGATGTGCTTAGACATAATGGATTCCCCCACAATTCTTCAATGTAATGCATCAATATTAAGTAACTTTTATGAATCATCTATTCAAGAATATGTGCATGGCTCAATTGCTTAATGAATCATTTTTATAAATGTATTCAACTTTCCAAAAGAAGTTAAAGCTAGGTCATTTTGCACTTTGGAATAGGATTGTCAATGTTTTGATTTGATTGTCAAGTTTGTCTTATATAGCAACTATAATTGTAAATGAGTAAATGGTTTTGGATCCACAATGTTGGTGATTGTTAAATCTGATTTTTGTGCTTCATATGTTTAAGTATCGTTTGCAATTCCACTAGTCCAATATAATACATATAAAATAACTGCAACATGCATTGAAAATGATTAGTTGCATTGCTTTTGTAGTTATCTGCTTCTGGAGATAGTGGAATGCCGGAAGTGGTTGCAGATCCTCAAGGTGAGGTAGCCAAGACATTTCAGAATATTGGAGTTTGTGTCGTGCAGCAGTGCGCTAAAATTCGACAGCAAGGTATATATAGATTTCTGCTTCATAGCAAAGAAGCAAAAGTTGTTATTTAATTAATAGCTACACAGTTATTGTAAACCTGCTACTCATTATGCCCATGTCATTACATTTTTGACTGTGATTGGCTCTTTATCTGAAATGTGAAAATAGAAGGTCAATATTGTAAATTTTTTCTACCTTCTCCCAATATCCTAGTTCTTAGTGTTGGTAGAGCAAACATGCAGCAGAAACCTCGAGATGACATCTGACTAGGAAATAAATGTTTCGTTTGCTGCATTCTTTTTTCAGTGTCAACTGCTGTCACCTATGATAAGTCACTCAAGGCAATTAAGGTGAAGGTTCCAGATTCTGATGAAGAGTTCCTTTTACATCCTGCAACAGTGAGGCGAAATGATCGGTCTGCGCAAAGTGTGGTATGTCATGACTTATTATGGACAAGTAACTAATGTTTAAAATGAATAATAGCCTCTAGAGCCTTATTTAAAATACTAGCTATAATCCCTTCATTACAAGGTTATATTATCTATATGAGCTGCTAGACACCTGTCATTAATGTCACAATTAAGGCATTGAGGATGTTAGCAGTAACTTGTTGATACATATTTCTTTATGGCTTTACCTTGGTTTCTAGTTGACTGGGACTTTTGAACATGTGAAACTATAAAGCTGGGCCATTTTGACTTATAATATTTAATTTGAGCACCATAATGGAAGGTTACACTCTTAATAGTTTCCTTAACTGACCATTCTTGATGATAACATTTGTTTGGCAATCATTATTCCTACATTGGAAAGGGGCATAAGGAGAAAGTAATTTATATGTAAGATAGGGTTTATAACCCTATGCCTCAAGATTTTGATTAGAGATATGGTGTCCCTAATTGTGACTGGACTCTTGAATTGGAGTCTGTGAATGATGATTCATGAAATGACTCAAATAGTTTTAGATTAGTTTCAGGTTGAAGATAAACCATTGATGTAAGATTTTGGGTTGAGGTATAATGTCCCTAATTGTATATGAGTTCATTTGGACCTGGTCCAGTTCTTAATAAGCTCCCAAAAAATCAAACAACCTATTCATCTCTAAACAAAGTTTTGGCTGGACTTTAAAGCCTAACAATCTTTGTGCACTCCTGGAGTTTAGAACTACTAGAACTAAGACTTTATGTTAGGATCAATAATAATAAACCTAGAATATGGAGAGTGTACTCACGGAGGAAGAGAGAGTAGGGGGGCTGTGAG
>JAOSBN010000008.1:36136782-36148160 GCA_027563595.1 Erythroxylum suave | reverse complement strand
AGAAAATATTCTATAGGCAGAGAGAAGTATTCTCCCTGAGGAGCTATAGCTCTGGATACTGTAATAGTTTGATTTTTCCTCCATTATCGATATATACACTATACTACTCTAGCATATTCAGCTAGAGTTCTAACACTTTACAATGCCATATTTCAAGTATTTTTCGTAATTTTCCTTGTTCATAGGTTTCATATATTTCATTATTCTTTCTTCATTTCCATTGATTTGGAAAACTTAGCGGTAGTACCGTTGAAAACATTTGGGACAGTCTAATGTTGTTGACATGTGCCTAAATGCAATAAAACTGGAAGAACAAGTTGTAGGAACTGCTGGAAGCACAAGTTGAATGTAAAAACAAAGGAAGAAAATCACAAGAAAGATGTAAAACTATTCGTGAATGAACTTAGATTTTAGAGTGGGTTGTGTTTAGTAATTCTGTATTTGAGATGTAACCAAGCTTGACAAAGGCAAAACTTTTCCACCATACCCACAGAGCTCGAAGATACAAAAATGTCAACATTGATAATTATTCGATATTTTAACATTTTTTGGAGCCTTATCCTCTTTGAGAAGTTGACAATTGATGCTAAATCCCGTCTTATAATCTCTTCTGAAACTATTATGAATTTGAGACTATAAGACCGACCTGTTGAAACAATGAATAGTATGATAGACATATTATGCTATGCTCTATTTATTATTTTCTTGAAACAAATTTGACCTTAACAATTTCAAAATTAGTTTCATGGTTAACATCTCAAAGTTAAGCTCTATCCTTTCCTCTTTAAATAGGATGAGTGGAGTGGAGAGCAAAAACTGCAGTATGCGGATGTTCCAGAAGATATTGAACCTGAAGAAATTCGGCCCATGGGGAATTATGCTGTGCAAATAACTTGGCCAGATGGATTTAACCAGGTGACTGGACATGGTCTACATCTTTACTGATATGCAGTTCTAACCTAACTTATGAAAGCACGCATCAAACATTCTAGCAGAGATTTACTATCATGCACAGGAAAGTATTATTTTGAGAATGAACTTTGTACATTCATTTGACATGTGGCAAGAAAAAGGAAAAGAAAACAGGCAGATATTATAACTTGTGTCAATATATAGAACAAAATAGTGAAAATTATTGGCTGGATTCCAATGTAGTGCTCTGCATCTCACATCCTAATCTGTTTTCTTTCAACAGTTTCATATATACACAGCTAATTAGTTATCCGATGGTTTTAAATGTTGAGCTTAGCTATTTGGAAAGAATATATTTTGCAGATGGTCTTCTTTTATGTTTGAGTCTATGCATAAACAGTAATGTCCAGTACAATCCATACACTGGCCATCACAATGTAGGTAATGGGTTATGGCATAATCAATCAGTGTTGTTGCTTTGAGAAGAGAGGACAGACCCTCCAAATCTTGAGCCCAATTAAGTATTAGTCCCAATATAAAATAGCTAAAAGGAGCACAGAAATGAACACATCTGTGGAAATGGTTAAAATAGTTTAACGAAATCCAGTGCTGTAGCAGACAATTTATGCTCCTTATCTTTTCCTATTGCATATGCTGCGATCACGGTCAATCCTTATGACATTTGGCAGATTGCTCCATATGATCAGTTGCAAACAATAGAACGGTTGGTTGATGTTCCTGAACCAATTCCTGTCAAGGTATGCCACTATGTCTATACTTGTTTTCTATTTCATAACGCCTCTAGATGGAAATAAACTGATGTGTATGTATTTCCTTGGCTCTTGTGAAGGCATGACATCAACTGCAAACTTAGTAGTTCTTGAGGTAGACTGGAGCTGGTATTAAGCCAACCAGTCAAGTAAAACCCGAATAGTGCGAGAGATTTAATCGACTTGTTTGAGCTTGTCAATGTATCCTTTTACCTTAAGATTTCAACCCCATTGTCCTGTTGATTTTTGTACACATGTACAGTGAGCCAGGTTGTAAATTACCCTCGCATTAATTTCATTGGCGTTTGCTGTTTATTGTGATTTAGTCGCTTATAAATCATAGCAACACAATACCATGTCATAATAAGTAAAATTTTAATGACCGATTGACTAACAGATTGCAGTAGATAGCGTGTTCACTGTTTCTTGAAATTCTGCACAAAGGGCATGTATGTTTATGATAGTTGATTAATCACATTCTTTCAGATGAAATTTAAAACTAATTAAGGTGAAATTATCATCTTTCAAGTATAGGAGAAAAGGAAGTCAACAAACACATCACAAACGAGCTCTTCCATTACAAGCTATTTGCCAATAAATTCAAATTTTCAATGAAATAATTCAGACAGATTCTAAATATATGTGGATTTATTATCGGACAGCAATTAGAATTAACTCAATATAATTTTCAAATTCAATTTATCAAATTTACTGCTAACAGTCTTGCAGATTCGGGAATGGAAGCAGCCATGTTAAGCCTGAACGATTCATTAACAAAGGAAAAAGAAGCAGAACTATTAGACCTCCAGCAACAAGTATTCCCAATATTAATTAACCAATAAAACTACAAGAATTACCTAGGCTATCTTTAAGTCACTCTGCGTTTTCTTTTCTTCAACGCCAATTCTCATAGGCTTACACAGAAAAATTTGCAGAGGAAGAGAGACAAAAGATAAGCAATAAAAGTATTTTACTTTCTTATACCTTTGAAGGGTTGATGCAGATTACATTATATACAACCTGAAAAGGTTCAAGCTAGATAAAACGATAAAAGAAAAACGACAAAGCTACAAAAGTAGATTCCTTCTGAAGAGAAGTCAACTTTTAGAAAGGAAAAAGATAAAGAAGTTGGCCACAAAAAGGAAAAAGATGTCAGTCACATAGGCGACAATGAGTACATAACTTTAATGATTACATTGTAAACAATGACAACCGACAATACTTTTCAGTCTTCAATAAGTACATCGTCTGACGAGTTGTCATCTTTAGTGTCTGACATAGAGGGACAATGAGGACATTTGTAAGCTGGATAGTGCTGTAATTGCTTACAAATGGAGTGTTTCCAGTTGTTGGATAAATCGTTAAAGACTCCAAAAATAGTTGAAAATTGAGCTTCCGCATGTTTGATTAGTTGCAGAGAGTCAGTAGCTATTGAAGTCTTATAAGCGGATGTCATAAGAAGATTGGGTCCACGATAATTGAGTCTAATTAATGACTCAAGTTATTTTGAGACACTATTGATAAATGCCTTCAATGCAATGAAGATTAAATTGGTTGATTAAATCCCACTTGACTTCATACTTTGGTGGTTTGTCTATTGGTGGGTACATTCCATTACTAATTCCAATTTGAACATAGGTCAATCTCAACAGTTTTATATCTGAATCCTTGAAGTTGTCTACTTTGGTGAAGATAGGATAGGTACTAAAAACTTGTTGTACAATAGGCCCCAAGGGAGATAAATAAAATTTAAAGCTTTGTTCAAATTGTAGCAAAGCAAAGAGTTGAAGTTTAGGAGATAGAAACCAAGGATTTGTAATTTGCCTTTTGGAGAGCTAGATCAAAATAAGACAAACAAGCCAGTGAAGAGTTCTCCAAGGAAACTAGAAAGTACCAGAAAAGGATTGAAAGCAAAGTGAAGTCATAACAACGTAAGTTAGGATTTTATTAGCTAATGCCCAATTCTGTTGTGAATGGAGTCAAAGATAGCTTGGCAATCTACCAAAGTTAATCTGTTAGTTTCAATTGGAATGCAAAGGTATCCTAATGGAAGATTTCCCAATCTTAGACCTACTGAAGTTAGAAAATTAGCTTAATGACACACTAAATCGGACAATTGAGAATAAAGCTTTTGTCCTCATTAAAGCTTAAACAAAAATCTTAAGAGAATTCATAAGTAGCTTTGTGGAACTTGGCTCATCTTTGCAAAAAAGAAGCAAGTCATTGCCAAAAGATAGGCTGAGGATCCTTTGGTTTGATCATTTATAATGAAATTTGAAGTTTGGTTACTTGGCAATATAGAAATTAGTAAGTCTTGAGAAAAATTCAATGCAAATGGAAAAATAGGTAAAGTGATATGGGATAGCCTTATTTGATCACTTTAGCACTCTTAGAAGTAGGAATATGTTCACCATTGACCAAGACGTTGAAGGTAGTTGTAGAGATACATTGTTGATTCCAAACAATGACCTTATTGGGGAAACCGTTAACTTAGAGCCTGAAGGATGAAGCTCCAATTAATAGTGTCAAAACCCTTATGAAAGCCAATTTTCACGGCACAATATGGCTTAGAGCTCTTTTTTTGATAGCCGTTGAACAATTCCTGAGCCAATAAAATATTGTCACTAATGTTTCTGTCTTTACTAAAGCCTTCTTGAGATCTACAAATCAATGAATCTAAAAGAGAATTAAAACGTGCAGTTATTATCTTGGAAATAATTTTATAAAGTGTATTACGAAATAATATGGGTCGTAACTCCTTGAGTGAACTTGGATTAGGGAGTTAGGGAACTAGACAAATGGAAGTCATGTTAAATTATTTGAGAAGCTTACCTAATCTAAAGAATTCTTAGATTGCTTGGTAGACTTGATGTGTAATTAGGTTCCGAGATACTTGAAAAAGATAAGTATTAAAGCCATCCAGGTTAGGGGCCTTATTAGGATGAAAACTAAAGACAACAACCTCAATCTCTGGAATTTCACCTAGTTTTATCAACTCTATAGTTTGATTCTCAAAGTTGGAGGAGCTAAAAGTTCTAAATTTTTTAACTATTATACTAAACATTTACAATTCATTCCTATATTAAGGAAGTTTAGTGGGCTTTAATTTATTTATAAAAGATGTTTTAACTTGCTAACAATTTGAAAATACTTGAGAAAACATTAAGGGAAAAATGGAAAACATGGCAATTTAAAATAAATTATGAAAGTCAAGTTACAACTGAAACTACTATAACTAGGCTAGGAAATTCATCAAATATAAATCTTTGTAATTTGGAAAAGAGAGCTGAAATAAAACTTTGTAAGGTTTCATAAAAGGAAGAGAATAACCTAAGACAAAAGACTAAAGTTTATATATAATTTCATTTTAGTTATTTAAACTAGTATTTTTAATTTCATTAAAATGAAAATGAATTCTAATAGCTTTATAAGGCTTCCAAATGACTTAGAGAATTATGTTATTTAATGAAAAAAAATTAAACAAGATGATAATTATTGGTTATGGGATGACAAAGAGAGGTGGATTATGTGTGTTTACCTTTTGACTTATCTGATACTAATGAATGAATAACCTATTCTAATGAATGATTATGGTAAATTAATATATGAAAAACCAAATAAATCGGAATAAAAATTAAAGAGAGCAAGAAAAAAGAAAAAACTGATTTATAGTAGTTTAGCCAAATAACCCTTGAGCTACATTTACTCTATAAGCTCTACTTGAGAATTCATTATCTTTGTTTAAATAGGAGAAGAGAAACCCTCGACATAACAACTTCTTTATCACTAGTTAAGAGAAATCCTTACAAACATCTTGCTTTATTATAGGTGAAGAAGAATTCTTTATAAATATTTTTCAAGGTCAAAAGGAACCCTCACAAAGTATATCCTAAGTAATTTTTTTCAATTGCGATAATTTTATAAATATAACTTAAAACAATCATATTTTATTCACACCAATGCAGAATGGCTCAATATGTATTATAAATGTTTAATGCACTCTCTAGCCTCTCAAGGCTTTTAGCAACTAGTACGTAAAAAGTTTTTCTCGTAATTCAATTATAGTTTTATTTATAACCAAAAACAATTTAAATAGTTGTTAAAAATATAAACCAACCATTATAATAATTAGTTTATAAGCACATTTAGCTAGCTTATTACCTACCTTTGACTAGTTGACCAACTATTAGTTGGGGTATCAACTAGCTGGACCCTTAGCTAGATAGAAATTCTCCTTTTCGTAACTTTTTAGATAGATTATTGATTAAGCGATTATAACACTTCAGCTAGCTGGCAAAAATGTAATACATGAACATGTTGGATCACCTATGGTCCGTGAATCATATTATGCAGCGGAATGGACCATAAAATTCTGGTTTCGTGCGTTGGTAAATCAAAATTTCATGACAAGAAGTACGCGGAATTACCTCTTGTACCATGCGGATTACGTTTCTTTCCAGATATCTTGACGCTGCAGTTTGTGAATGTCCTCTATCGGTATCCACAAGAGGATAAATGATCTGGGTAGTGGCTAATGTGTGCTAGCACGTTCTAAAACACTTTAGAACACCTTATTGTTTTTGTCTCGGGAAAAGTGATGAGTGGTTGGGGTTTTCGTGTGTCTTCTAATAAGACATAATCCCTCTATTATAGAGAAACCCTAATCCTAAACCCATCAGGATTATGGAAGCCCAATAATTTTTAGCCCATATTGTATCTTCTATGATAAAAACCCGACCACTTAATTGAATCTAACTCAATAAATATATCCACATTTATTTATTCAGTGCCTAACAAATTAGGCCCAAAAGAATAAGCCCAAATCACATCACTCTTTGTGTGTGATCCTGTAGGCTTATATGATGTTGGCAATGGGCTTGATCACACTTCAAGACCTATAAGTCATAAATGGCCTCTAGCAAGACATTATGACTACCCAAATCAAATGAGAATCGGTAATCCGATTTAACCTGTAACCATGGTTACAAACTCAGTCCCTTTGTTACACGATATCAAGATTAATCATAAGGCATGGTATATGTCAACCTTTGATTAATCATATTTTCTTGATTCCCAAGTTGACTGAGTATAACAAATGACATTGATGACTCCTCATCAATTTATTTGAGCATGGTCATGCATTTCTTTAGTCAAACTTATCAAGAGGCCCAAATGATATCTCTCTCATTTAAGAGAGGTACAAATCCCATCTACGTCATTCACATCCCTCCACATGATTCATTTAATGTTCAACATAAGAATACTTGTTATTCGGTTAAAGATAACTAAGTCTAATGTCAAAACACTAAATTTCTCATATAGGGAACCATAATGACTTTAGGTCAGAGGACCAAAGTCAAACCATATTAAAAATCACTAATGACATGAAACCATATAGTGTTCTCTTTGTGGGTCAGTCCAATACATGTTCCCTAACATGTGTCTATGTATCTAATTTGATAACTCGTATCTATGATCAGTAAAACATGATCATCAATCAGAACGCATACTAGCCTTAATTCATTATTGTTCCACCAATAATGATCGACTAGGGATAGTTTAGAATAATATTATAATGCTTATGGTTTTACTATCAAGTCGCATATTTGATGACATAAGCCTAATGCTATTCATGGAATGTAAATCACATTACATAAACAATATACATGCATATATAAAATAATAACTCATAATGTACAAATGATAAGTCAGAATGTCAGTACAAAAAGTCACTTATGACCATTAGCTAGGGGCACACTACTAGCAGAACATACTATATATAATTCAATAATAGTGAAATATTATATGTATGCTCTAGGTACATATTTAAAGAGACATATAAGAAAATGCTAATGATATTTCATGAAATGAGAAGTTATTTAATATGAATGAATAAACCCTTCACAATAATTTTAAGTAAAGAATTAAAAGCAACTAAATTTTAATATTAGTAAATACAAGGAATTGGGTATAATGGAATGTAATAATTAGAGATGCAAGATTTAGATTTGAAGTTCTTTAAGTGTTCCTTGAGTGTTTTGTAGAAAGTTAAAAGAGTAACAACCTATGAAATTGATAAAGGAGCATTATTGGACCAAGAGAAGGCTTTTGTGACCTACATCTTGTGCAATTGATGGAACGACACGATTGACCTCAGTTATGGATCAAATGGTGTAATCAACCAAATAATAAGAATGTTTTCCTTGAATTGTTTAGGTCCTGCAGACTATGAAAGAAAGTATTAATTAAGGATCACATGAATCACTTACCTAAAATGGAAGGGAGAGATGTTAGCAAAGAAATCAGAGGTGTTTTGGCATCAAATCGTTTGGCATAAAATTATCCCGCCAATAATTTATTTTCTTTTATAGCTCACTATACAAAATAGGTTGAATTCAATTGATCGGATTAGCTATTTGAACATCAATACACATTGCCCTTTCTATCAAATCTAGGAATAAACTAGAGATCATTTATTTTTTATATGTGAGGTGATTAATTAGGTATGGAAAGTTGTTCTGATGTGATGTAGTTAGCATACACAAGAGAATACCTTCTCAAGTGTTATTCGGTCCTTGACGCCCAAAGAAGTCCCATGATTTTGTCTTATATAGACGTTGTGAGCATATGTGTCCAAGCTATATGGAAAGAGAGACACACAAGACATTTTGAATCTAAGACCAAGCCTATTGACATTATTATTACTGAAATCCTATATTGAGTTAAAGAGTCTATGGCTTTCAACAACTCTCCTAATAACACTAACATTTTCTAGTCTGTTAATCTTCCATATATTTTGACTTGCTTCATTGAATAGCTATTGTTATTTTCTAGGTTAAAGGGTATCCTTCGAGATCACTTGTACATTCTATCTTTTATCAATACATAATATTCTTTCTTTTTTTTTAAATAAAAGCTATCAGGCCAAAAGTCTTATAAATGAGCTACCTAAAGTAGAGGAAGACAATACAAAACAAGAGTAATATATAAGTATCTGAAAGATCAAAGTGTGAACCAATAAGTGCAACTAGTTGTGAATTGTATTATTCTTAACTAAGAAGCTCTTATCTGGAAAGATCATATAAAATCCTTTTAAACAATTTGTGAGTTTTTGTTTTGGCTTAGAGGTGTGGTGCTTATTGTAAATACTTTAACTGAGTTATAATTACTCTTTACCCTAGTTGCAAGATTAAGTAAGGGCTACTCTTTACTTGTGAAGGATGGTTATGTAAGGATTACTCTTCATCCATGAAGGAATATTGTCTAATAGTTCCTCTTTACCCATTAAAGAAGAGTTTATGGTCAACTGGAATTCCTATGATTGGTTTTAAGAGTGGATGTACATCAAGGAGGACTAAATCATTATAATATTTATGCATCTCTTACTTTTACACTTCGTAATTACTTATTACATGGGATTAATTATGATTACATATTTTCATATTATGTGTTGGTGTTATTTATAAAAATTCCATCAAGTTACACACTCATATTTGTCATTGATATAATCTCTACATAATTCTAGAAGTTAATCATGACCATACTCGTTAGTGTTTATTAAATTGTCAGAAACTTAGATTACTTTAGAGTCACCTAATTCATCATGCAAGTTAGATTACTATAGAGTCACCTAATTAATACCTCTCTTAGGTGCTTTAGGGCCAATAATTGGTACCGAAACTAAATAACATTAGTGCATACCTAATAATATTTGAGTCAAGATTATGTTAACCTAGGAATTTCATTTAGAAAAGAGGGACAAAAATTCAACCATCATCATTTTTATAGTAGTGGTTACACGTATTGAAAAACATGAATTAAATATTTTCTTTCATCATATAAATTAATATTTTTTTTGGACAAAAGAATGAATTTATAACATATTATATAAAATGGAGTCATCTTAATAAAATCCACTACTATAGATAACGTAACCACACCCATACCTAAGTTAAAACTAAATGGAATGAAATTGAAAAACATAACATTAGACTATATAGTACTGATGTGCATATTTTGTCTTGTGCATTAAATAATAGAGAATGCAATCAAGTATCTATGTATGAAACTACTCATAGGTTATGACATATGTTAAAAGTGACACATGAAGGTACTAGTTAAGTGAAAAAAAAGTAAATTGAGCATGTTCGTGTATCAATGTAAGTTATTTTAGCATGAAAAATATTCAAGAATTTTAAATATGTATACATAATTTTTTAAAGTATAAATGGTTTAAAAAAAGACTTGGTAAGACTTACTTAAATGTTAAGATAGAGGAAGATTATTAGATCTTTACCCAAAGTATGGGAGGCTAAAGTGAAAGTGATATAATAGGCAAAGGAATTATAAAATCTATCACTCAAGGAGTTTATGAATAAGTTATGAGATGAGACTAATGGAAATACAAGAGAATGAAGCAACTAAACAAGACATTGAACATAATGTTTAGAGCTCAAAAAGGGATATTGATGATGACTCATTAAAAACCTTAAGAGAATGTGATGATGATAAAAATATTCTTAAAATTATGATGTATTTTAATAACTACTTGAGCGAAAAGGAGTTCATCAAAAGTAGAGACCTTAAAGGAAAATGTAAAAGTAATTTAAAATATAAATTTAATATTATTTGGACATATGAATTTTAAGTATCCAAACCTTATAAAGAATGAAAGAGAAAATTTAAAAGGAAGGAAACCTTTAAAGCTATTGGAATGATATAAATGAGTCAAAAAGTGAGGCCTTCAAACATGAGGATCTTTCATGTGTTGTATGACACAGGATATGTAAAATATTTAATCCATGATTGGATAATAGTGATGATTTAACATATATTGAAATTGATTAATTGTCTGTATTTTGAACGTGCAAATTGTTACAAATAAGTATTCATTCCACTAAATAATTTTCTGAGAACAATTGATACTGCAAACTACCATCTTTTTATTGTAGGAGACTCAAGGAAAAGGAAGTCAAAAAGAAGATGTGGAATGAAAGAAGGCTGAAATGAAGTCAATGCAACAGGAAGTTTGCCACAGTGAAGTGCATCTGTTGCCATGGTGAAACATGGAGAATCCAGGCTGAACTTTCGGGAAAAGTTTTTCTACCATAGATGATCAAATTGCTTTCGCCAGAGCAGATGATGTCCAAAGGGAGTTGCCGCGGCAAAGATTAATTCTTTCGCCAAGCAAAAGGACCAGCGACAGAAAAAAAACCTTTCAGGAAAAGTTCTCCACGACGAAAATCATTTGTCGCCACAGCAAACCTTTAAAAACTCGAACCAATTTTGGAAAAATCACACACTGTGCGACCCGACCCCGCATCCTTCATTTAAAAACCTACCAAATTAGGTTGTAGCCGACACCTAATACAAAAAAGATGACAAAAAAGGGAAGAGAGAAGAAAAATAACATAAGCTCGCACACACTCTTGACTTCACTTCACTGTCATCGATCATTTCTTCCATTTTATCTATTGCCACTATCTGCTGCTACTACCATGGATGCTCTTGATGGGTTTCCAGTTGTGAGTTCTCCCAAAGAAATGCTTGGCTAAGCACCGGTTCCTCTTAAAGATGTAGCAATGGCTTGAGTTCAATGGGCTTCAAAGGGAGTAGTTTGTTCATATTTAACTACATTGTTGTGAACTCCTGAGTTAGGATTTATGCTTTGTAGTTAGATTTTCTTGATTATAGTTT
>JAOSBN010000008.1:36104846-36136682 GCA_027563595.1 Erythroxylum suave | reverse complement strand
TTCACTAAAAATTCAAAAACCACAATGCCCCTCTCCAACTCAATTTTTCATACACACAATTCACATTTATTCACAATCACATTTCTTAACACTTGTACCGGGAAATGTCATGAATGCATGTATAGTCATTTTTCATATGAAAAATTTACTATTCACATGTATGCGGATGCTAGATTATGCATGAATATGTAAAGGCATTTCTAAACGCCCATGGACCACTCAAAATTACTATTCTACCCTTCCTAACAGTGATGGGATGTTACAAGTTCTTTGGTTCAATCTTGGCCAACACCTTAATTAAGCATATTTCATTCATTTATTGTTCTCAAGCCTCTCCTAGAAACTATTAATCATGGGTTAATAGTTAACTCAAGTTTTCCCTTAATTTTTGTTTAATCAAGATACGATCATTAGTTAAACCTAACCACCGAATTACCTAGGAAACGATCTCTAGATTTAATTAGGCAGTAGCATTACAAATTATGAAAGCTGATTAATCAATGCAACAACCACATACAATGCATCATTTAACCTATGTCATGTTATCCCTAATGATTATGAATCATTAGTCTTTACTCATCAATTTCAACATAACAATTATGGATTATATTGAAATTCTAGCAATGGGTATGCAATCTAATGATTCAATGAATGCATTAAAATCATCCTTTCACGATATCATATGGGTTCATATACGAATAACTAAACAATAAAGAAAATCTGATTATCCATATACAAAACCCAAATTGATTAACATACGATAACACAATCAATTCTTAATGAGTGAAAACAATAAAAATAAGAAAATACACTTAGTTCAGGTCGTCGGCATCGATATCACCTCCAAACCAGTGTCAGGAAATTTAGCCTATCATGGGTCTCCCAAGAAAATGCTTCTGTCTCATAAAAATTTCCCCAACTGAAACCCCATCTTTGGTTCTCTTCTCAGAACCGCAAGCTTCTCTTGCTAATTACTGTTCATGATTCAACAATTAAAGTTTGTTGCCTACAGTACTATTCACATCTCCTACTTTTCTATTTCACACCATGAGCCACGCTAATGTTTTCTCTCTAGGCAACAACCATATACGATATTTCATTTAACCTAGGTCGTGTTATCCCTAATGATTATGAATCATTAGTCGCTACACATAAATTTCAACATAACAATTACAGATTATATCAAAATTCTAGCAATAGGTATGCAATCAAATGATTCAACAAATGCATTAAAATCATCCTTTCACAATACCCTATGGATTTATACACAAATAATTGAAAAATGATGAAAATCCAATTATCCATACACAAAACCCAAATTAATTAACATAGGATAACATGATCAATTCCTAATGAGAGAAAGAGACAATAAAAATAAGAAAATATACTTAACTTGGATCGTCGGCATCGATGTCACCTCCGAACCGGCTTCGAGATGTCTAGCCTTTCATGGGTCTCCCAAGAAAATACTTCAGTCCCATAAAAATTTCCCTAATCAAAACCCCCTCTTCGATTCTCTTCTCAAAACCTCAAGCTTCTCTTCCTAATTATTGTTCATGATTTGACAATTAAAGTTTGTTGCCTATGGTAATTCATGACTCCTTTTTTGTTTCACATTACCAGCCACACTACTGTTTTCTCTCTACCACCACTCCTTGTTTTCTCCTTCGCGGCTCTCCTCTCACTATAGCGTGATGGGACCAATAAATTGTAGAGTTTTAGGTCCACACACCCTATTCACGCACAATCTTATAGCTTTTTCACAGTCAGCGCAACTCTAGCATTTTACGCTAGCTTTCAACACTAGCACAATGCTAGCATTTTACACTAGTTTTAATACTACCACAACGCTCTATTTTGTCCTCTATGCTGCGTCGTCATTTCCTATTGGATTTTCTTCATGAGGTTTTGTTTTGGATGGTCTCTTGGATGCTTTAAATGGCTTCAAAACTTCTTGCTTTATTTTTCTATTTGTATTCCATCATTAAATCTACATGTAAAATCAATATTAACACAAAATGGGAAATTAAACTCAAAAAGATAAGAATAAATTCAAATGAAATAACATATAAAAATATAGCAAAATCCATTCATATCAAACACCCTTACATTTAGTTTTTGGCCATCCTTGGGTAAAATATCCAAATTAAGTTTAAAGATCGGAAACATTTACTTAGTTCCCATATTTTCCAAAACTATATAATCATAACCAATGATGAATGACTTTCAAAAATCATAGCAAGAATTTAACATTCAATGCTTTTACCTATGATCAACCAATAAGTATCATCTTCAGATCATGATCAATCTTAGAAAGAATTCAACATTTAATGCTTCAGTACATGCCAAAGTTGCCATGAAATTCTAACCAATTCACACTATAATCATGATTAAATAATCCTATAAGCAATAGAAAACAAGTAAATGTTTCTTTGTTTGTTTTATTCTTTCTCTCATTTTCATTGAAAACTTAAAACAAGCCATAAACAAACCAACAAAGAACACACATGCATATAAAAAGAAATGTGAAAATGTAAAGATAAGAATTTTACTTCCCTTGAGTTGCCTCCTAAGAAGTGCCTTCGTTTAGGGTCACTGGCTCGACTTCTTCTTCTCCTCATATGATAAAATTATAATCTTCTGATGGCACATGCAATTCTTCAACGTGAGGTTCTTCAGGATAGGGTCTTGGATGATAATAGTTCCCATTTAGCTCTTTTCCTATCCTCATACTTTCAATCTTGACTGAGTCCATTCACTCAGAAAATATTTCGAAGATCTCTTTGCCTTTTGCTTCTTCAATTAGAGGTAAAGTTAAAGAGTCAAGAGTCAGTCTCAACAATAATTATGAACTTAGTTTTTACCTCCAAGCTAAAAGATGTGTCCTTTTCTGCTTTGAGCTTCTCCTTTGCTTCTTCTGCACAAGCAATTTCTTAAGGGTTGACCTCAAAATTCTCAAACTGCTCATCACTCTGTAAAGTTCCCACAGTAACGTCTATTAGGTACACCTCGTGGGTTCCAAATGATTGATATCTCCCTATTAAGGCAATGCACCTTGCTAGAACTGCATAGCATCTTGTCGGATTTGCTGTACAGCTTACTGAAACAGCTGTTGCATATTCTGTTGGAACTGCTGCATATCCTGTTGAATTCGAAGATTGTTATTAGCCATAATATTAAGCATTTCTTCTAGAGATGTACCTAAGTCGTATTGGCTCTCTGAATCTTAGTCGTTAGACTATGTAGTTTTTGAAAATTTCCCTCCATCCTGCTAGAATTGTAGAGTATTCTACTGCAATTGCAAAGTTTTAGCGTTCACAATATTACTCGAATCTTCCAGAGATAGATCGAAGTCATGATAGGAAGCTTTTGGTCTGTATGATAATTGTTGTGCATCCTAAAAACTATCATGGAAGTAATTCCAATTATTATCCCATCCATAAAAAAAGTTAGGTTGATCAGTCCAAACATTGTTATAGGATTGAGAATATGAATTATAAAAGAAATTACTTCCATCCTTGCCCCTTTTTTTATAAATCACAAACATCAAACAGAATAAAGAAAAGAGCATAAAATAACTAAAAAGAAATTAATTACAAACAAATATAAACAAAACAACAATTAAATCATAAACAAAAACTAAAACACTGCACTTCCCGGCAATAACTCCCAAATTGAATGACGCATTATAACACTTGTCAAAATAAAATAACTTGACCACTACTGTAGCAATGGTGAGTCTAGGTTGATCCTATAGGAAGTGTTTGGTTAGCTTATAAAATGAAATTAACTAGTGTTTAGGAAAAATAGGAGGTTCGATTTTATAAGAAAATAAAATAAAATAAACGTAAAGAAAACAAATTAAAGAAAAAATGATAAAATTGGAGAATTCGGTAGGGATCTGATTCTTTAGTTCAATTTCTGCCTAAAAACTGTTAATGGTGGGTTAACAATTAACCCGAGTTTTCCCTTATGTTTTGTTTAATCAAGATACGATCATTAATTAAACCTTACCACCGAATAACCTAGGATATGATTTCTAGATTTAATTAGGCAGTAGCATTATGAATTAGGAAAACCCATTAATCAAGGCAATAACCACATATGATGCGTCATTTAACCTAGGTCATGTTATCCCTAATACTTACGAATCATTAGTCACTACACATGAATTTCATTATAACAATTACGAATTATATCAAAATTCTAGCAATGGGTATGCAATCAAACGATTCAATGAATGCATTAAAATCATCCTCTCACTATATCCTATAGGTTCATACACAAATAACCAAAAAATGATGAAAATCTGATTATCCATACACAAAACCCAAATTAATTAACATAGGATAACATAATCAATTCTTAATGAGAGAAAGAAACAACAAAATTAAGAAAATACACTTAACTTAGGTCGTCAACGTTGATTTCACCTTCGAACCAGCATTAGGATGTCTAGCCTTTCATGGATCTCCTAAGAAAATATTCAGTCCCATAAAAATTTCCCAACCAAAACCCCCTCTTCGATTTTCTTCTCAAAACCGCAAGCTTCTCTTCCTAATTGCTTTTCATGATTTGACAATTAAAGTTTGTTGCCCACAATACTATTCACGTCTCCTCCTTTTCTGTTTCACGCTACTAGCCATGCTACTGTTTTCTCTCTACCACCACTCATTTTCTCCCTTGCAGCTCTCCTCTTACTATAGTGTGATGGGACCAATAAATTATAGAGTTTTCAGTCCACACACCCTATTCATGCACAAACCCTCCTGTAGCTTATTCGCTATCAGCGTAATGCTAGCGTTTTACGCTAGCTTTCAAAGCTAACACTACACTAGCGTTTTACACTAGTTTTAATACTAGTGCAACGCTCTGATTTGTCCTCTATGATGTGTCGTCGTTTCCTGCTAGATTTTTCTTTATGGGCTATCATTTTGGGCAGCCTCTTTGATGCTTTAAATGGCTTCAAAACTTCATGCTTTAATCTTTTATTTATATTCCATCATTAAATCTACATGTAAAATCAATAGGAGCACAAAATGGGAAATTAAAATCAAAACAAGGAATGAATTCAAACGAAATAAATATAAAAATATAGCAAAATCCATTCATATTAGTATTGTAAGTCAACTAGTGAGAAATGTGAAGAGTTCATCTTACATACACTTATTCTCTAAACTATTCTCTCAAAAACATACATCAAAGCTAGCCCTTTGTGTGTATTGTAGCCATTCTTCCTAAGAGGTTTCAGGCTTTTCTCTTCATGTGGATATCATTAGAGACATTCTAATTTGTCCATTGTGGTTTACGATAACCCGAAGAGGTGAAGACAATGAAGAAGGAAGGAGTTAGTAAGGTACACATCTTAAGTTCATTTTTTTACTACATCTAATGGAACATGTATGATTCTATATTTTGGGGTTTCATATTATTTTTTACTACATATTTTATAATATGTGATGCATAATCGAAACCTTACAGCGGCATTAGAGTTATGTTGTGCCTATTAGATGTAGTTTATATTACATGTGCTATAGGATTGTATGGCTGTGATAGTTGTGGTTCTATTACTAGAAAATTTGAAATTAAATTATTAAAAAAATTTCACGATTTTCTTTCACTAATCTACTCATGACATGCTTTTAGATGTTTTTAGCGATTGAAAATTGATTTCAATGTGATTTAAATATTTATTGTAAAATTTCTAACAATATGCTAGAAAAATATTTTCCGCTGAACATTTTTTGTTGGTTCACTAAATTGATGAGGTTTAACATGTTTTTCATGGAATTTGGTTATGGAATTTTATGAAAAGATATTTAGAATGTGTTTACACCTCTATATTTTTCTAGAATTTATTCCAATTGTTTTAATAAATTTTCAAACAACAATCAGATCTAGTCGACTTTGAAGAAATCGATGGATCTATTTTGTTTGACAATTTTTTATGTTTATGTTTCCATTCCAGAACCTTAATAAATATTTTTATTTGATAAAAATATGTTATTTTGATGAATGAAGCATGCCAAAATGATTTTTCTTGAATTAATAATTCCAGAAAAAGTTTTAGATGTCAATTTGGTCATTTTTAGCATCTCAATGGTGTCTCGATAATCTTGATAATTTTTTAGTGACTTAAAAAATTATTTTGATGAACTTGAAATGACCTGGAGATGTATGGAATGATGAATTGATGTTCTAAAACTTTTGGGAAATCTTGGAAATTAATTTTGAATTAATTTGAGTAGAGCATTATTTTCTAGTAAGACTAGAAATTGGCATGTGAAATAGAAATAAGATGTTTAATTTTGACATCAAATAATCAATTTTAAGGTGAATTAATTTTTGGAATTAAGAGTTTAATTTAATTTGATTAATATTAAATTCTAAACCAAAATAGAATATTAAATTTATCCAAGATAACACTTAGGAAGAAATTAGATTCAAGAGTTAAATCAACTTCCAAAATGTAGGATCCATAACTTGTCACAACAAATTTTGATGTATTTAATTTTATGCATTAGATGATGCATGTTAGAAGTATGAGTGGGCTTACATGATGGATGGTTATGGATATAAGCCTAATATGATTGGGGTTTCCATACTATGCCATATAGTTATAGTAACTATATATATATATATATTCTTATGTGTATATATATATATACAGAAGACTATCCTACTTAGATGAGACCTAAGGAGAAACCTATCACTTATAATATTAAAACTAATGCCTTCCATTAATATAGTGTGAACCAGAGTTCTTTTAGGTCACTTCTAACTAGGATGGTCTTGTATGTATATATATATATATATTAAGCCCACTCTACATGAATATGTTCGAACCTTGGAAATAGGGTTTCCAGATTAATGGGTCGGTCTTAAGTAAAAGCCTTAATTTGTTAGGAAACTCAAGGTCAATCAAGGTCAATTTGGGCAGAGGAAAAGTTGAGTGGTGTACATGAGATGTGCATACATCAAGAGTGGATAGCACAATGTGTGTGCACACATCAATAGTTGATAGCACTAGATTCGATAGTTGCCTTATAAATGCAATATGTATGATTAATACTTATCGATTGACCTAGGGTGGCTTGTTGGGCAAACCGAAGGTCATTCCTAGAGATATTGAATACCAACCCACTAAGAGAATTTCTATACAAGCTCTCTCAGATTCATATTGAGGGTTATGGATTTATGAGAAAATAATGGAAGTCATAATGAGTGTTATTAAAGTCCTAATTGATATGCATTTATGTACAGTCTAACATCTTTTCTCTCTTTAACATTAGGTTGCAAGAATTGACATCATGACCACTAGTGTAAACCTACGCTCACTTATGGAAGCCAATAAATTGAGTAGACCCAACTTCCTAGACTGGCTTAGGAATATGAGAATAGTTCTCAAGTCAGAGAAACTAGGTTACATCTTAGAAGAACCACTTCCCGATCCCCATACTATTGATGTTTCTGATAGTGATCAAAAGGCATACAGAAAGCATCTCGTTGATAGTGAGATGGCTAGCTGCATAATGTCGGCCACTATGTCACCAAAATTGCAAAAACAACATTAGGTTATGGATGCTCTTACCATAGTCTATCCTTTGAGGGAGTTATTTGATAAGTAAGCTAGGTCCGAAAGGTTCGATACCTTGAGGTTGCTCTTCCACTCCAAGATGGCTGAGGGGACATCTCTAGTGCAATATGCACTGAAGATGATGGCTATATTGAGAGGTTGGCCTCTTTTTGGGGATCATGAATTAAGGGTAGACTTAATTCTAACTGGTTTGATTAATAGTTATTCATAATTTGTACTTAACTATAGGATGAACCAGATATCCACCACAATTCCTAAATCAATCAACTTGCTTAAAATAGTTAAACCGTCTATTAAGAAGGACAGTAAGGTTATGGTTTTGGTAGACTCTTCTGGTTCAAGGAGGAAGAACCAAAAGAAGAAGAAGTCCACAAGGCCTAAGGGAGACGTGGCTAAGAAGAAAGCTAAGGATACTGCCCCTAAGGGAACATGTTTCCTTTATGGAAAGGATGGCCATTGGAAGAGGAACTGTAAGGCCTACCTGGAGTCACTGAAATATAAGGCATCAGATGCCCCATCTACTTCAGGTATGTTTGTTATTGATATTAATACCATTTATAATAATAACATATAAGTATTGGATATCAATTGTGGTTTACACATATGTACTGATATTTGGGGCCTTATGACTAGTAGACAACTTAATAAGGGAGAGTTGGACCTACGCATGGTTAATGGAGCAAAATTTGTTGCATTAGCCATAGGAACTTAATTATTAACACTCCCTAGGGGGCTTGTATTAGAATTAGATGATTGTTTTTATGTACCTGTATTGACTAAGAATATTATTTCAATTTTTAGTCTTAATAAAAAGAATATTATTTCAATTTCTAGTCTTAATAAAGTTAGTTTCCATTTAAATTTTAATAACAATGGTTGTTCTATTAGTTTGAATGGAATGCTTTATGCTATGGGTACATTATGCAATGGAATATACATATTAGATATGTCCAATCCGGTTTTAAATATCAACGATAATAAAAGACAAAAACAAGATAATGTGAAATCATCATACTTATGGCATCATCACCTTGGCCATATAAGTGAGAGACGTATGAAAAAACTATGCAAGTGTGGTAGTTTAAGGTCCTTTGATTGTGAATTATATGACACATGTGAATTTTGCTTGTTAGGTAAGATGACAAAGTTACCCTTTAAAGGAAAGGGTGAACTAACTACTAGTCCTTGGACTTAATACATTCAGATGTGTATGTTCCAATGTCCATACATGTCAAATATGGTTTCATATACTTCATTAACTTTATCGATGATTATTCATGATATGGGTATGTGTATCTTATGAGATACAAATCTGAGGCCTTTATAATGTTTAAAGAATTCAGAACTTAGGAGAAGCAGCTGGGTGGAAGTATTAAAACATTTCGATAAGATCTAAATGGTGAATACTTAAACCAAGAGTTTCTAAATTATCTCAAAGATAATGGGATAGTATCCCAGTGGACTCTACCTTACACAACGCAACACATTGTTGTGGTAGAAAGGAGAAACCGAACCTTGCTGGATATGGTGAGGTCAACGATGGGCTTAGCAAATCTAGCAAAATCCTTTTAAGAATATGCACTCAAGACTACTACTTTTATTTTAAATAGAGTGCCTTCAAACTTAGTTGATGTTTTTCCATATGAGATGTGGACTAACAAGAAACCATATCTTTCTTATATGAAAGTTTAGGGTTGTCCGACATATATGAAGCAGATTCAATTAGATAACTTAAAAGCCAAATCTGACAAGTGTCTATTCATAGGATATCCTAAAGAAACGATAAGATATCAGTTCTATAATATTTTGGAACAGAAGTTGTTTGTTTCAAAGCATGCTATCTTTTTAGAGAAAGAGTTTCTTCTAAAAGAAGATAGTAGGAGCAAAATTAAATTTGTAGAAGTTTAAGATGCTCAAATAGACGCAGATCAACTGCTTGAACCCAAGACTTTTGTTCATACTAATGAAACAATAGTTCAGTCTTCTGACACACAAGAAGTTAGTAGGTCAAGTAGGATATGTCATGTTCTAGAAAGATATGGATTTCTCATAAGTGAACATAATGACATATTACTCATAGAAGAAAATGAGCCTATTACCTATAAAGAGGTTCTGAAGAGTTTAAAATTTGATAAATGGCTTTAAACTATGAAATTCAAAATGCATTCTATGTATGAAAACCAAGTATAGACTTTCGCTGATCTACCCTAAGGGATAAAATCCATAGGGTGTAAATGCATTTTCAAGAATAAAATCGACATAGAGGGCAATGTAGTTACCTATAAAGCTAGGCTTGTAACTAAAGTTTATCATCAAAAACAAATAGTAGACTATGATGAAACATTTAGCCCAGTGGTTATGCTTAAATCCATTAGGATACTCCTAGACATTATTGCTCATTATAATTATGAGATATGGCAAATGCATGTGAAAATAACTTTCCTTAATGGCAACCTAACCGACTATATAAACATGACATAACCCGATGGCTTCACATCCAAAGATGGCAAAAAGGTATGCAAGCTTTAAATTTCCATTTATGGATTGAAGCAAACATCCAAGAGTTGGAATATCATATTTAATGAGACAATCAAAGAGTTTGATTTCTTACCAAATTTAGATGAACCTTATGTGTATAAGAATGTTAATGGGAGTGAATTTGTATTCCTTATGTTGTACGTAGATGACCTACTATTAATAAGAATGATGTCTCAGCTTTACAATCAGTCAAGATTTGGTTGTCCAAGAATTTCTCCATGAAATAGATTGGAGAAGCAACTTATATTTTGGGGATAAGCTATATAGATAGATAGATCTAAAAAGTTCCTTGGTCTTTGTCAGTCTACATATATAGACGAGATGCTAAAGATGTTTAGCATGGAGCAGTCCAAGAGAGATTACCTTCCTACGATGTATGGAATTATACTTTCAAAATCTGTGTCCAAAGACACAAGATGAGAGGACTTATATTTGATCCCTTATGCTTTAACTATGGGATCAATCATGTATCCTATGTTATATGTGAAACCCAATGTACCATATGCTTTAAATGTTATGAGAAGACACCAGTTAGATCTTAATGAGGGTCATTGGGTGGCTGTAAAGAATATCCTAAAGTAATTGAGAAGAACTAAGGATGTATTCTTCGTATATGAAGAAGGAGATCTTGTTATGAGTGAGTATACGGATGTTAGTTTCCAATCCAACAGGGATGACTCTAGATCCTAGTCAAGATATATTTTCGCACTAAATGATATGACAATCAATTGGAAGAGTTCTAAATAAGAGACAACTGTAGCTTCCACAATCGAAGCAGAGTACATTGCTGCTTTAAAAGCAGCAAAGGAAACAATTTGGATTAAGAAGTTCATCATAAAACTTAGAGTGGTACCTAGCAGTATTGACTTAGTATAGTCGTATTGTGATAACAATGGTGCAATAGCACAAGCAAAGGAACCAAAGTCTTATAAAAAATCTAAACATGTGCCCAGGTGATACCATTTGTTTAGAGAAATCAAAATATCTATGATCCTTTGACTAAGTCAATTCCCCAAAAGAGATATGATTCTCATATAAGTACATATGGTATTAGATACAAAGGTGATTGGATTTAGTGTAAATGGGAGGTTGTTAGAGAAGTGCTCTAAAAGCAATCACCTTTAGCATTAATTGTACAAATCTTTATGATTAATAAAATGACCTTTTCATTAATTTGAAGTTCATGTTCTTTATGAATTGATAATGATCTTAAATCGAATTAAAGAAGTCCTTGATACATTTCATAACATGAAGGAAATCATAATGAGATCATGATAATGAGATTCCTTTTATATGTAATTATGCTAATATCTAAATTATCCTTATTCATAGGATTAATGAGACGGGACATTATTAATCCAAAAAACTAACACATATTATACTCCTTAATTGGATCAAGCAGTGGATCTTATAAGTTGTCAGCATGGGTTGTTTAGAGTTAAAATATGGATGCTTACTAAGAGTAGTAAGCACATTGGCTGACTTGTCATAAGACATGGATAATCTATTTTAGTGTTAATGATAGTCTCATCATAACAATGGTGCAAATATCCTGAGACTTGAGGTGCTCAAGGATATCTTAGATATTGATCCTATATTTTGACTTCATTCCTCGTTGCCTCTCAGAGGTTGCTCATTAGGTGGAGATAGGGTACAACTTGAGGTATTTAAAGGTAACTGAGTGGCAAATTGATAAGTGTAAATTGCATCATGTTTTAAGCCATAGTTTGATATGTGTTTATCTGTTAATTCTATCATTTAGTACATATTTGGGTTAAAACTGTGTTAGTTTGTTAATTATTTGTGTTTTAAGTGTTTGAAGGGTTATTATAAGCTTTTGAGCTTAAATATTATATTTTTAAGGTACCTTGATGTGTTTGCTAGTGTTTCAGGTCAATAATGGAGAACAGAGGAGTTTCAAAAGACATTTGGGTCAAAACAACGGCCCAGGATCATGACAGAAGGCTCAGATATGGGCCACAGTCATGGCCTGCATCGGGTAGACATGTAGCCGCTTATGAACTTCACATTTCGAGGGACCTTTTGTACCTCAAAAACACCCTAGGGTTACTAAAAACATAAAAGACTATTTAAAGAACATTAAGAAAAGCACAAAGGAGATTTCTACATCATTCACACTTGAAACCATAAAGAGAGAATATTGAGAGAGAGAAAGAAGAAGAAGGAAGAAGAAGATGAGGAAGACAAAGCTAACTCGACGTGTTTCCTAGATCAGGCTGATTCCCAATGACGCTGCCTTCCGTCGTCTATTCTAAGTCATTATTTCCTTTCCATTTTAATTTTATTTATGAATAAAATGGAGATGGATAGTATGATGATAGGATTTGGAATATTGATGACGTTCTAAACTCTCGTTCGAGATTTTATTTTGATTTAATGATAATTTAGTCAATTTGTTTATTATATGAATGACATAATATGATTGCGTTCTTACATAATTCAATAATAAATTGATAGGGTGAACAAAATGAAAACCGATTAAATTAAATTAATGAGAGTTAGGTGATTTAATAAAAACCGTGTTAAATCATATTGGAAATTGTACAGAGAGAGATCTCGTGTGATGTTCCCATAGTTTATTAGGGTGCTTCAGATAATTTGTGGATCAAGATATTGCAAATTCTATAATCTAATTAGGGTTTATAATTTAGGGTTTAATGGTTATAACTCAAGAGAGAGTAATTAGCCCCAGGATAGTCTAGAATTGATGCTTCATTGACGCATAATCGGCTAGGTTAGCATTAATGATAAGTAAAATCCTCTTTCTTATGAATTGTTAAATTCCTTAGGTTCATTTCTATTGTGATTGCATATTGCTCACTTATTAATACTTTTGTGTTTAATTTCTGTTTTGATTGGTTGAACTCAATTCTGGTAATTAATTTCTATTGCATCTTTTATTTTCAATTTTATAGTTTTTCTGGCCTTAAATTTTAGGATTAGATTACTCTACTTCCTTATAGGATTGACACCTTTAATACTACACTATAAACTGTGCACTTGCAGAATATTAAGGGTTTATAAAATTAAAACTTACCCTAATTACTAGTAAAAGATTCACCACTACTGATAAATGGAGATGATACCTACAGCCTCTTGTCAAGGTCATTACTTAGGAATCTCTGGCTAGAGTGGAAATGTCATGAAGATAGTCTTCAGTGACATATATGAATGAGTAATGAGCCTTAGGGATAAGAACTAGCATCACTTGGGCTAGAAGTGACGTAATCAATCTAGTGGGAGTTGACATTTTAACCATGCTTTGAACCAAGTGGGGTATAAATGATGAAAGGACAAATTGCAAGGGAACATTTTCTATGGAAGGGTTAGTAATCAAACCACTGACTTTTCAGTCAATTAGGGGTCATGATGTGTTGCAAGATACCACTCATGATTTGCTTGAATTAAGAGTTAATTCAAGTGATCTACATAACTAGGAACCTAATGGGTCATACGCACTGAAGATGCAAAGAATGTGCAAAATGGTTTTGGATAGTAATCCAAGATATGAGAGAATGTTTCAAGATTGTATCGTGATATGATCATTTAAGAAACATTGCAAAGGCATGAAAGAAAGCAAGTGTTGTATGGATACCAGCCTGGAAGGTTTCTAGATTTCCAGAAAGCGTTTCAAGCCAAGTTAAGTCGCATTCGTAGCCACTTAATTCCCATTATTACTTCATTCATGATGGGGGTTAAAGGAGGCCAAAAGTTGGTAGAAACTAGCTCGTTTTTATGCATAGTATTGTAAGGAAACTAGTTAGAAATGTGAAGAGTTCATCTTACACACACTTATTCTCTAAACCATTCTCTCAAGAACATCCATCAAAGCTGGCACTTTGTGTATGTTACAACCATTCTTCTTAAGAGGTTTTTGGATTTTCTCTTCTCATGGAGATCATTAAAGATGTCCTCCTTTGGTCATTATGGTTTATAATAACCCAAAAAGGTTAAGTCAATGAAGAACGAGGGTGTTAGTAAGGTACATATCTTAAGTTCATTTTTCACTACATCTAATGGCATATCTATGATTCTGTATTTTTTAGGTTTTGTGTTATTTTTGCTACTTATTTTCTGATATGTAATGCATAATCAAAACATTAAAAGTTGTATGGATAATTTCCATTATTCTTTCTTTAGGATTTGTCTCTGCTGTACTCAACAAACTCCCTCTCAATCTTTCCACCACTAACTTCACAAGTTGGTCCATTTAAACCTCCAAATTGCATATGGATACATCCATTTGTTGATGTTTCGTCCTTGATTCTTGAATGATTTCTATGATCAGCTCATCCATACTAGGCTTCTTGGGTTATGATGCTTACTGCTAGAGTCTAAGTGGAGGGTTTTTTCTTTATTGTCCTTGATTTCTCCTTGTAAAGTTGGGGTGGTTCCTCCATCCAGGATCGTAAGTATTGTTATAGGGATTGTGTTTGGGGTCTCAAAGCATTCCTCAAATAGTCTATGTGTTTAGACTAAAGTGATTAACACATGTGTCCTTAATGATCTAGCCCATGTGCTTCACATTGCATCATCCTTTCTTATGAACCCATAGTCAATATGTCTATCTTCTTACCCAAGGCCTCCACTTAGCTTACCATCTGGGTCACTGCATCTACTTCATAAACTCCCACTTACCTATTAGTTCATACTCTAGCCAAGCATCACTATAAATTATTCATAGCAATATCCTTTATCAACTCTTAGGCAACTCCAAGTGTTTTGTTATTTAGCATCCCTTCAACTACTACGTCTATAGACTACCTTGTGCTTCAACTAAATTAGTTTTTTTCTCTTCAATTATTCTATTGGTGTGACCTATTAGATTCTTAAATATGCTAGTGACAGATACAAATTATAATCTTAACTATATTTAGGATTAAATAAAATTTTTTAATTTATCTTTAATTCTCTAATTAAATAATTTATATCCACAGATTAAGATTAACATTTAGCAACATATAGTGACCATCCAAATCTTAGTTTTCAGTTCAAACTCAAGATACCTTTTTGGGTTTGTAGATTAAATACCTAGATAACTCTTTAAATCCTCATCTAAAATTTCATTTTCAAGCCCTATTTTCCTTTTTTGGTTGATAGATTAAATACCTAAACACTTACCTAGGTCTTTTATTCCAGTTTTTGTTTCAAACCTTGTATACATCTCTAGGTTTGTAATTAATTATCTATCATTGAAATTTCTCCAAGTCATGGTAATTTTAGTTATGTATCATATATATCTCTTTAAAATTTTTTAAAAATCCTTTTGATTTTTTAGTTTTCAAGAAAAAACTCCTTTTGTTGGTTAGAAAATATCAAAGAAACACATGAAGCATGAATATTAGATATGAACTAATCAAATGTCATTAATATGATAATCTAACTAAACTCTTAAATCCAACCTTAATTAATTAAATTTAACTTAAATTAATAATTTAAGATAATTAAAAAGTTATTAATTTAAGTTAGATTTAAACAATTTAGTTCTTAAGATTAAGAGCTTAGTTGGATTATCATGTAAATAACATTTGATTAGTCCATATTTGATATTCATATTAAGTTTAGTTCGTCATTATTTTTTAACTAAAGTTTAAGAGAAAGGGGTTTTCTAGAAAACTAAAAACTAAAAGGATTTTTTCAAAGAATTTTAAAGACTATGAGGTCTTTTTTAAAATTTCTTAAACTATAAGGCAAGTTTATGTCTTTTACTCTTAAATTTAAAATTTATTAAAATGCATAACATTTAAATAAGGAATAGTTTGTCAAAGAAAAAAATTTAGGCAAAAATTAAAAAAACGTAGAAACTTAGAGGCCTAATATGGAAAAAGAAACAATAAAACGAGTAAAAAGGAAAAGATTAGTAATCATTCTTATTAAATAAAAAATTATGTTATAAAATGTTTTTTTTAATGATGTCAATTAGTGATGACCATAAAGGAGAAAGTTGAACAAAAGCAGGAAGAGAGAATAGGAGGGAAACTAGGCAAACATAAATTGTAAATTCAAAACGAGAGAGTAGATATAAACATGAAGTGGACATGAATGAGAAAGCAAAAGAGTTAGTGTGAGTACAAAAAGGGCTTGATTAATTTACAAAACATTTCCTTCTTTTGACTTTGGAGTACTTAATTACAAATAATGACTTAGTAGTTATGCATCTAAGGAGTTAGTATGTTTTGTATCTAAGTTTTTGTTACAAAGACTTTGCAAGGAACTCTAGGTTATGCATGCAAAATGAGCCAAAATCCAAGTATAGTAGTTGAACTCTCGTAATTTAACTCAACCTTACTAAATCTCTCATGTTTAAGTTGTTTCTAACAAAGGAAAAGTAAAACTACGAAATTCACTTAGCCAACATAATAGAATGGACAACAATAAGAAAAGAAAGGCGTACAAAGCTTTACAACAAAATTGTCAACCTTTATAATAGTCACAATTGGTACAAAGGATACAACGCTGCAACTCTCTCTAATGAATGAAGCCTTTGCTTAAATGAGTTATTTATAGGCATTTGGAGACTTATTGGGCAAGAATACAAGAAAGTGGTCTCAAGGATACTAAGCCACTAACTTAGTTAGTGATTAACATCCCCAACCACTTTAGGCACTACTTTAGTGCGTGGATTACAAAACTTACCACTATCCCACTTCTAAGTAAAAGCAACATGTGCAAAATGCTTAGAAGACACCTCATCCATGTTCTTTGCCATGTTCTCCCACTTCTTTGATGATTCATCCCACTAACTTTGCCATATAACTTATGATCTTCATCTAAAGTTAAAGGTTAGCTAAGTTCTAAACCAATTCACACATGGTTTGACTAATGCAGACCTATAGGTCTAGATCATTCATCCACTATCCATCATTTGCGAAAAAATTCATCCCATTAAAGACAACTTCGGCAAGTCCATCTCACTCAAACCAAGGATCAATGCCCTATGATCTAGTAAAGCTAGTTGTAGCTCAAACTAAGGTTGATCTTACTTGGTTAAGTTGCCTTAGTTCTTTTAGCATGCCTTCCTTATGCCTAATCCATGCTAGACCTTGGCCAAGGCTAACCAATGGCTAGTAAAAATGGTCCTGTAATGTCAATAGTTGTCTAAATAAGGGTCTTACAATTCCAAGGCCCACCAATGGATAACAATTAGTGTTATAATGTTATTGACCATAATATCATCTAAGTAAACCACCATAAAATTGTCCAAGAATTCATATAGCAAATCATTCACCAAATTGAAAAAGTAGTAGGGGCTATCAAACCAAATGATATGACAAAAAATTTATAGGAGCTATACCAAATTACACATACCATCTTCTGCTTGTTACCCTCAATTATTCTATACTTACCAATACCCACTTCACAAGTCTAACATTGTGAACACCAAAGTCCTTGTTAATTTGTCCATCAAGTCTTAAATTGAAGGATTAGGATATTTATTTTTAATAATCGCCTTTTTCAAAGCTTGATAGTCTATATACATTTGCAAAGCTCCATATTAATTGTTTTGGAACAAATCCAGAGCTCCATAAAGGGCTTTCTATGGTTAGTTGTATCTTGCTTCCAATAATTCACCAAACTGCTTCCATAGTTCCACCAACTCTAATGGTGACATCATCTGAGGGGCACGGACAAAGGAATTGTACTTAGCACTAACTCAATCTTATGATCAACTTTATAAAGAGTAGGGAGTTTTCAGTAACTCTTAAAGCATCACATCCTTGAATTCCTTAAATACTTCTCCATCTCATTTACCATATGGTTGTCCATCATTTCCCAAATGGCCATAAAGTAAGTCTCCATGCCTTTCTAAAGGCCTTTTTCAATGTTCATCGTAGAAACATAAGCTACAATTGTTATTTTGTCCACAATTCCATCACTATACCTACAACAATTGATGTAACATAAATTTTGATTATTCATAAACATTATACCTCTAAAATGTGGGTATAACACCACCTTTTCCATCTTTAAAAATTTGATGCCTAAAATCAAATCAAAATCTTTAAGAGATATCAGCATCACATTAAACTTCCTACGCTAACTTCTCATACTCAAAGGAATATTGTATATACCTCCTGCCACTACATAGGCTTTTGCCATAGGCATTTTCATTTTTATAAGGGTCTTGCTAAGCTTCAACCCCAAATTTTGCACCATTCTTTAACGCAGCAAAGGAATGAGCAACACCTGTATCCATCATAGCAGAGGGCTCCTTCATATTGACTTATATCTTTATATACACGAGGCGTTCAAAGGAACTCACTTCTGTACTAATCGCATTATCTAAGCAGATAGGATTAAGTCCCACTTCCAAATGATTGCTTTCACCATCCACTTCTACTAACAAGGAAATCAATTTCTTGTTCATCGAGCAGTCACAGGTGTAATGAGGACCACTACATAAGAAACAACCACGACTTTTCTTAGAATATTTCTCACCTTGCTTAGGTAGCCTAGTTTGCTTGAACTTCCCTTTATGATCATTCTCCCTTCATTCACCTTGGTCTTTCTTCTTCTTTCCTTCACACTTCTCTTGTTAAGTGCCTTTTGAATTTTGAGAAGAGGAATAGGCCTTGGTTTCCATTCGCATTCTAAAATCTACCAAAGTATCTGCAATCATAATAGCACCCACAACATCCTTGACATTTTACCTTCGCAACTCCATTTATGCCTATGGTTATAAACTTGAAATGAAGTTGATAGCTTGTCCTCTTTGACGTATTTTCAATATCAAGAATTAAGGGACTAAATTTCTTAACATAATCCCTTACTGACCCATCATGCTTCAACAACTTCAAGGCGTTCTTTGTAAGCCAAACAGTATTATTAGTAAGGAATTGATCTTTTAACTTCCTTTTCATCCTCTCCTATATATCAACAGGGGGTTGACCAATACTAGTTTCGGTAAAGGTTCTAGTTCTCTATATAATTTTGCATCTCCATCGAGATACATTGTCAAAACATTCACCTTTTCCACATCTAGCACCTTTACAACTGTAAAATATTGCTTTATACCCATAAAAAGTTCTCAAGTTTTTTAGCATTCCAAATGCCTTTGAAAACTTTTAGTTCATACACCTTTAGCATGGTACTTTTAGTATGTCCTGCATTCGTAACTGTAATGATACGCCTAAGGATAATCATCTCAAAATTTACATCCTTTTATGCTTTAATCAAATTAGCCACTTGATTTTACAACGCTTGGATCTGCCTCTCCAAAACTTCAAAACGTGATGCATAAGAAGGGACTTCTTCTTCATCCGTAGGTAAAGGACCAATGAGTGCTTCCTTGTATCGCACTCAATAAGATTACTACCACACACCATTGAATCACCAACATAGCGCTAACACCAACTGTTACAAAGACTTTGTAAGGAACTCCAAGTTCGCATATAAAATGATGCAAAGTTTAAGTATGGTAGTTAAACGCTCACAATTCAACTCAACCTTACCAAATCCCTTATGTTTAAGGTGTTTCCCATAAAGCCAAAGTAAAACCATGAAATTCACTAAGCTAACATAATAGAATGGATAGTAATAAGAAGAAAAAGATGCACAAAGCTTTACAGCAAAATTGCCAACCTTTATAATACTCACAATTGATACAAAGGATACAAAGCTCTAACTCTCTCTAACGAATGAAGTCTTTGCTCAAATAATCTATTTATAGGCTTTTAGAGATTTATTGGGCAAGAATACAAGAAAGTGGTCTCAAGGCCACTAAGTCACTAACTTAGTTAGTGGTTGACATTCCCAACCACTTTAGGCACAACTTTAGTAGGTAGTTTACATAACTTACCACTATCCTATTTCTAAGTAAAAGCAACATGTGAAAAAGGCTTACAAGACACCTCATCCATGTTCTTTGCCATGTTCTCCCACTTTATTGATGATTCATCCCACAAACGTTGCCGCATCATCCATGATCTTCATCCAAAGGTCAAGGTTAGCCAAGTTTCGAGCCAATTTACGTATGATTTGGCCAACGCACACATATGGTAGTCCATTCATCCATGGTCCATCATTTAAGCACAATTTTGTTCCTAGTCCTAGACATCTTAGGCAAGTCTAGCTTGCCCTAGCCAAGCCAATGAATGCCCTACAGTCCATTAAAGTTGGCCATAGCTTGAACCATACTTGATCTTAAGTTATCTTAGTTTCTTTAGCATGCCTAATCCAGCTAGATCTTGGCCAAAGCTCACCAATTCCTAGAGAAAAGGTCATGCAATGTTAAGGGGCTAACAATTGTCTTATTGTCAAGTGTATCGACTCAAATTGGCCAATGTTTCATTAATCCATTGTACCTGTGTTTATCTCAAGAAAATGGGTGTTTTACTTCTTTTCTTTCCTATTTAGGAATGATAGTTCCAGTCTCGTCCTTTCGTAACTACTTGGTCTAAAAAATCAGATATAAGGTGAGTTCCTTTTGTCTGGTTCCTTTTCTTCCAATTAATCTCTAGCCTTTGATTTATTCCTATCTAATTTCTTCTTCATCTTTAATTTCTTGTTCCAAGGATATACATGTTGATCGCTAAGCTTGTATGTGTTTTTTTTCATCTTATCTGAGGAGCTTCTAGTAATTTCCATTTTCTTTTAGGTGTGCTTTCATCATATATTTCATTTCCCTTTTTTTTCCAGTTTCAGATGTACTCATTTTTTACAATTAATTATTTTTCCTTTTTTCTTTGGTTCCTCAAAAATTGTAACAACATTTTTTCTTAACTGTAAATTTAAATCTAAAAAAGATAGAGAAATCATTCATATAAAGTCTAAAATAACAATGTCTTATCAAGATCCCAAAAAAATGATAATGTACAAAGTTACTCTATAGTTAATTTATTAGCACAACCTACTTTATATAACCAACCACTTAAAAATAAAAACAATAATAACAAAAGAATACTTACAAAAGTTTAAAAAAAAAGAAAAAGCATAGTAAACAAACATCTTTTTCCTTTTTTGTTGTAGTTTTCATAAAAAGGAAAATATGTCATTAAAATGTGTTCAGTTGAATATGGTTGTAATTTTTGTTTTTAAAAATAAAAAACCACAACGACTTTACTGAAACTTTTAAAAGACGTCTTTACGTGTTTTTAAAACATGTTTTTTCATAAAAACAAATGTCTTTGTTTTCATTTTCAGTTGACTCTACCTTTATCACTTTGTGCTTACTCTTTCCTCTTTAAGAAGGAAGTATTAAGAAGATCCCAAAGAACAAGAGACAAAACTTAGAAGGACAAGAAAAACACATCTGAAACTCAACTGGTTTGTAAAAGGTAGCAAAAATAGAGAATTTGGGTAGAAACTCTCAAAATATTTCATTTCTATGTGTAGGTATATATACAATCTGTATAAGGAAAATCGTTGCCGTAATAAATCTCTTACCAACCTAAAACAAACTTCTAACAAAAAGTTGTAGAGAATAAAGGAATCAAAAAGACGTGATTATTTACATTTTTGTTTTCTATTAGAATTGCTGTAATGAATTGTTGTGTTGGAATGAATTGTGTTGTTCTCATTGGGCTTGTGCTAGGCCTTTGTTCATACCCCGTGAAGCTTTGAATTCATTGGGCTTAACAGCTCGTCTTTAAGTTGGAAGGAGTGTAACCCCAACTTAAACTAAATTGCTAATAATGTATGTGGAGGCAGGATCTTGGTGAAGGCATCGGCTAATTGATGCTTGGAGGATAGGTGACTCGTTTGGAGGAATCCATCAAGGACAGCATTGCGAACAAGATGACAATCAATGTCAAGATGCTTGGTCCATTTATGGAAGACTGGATTGTTGGAGATGTGCACAACATCCATGTTGTCACATTGATGTGGGATTGGAAGTGAAATTGTGATGTGCAAGTCTTGTAAAATGTAACTTAACCATTTAATTTCACAAAATGTGTTTGCCATGCTACGATATTTAGCTTCTGCAGACTATTTGCTCGTCGTTTGTTGCTTTTTGGTTTTCCAGGATATTAAGGAGGAATTATAAAAAATGCAGAATCCAGTTAAGGAATTCCTTATGAACTTGAAACCTGCTCAATCAAAGTCAATAAATGCATGCAGTAAGGAATCAGTATTAGTGGAATAAAGCAGAGCCTTTGAAACTGTCCCAGCTAAGTAACGCAGTACATGCTACAATGCCTTCCAATGCATTTCTTTGGGAACATCAGTGAATTAACTTAGCTGTTGAGTTGCAAACTTAATGTCTAGGCATGCAAAATTTAAGTACAGGAGCTGTCCATCAACACATCTGTATTTCTCAGGCTCTATAAATGTCAAGTTTGGTTCCCTAAACCATAGGTACATCAGTGGCTTTCAGATCCGATAATCCAATATCTAAAAGTATGCCACGTATATACTTCTGCTTAGACAATATCATCCCGTCTTGTGATCTAGCAATTTCAACCCCAACAAAGTATTTTATGTGATCCATATCCTTAATTGTAAAGGCAGTATCCAGAAGATCCTTAGTATCACAAATTAGTTCTTCATTAGGGCTTGTAATCAAGACATCATCAACATAAATAACTAAGGCAATGAAATGATCTTCAGTACCTTTGGTGAAGAGGCAGTGATCTGATTCGATTTGAATGAATTCAAAGTTCATCAATTTTGATGTAATCTCCTTCTTTCACTATCTCCCTACTTGTTTCAAGCCGTATAACAATTTTTGTAACTTTAGAACTTCTCCTGATTGTACTTTATTGTAACCATGTGGTCGAGTGATGTAGATCTCCTCTTCAATGTGTTCGTACAATTAAGCATTATTTATGTCACAGTGGTAGACAAGCCATTTCTTTCTTGCTGCGACTGCAAGTAATGTGCTTGTCGTCATGACATTTGTAACCGGAGCAAAGACGTCAAAATAATCCACACCTATTGTCTGTTTAAAACCTTTTACTACAAGTCTGGCCTTCCTTCGGTCTATTGTCTCGTCTTGTTTACGTTTGATCTTGAATACCCACTTTGTCGTCAATGGCTTTTTCCCCTGTGGTAGTACTGCTGGAATCCAGGTTTCATTATTTTCAAGAGCTTTAATTTTGACTTGTATTAGCTCTACACATAATGGGTCATGGTTCGCATTCTCGTAAGAAAATGGCTCATGGCCAATGGATATGTTTGTTAAGAGATTGTAAGGTGGTTTGAGTAAGTGATTTGAGTCGCATCTTTGAATTGCTCCATCGTGGCATTAGTGAAGAGACCTATTGGTATATTGCTGATATAATCATCTAAATAGGTAGATCTTTTTTTCTGTCATGTGTTTGTTCTGGTTAGTAGTTGTTGTGGTTATGTCGATAAGGGTAAAGAGGTGGTTTGGTCGATGGTAGAGATAGATGGAGAAGATTCATAATTTGGGGTATCAGGTCTTATTTTCGGATTTGATGTGGTCAATTCAGGTAAGTTAGGTATTTATGGGCTAGTTTGTTCTTATGGGTCAAAGATAATATTTGGATTTTGAAGTCTAAAAATGGGTTTATTTTTATTTATTTCTAATTTCTGAAATGGAAATAAATTTTCATGAAAAGCAACATCTCGACTAAATATTGGTTGTTGCGTATCAATAACGAATAGTTTATATGCTTTCCTATTAGTCATTTATCCCAAAAGCAAGCATTTTATAGCCCTAGGTTCTAGTTGTTCCTTATAGGGTTTTGTGTTTGTTACATAACATCAGCATCCGGAAGTTCTAAAATGGTCATAAGTGGGTTTTTGGTGATAAAATTTTTCTTACGGTGTTTCCCAAGGTGAGATTTTGCTTGGTAGACAATTTATGATATAGGTCGCGGCTAAAATTGCATCCTCCTAAAAATGTTTTGGTAGATTGGCTTTAGACATAAGGGCTCGTGTTATTTGAAGGAGGTGTTTTTGTTTTCGTTCAACATTTCCATTTTGTTGAGGTCTATAAATGCATGCTTTTTTATGAACAATCCCTTTTGATGCAAATAATTGTCTGCTGGAATTGTTAATGAACTTAGTGCTGCTATCTGTTCTTATTTTCGCGATTTTTTGACTGAATTGTGTTTCAATCATTGTAATAAAAATACTTATTGTTTAATGATCCTAGGATTGTTGTTTAAAAGAAAGTTCCACATAGCTCTACTGAATTCATCCCTTATGGTCAAAAAGGAAGTGGATTCGTCAAGGGTTGGTATTCCATACGAGCCCCAAAGGTCCACATGAATTAACTTAGAAGGATTGGAAACAAAAATAGTGTGGTTTCTAAATGGTTTTCTCGACTGTTTTGCTAAAGGGCAAGTCTCACAGAAAAAATTGTTTGAAAGTTTAAAAATTCAGAAACTTAAGTATTTTAGGACCTTAGAGGAAATGTGACTGAGATGAAAGTGCCATAAGCTAAACATATCAATAACATTACAATCAAAATGTTCATCAAGATAGAATTTCAAGGATAGATCTTTCTTTGAATTTGGTGCTAGAAAATGATGGGGTTCGAGTTTGTAAATTCCACCTATCTCTTCATTGCTTGCCACGATGAAGTGTGTCTATAGGTCCTGTAAAATAACCTTGTGTGATATGAATATAACAGCTAAGTTATTGTTTCTAGCAAGCTTACAAACAGAGAGGAGATTATTATAGAAAGTGGGAATGTATAAGACGTCTTCCAGGTGTATGGTGTCTGTTAGAGCTATGTTGCCCATTTATTTTATAGATTTGAAAGATCCATTAGGTAACATTACAGGACTAATAATAGGTGTGTGTTCAGTGTTTCTTAGTAGGGTATGATTATGGGTCATATAGGTTGACACACCTGAATCCACGATCCATGAGTCATTATCATACTTGAAGCTAACACTATCATTAAGGTTAGAGTTCATACATGTGTAGTTGTTAAACGCTACGTGATTAACTTTATTTACGACTTTCCCCTTGACTAATCGCATCAACTCCTGAACTTGCCTGCTCAACACCCTAATTCCATTTCTTGTTAAATGCTTTCACCATTTAAGCTTCCCTGTCCAATTTCAACTGGACTTTCTGCTACTACCCCAACATAGCTCCCTCTCTTCCTTGCTCGTTTCTCCTTCAATTCCTTGAACCATTCAGGTTCTCTATAAATCTTGAAATACATCTCTATTGTGTGTCTCTTCTCGTGGTAGTGAGTGTAGAACATATTCTCTTTTCTTACAAAACCCCTTCTCTTGTTCATCGGAGGCCCCTCTCTGCTTTCTCTGTTTTTGTTTCCCATAGGTTTCACTGCAAGTGCCACATTCAACTGTCTTGTTTCACCTCCAGACGATCTAGCAACATTTCTCTGCTTTTCAATGGTAAGGATCATAGAATATGCCTTGTTCATAAACGAAAAAGGTTTATTAAGCATTATCTGACTCACTACAATACATTATTTCTCACTAAGTCCCATAAAAAATTGGACTAATTTGGTATTATCTTCAACAATGTTGTTGTGCCTATCAGCTTCACATGAATAACTCCTAAAGGGCATAACGCATCTTAAATCATCCCACAAACGTTTTAATTTGATGAAGTAACTTGTCACAAATTCATTATCCTACTTTAGATTGTTGATTTCTTGTATTGATTGATAAATTTGGGGCCCTAGATCTAATTTCTTCCCACAAATCCCTACCAGTAGTTACTATTAGAAAAGATTTCACTAATTCCTTAATCATTGAATTTAAAAGCCAAGAGATTACTATATTAGCCATTGTTCTCTATTTCCTCAATAAAGTTGAATTGTTTTCTAGTTTCTTATAGTAGTTGTTCAGGAAACCGATCTTATCTTTTGCTTTTAAGGCAATAATCATTTCCTTGCTCCATAGGAGGTAGTTCATTTCATCTAGTAACGTCGTTACTAGAATAGCCCCTTGGTTTTCTGAGGCAGAGACTTCATATGATTATATCCCTTTCTTCGTTTATTTCGGGTTATGTTTGGGTGGCACTCGAATTTTCTTCACGTTCATTTGCCATTTGGGTAAATTAAGGTTTCGTATCAAAGAGCCTAGGCTCTGATACTATGTAAAACGTAGCAAACAAAGAGAATTTAGGTAGAAACTCTCGAAATATTTCATTTCTATGTAAGGGTATATATACAATCTGTATAGGGAAAATCATTGCTGTAACAAATCTCCTAACAACCTAAAACAAACTTTTGACAAAAAGTTGTAAAGAATAAGGGAATGAAAAAGGTATTTACGTTTTGTTCTCTTAGGGAATTGCTATGATGAATTGTTGTGCTGGAAGGAATTGTATTATTCTCATTGGGCTTGTGTTGGGCCTTTGTTCATATGTCTTGAAGCTTTGGATTCATTGGGCTTAACATGGTCATAGATTCTCGACAATCCTACAGAGCAAGCCCTACAGAACAAGATGGGCAAAGAATAAGGTGGACCTCCGATGTTGCCTTTGCTTCCATCACTATTGCTCTACTATTGTTGTTGTAGTTGTTCTTCTTTCCCTATGTCAATTGCATCTGGAAATACTTCGCAAAAATTAAGGATGAGATAAGGTGTGAGACAAGGGAGAAGGTTAAGGCTTTTTGGTGGCGAGGGACATTTATTCTCTCTTATCCGTCTCTCTCACATACACACACTATTGCTTCGATCTATTTTGTTTTTTTTTCCTTTTTTTTTAAATAGCAAAAGCCTCTGAACCTCCCTCTCTCGAACTCTCTTTCTACGCCACTACTAATACTCTTTAATCTTTACCCTCTAACTCTTTTTGTTATTTTTAAGGAAACTTTTAGATAGCTTGATTTGACATAATTTTGAAATGAGTCCAACGTGGACACTTATAGAATTCTTACCCATCTTGAAAATTATTACTTTTTTTAATTTTTCATGTTATTATTGTTTACACCTAAAAATGGGTTTGGCCCATTTTTACTGTTTTAGGCCGAAAACCCGAAGCCTAAAGAAAATCCATGGTTCGAAGTCCAAACACTGGCCTTGGCCCATTAGAATTTGGTGTCCAGCAGGAGAAGATGTGGTAGAGTTTGATTTGGATTAGAAGACGAGGAGTCCAAATTTAAAAAAAGGATAAGAGGATAAAGTGATGGACACCAGCTAAACTCAATCTCCATCAGATAAGATGAGGATTATTTGAACTTTATCTTTATCTAGTAGGATAAGCTTTATCAAGATTTCAAATTTGAATTGAGACACTCATCATCGGTGGCTATAAATAAGGGCTTTGAAGAAGAAAGAAAGATCCCACTCTTGACAAATCAAAAGCCTGACACTCCAGCAAATTCTTGCACTTTTTAGTTTATTTCTTTATTTTTCGACAATCCCTTTATTTTTCTAACCTAGCCTTTTCTTTCAATTGTCAATTAGCTTTCCTTTCAATTTTTAATCATTGTGTGTTTGCCAATTTATTTAACATTGAAGCAAAGTACCTTCTGTTAGATTCCTGTCCCTTCCTAGCAAAACGTAGTGATTCTGAATTTTAGTCAGATTAAGAGGCACAACAATTTTTTTTTTATATTTTCCTAGTTTGGAAAAACTTTAATTTCCTGGCACGCTTGCAAACTATAACAAAGGGCTACGTGTTGTCCTTTAGCCAATAAAGGCCAAACATATTTTTGGCATGCCTGGTAGGACCCACGCAATGACGAAAACAAGATCTAGTAAGAGTACTGACGTTTCCCCCGGTGGAGGCGATGAAATGGAAAACGTTGCAACAGCAACGCTGGAAGACCAACCTCAGCCTCTTGAGTTGAGTCAACCAAGCAGCATCGAAATCCTTTTAACAAAGGTTCTAGAAGCCATAGAGAGATCAGTAGCTGAGACACGCACTCTCTTGGACACTATGGGGAGTAACCACAAAGAGGTTTTAGCTGCGGTCACTAGATCTGCCATGCCAGAGAAAGACAAAGGCATAGGCGGAGTGGAAACAGGTAAGGCGTTAAGCCAAGCTGAATCGCAGGCCAGCAAGTTGCCGGTGGCCGCGAAGAACCAGATAGTAGCGTCTACCGTCACCCCAATTGGAGGTAAAGGGTCGTCAGCCAAGGCGGCCAAGTTGGGAGAAACTTCTCCTGTGAAGGTACTCGGGGGGCAGTCCACCAGGATTGATAGCCCCAACAAGGAGAAACAACTGGTGACTACTTACCAGCCACCACATAAGAGAGACGAGACACCGAGTGCTGCCATGCCTCCGGTGTCCATTAACTACAAGACCCCTGTCCAGTTCCACAACCACACTGGACTGTCTACTCAACCTTACCTCTATGAAGAAGGAATGAGCTCAGGGGGCAACGGGAGTCTGGTGTCCAATCAAATGCAGGCACTCCCGAGGATTATGAGTCACTAGGCTAACCAACAACCAGTAACCACGGGCCAAGCAATGCATGGGTAGAACACTCAGATGATCGATCTGGTGACCAGGGACGCATTTCATGAGATCGCCCAAGAATTGTATGGCCCCGGATTCAATCAGATCATCCGACCATAGTTCAGGAAACCTTATCCTGAATTCATAGACAGAGCAGCTTTTCCAAGGGGTGTGAAAATCCCAGACTTCACGTTGTTCTCCGGGGAAGACGAGCAGTCTTCCATCCAGCACATAGCAAAGTTCACTACTCAATGCTCGTAATTCTCTAGTTATGAAAACTATCAGTATCTGCTCTTGAAGTTGTTCCCAAGTTCATTAACCGGAGCTGCTTTCTCTTGGTATGTGTCACTGCAGAGGGACTTCGTGTTTGGCTGGGCAGATATGACGAGAGTCTTCCACACCTAATTTTACAAAAGTGAGCTCGAAGTCAGTATTGCAGACTTGTCTAAGCTCACTCAGCGCGCTGGAGATAGAGCAGATGACTTCATTGTCAGGTTCAAAAGGATGAGAAACAAGTGTAGGATTAACATCCCAGAGACCGAGTTCGTGAAGATGGCTCAAAAGGATCTGGACCTGGAGTTGAGGAAAAAGTTTCAAGAAATGGATTTCAGAGACTTTTTCGAGTTGGCCATGAAGGTGACGGAATACGAAGAGCTACTTAAAGAAGACCATAAGCTCAAAAAGCAAGCCATAGGGACCTATTTCAAGGAAGTTCACAATGCTGAAGTAGAGGTTGCTATAGCTGTCATATCCGATACTGTAAGCATAGTATGTCCACACCTAGCAAAGACGCCTGCTGGTATGCAACAAAATAGTGACAAAAGGGGGAATAGGTGCACGTTCGATGTGAGTAAGACATCAGAAATTTTTGATTATCTCATGAAGATTGACTTTATTTCTTTGCCCGAAGACCACATTCTACCCACCAAGGAAGAGATGAAGGCCAAAGACTATTGCAAGTATCACAACGCATGGACTCATTCCACCAACATATGCTGGGCCTTTAGGAACGTGATTCAAGATCGCATCAATAGAAAAATTCTCAAGTTTCTAGAAGAGGCAATGCTCATCGACAAGAACCCATTCCCGATGGGGTCAGTTAACATAGCCAGTGTTGACTTGAGAAGTTAGCTCAACCAAAGGAGGAAGGAGGGGCATACAAACCAAGTGTGGAGGCCTAAAAAGTCGTACACCTAGAGAAGGGAAGACGACCTTATCATTGCGTCTAAAGGAAGAATCAGTGCACTAGAGAGGCTTAGCAGACGGGTCACTGAAAGTAGTGATGAAGCTAGTGACCAGCCAACCACCCACACCAGTAGTAACCCTAAATTTGTTAAGCCACCAATAACCAAAACAACTGGAGAGTAGATTCAGGTGGAGAGTAGAAAGAAGGACAAGAAGGAAATATTTACTGCTACACAAAAAAATGCAAGAACGAGAAAAAAAAGTTCGCAGCGTAAGAAGTTGGCCGAAAGATTGCTTCGAGAAAATAGAAGAACTGGAGGTGAGACTTCAGAAGCAGACCATGGTTCACTTGGGGGAAAAACAAGAAATACTCATCAAAGGGAAGGAGTTAGTCAAAATGACCAAGCACATGGTTGAGCACTGTGATGGAGAGGTTCAAAGGAACAGGTTCAAAAGAAAGGCAACCGAGGATGGTGATATCGAAGACCAGGAAGACGGTTACTTCAATGTTGGTGAAGTCCCTGTGTGTTACTTGGGAGCCGCTTCAGTGTTATTACCAGTCATTTTTCGTCGAGTCGATCTTGATAACAAGACGAAAGATAGACCCACAAACGAAGGGGAAAGTCCAGCGAAGAAGTTCTCCAAAGAAACGCAAGACACTGAAGAGAGCAAGGCTCTGACGTTCGAAAAGTCATTGACTGCGAACCACACCAAACCACTGTACATACGGGCCTGCGTCAATGGGCGACCACTGAACCGGGTCTTGGTGGACAATGGAGCAGCTGTAAATGTGATCCCCTTGAAAGTGCTGTTAGGACTCAGGAAGAGGGAAGAGGACATCATCGCTACAGATTTAGTGGTGACCGCAGTGACTGGGGACGTAGCAAGGACTTTGGGAGTAGTTCCACTACAAATCACGGTTGGGAGCAAGACAGGCGTGTCGGCCTTCTTCGTAATCAATACCAACCCGAGTTACAAGTTGCTTCTCGGCAGAGACTGGATTCATGTGAACATGTGCGTGCCGTCCTCTTTTCATCAATTTTTATTGTTCTGGAATGGTGAAAACGTGGAAATGGATAAGGTGGATAGTAACCCTTTTAGCGCCGAAGTCAATGTGGTGGATGCTTGCTATTATCACGAAGACATCACACTAATTACCTTTGAAGGGTCTGACAAAAAGGGCAGGCCTACATTGATGAAATTCGCCAAAGACAAGCATCTACTACTCTAAACAAGTAGTGTCAACGAGAAAGACAAAAGCATCAAGCCTCATAGGCTGATGGAAGGAGGCACTATAGTCCAAGGAAGTAAAGATGGGTGGCCAGTGGCTGCAAGGGTCACCCGAGAAGCAATTTTGTAGCAGACCAAGAAACAAATAGCGGTCAACCATGAGATTGAGATGTTCGAGACAGAGTTAGTGTACAATGGAGAGATCCCAGAAATAGTAAGAGATGAAATAAATCTAGAGGAGCTACAAGGTGCACCACCCAAAATGGAAGATGAAAGACTCCAAGTGAAGGATCCTCTAGAAGAAATCAACCTGAGTACTGCCGAGGATCCTAAAGTGACGTACATTAGTGGCCTTGTTAACAAAGAACTACGTGAGGAAATAGTCAGGCTGCTCCATGAGTACAAAGATTGTTTTGCATTGGATTACAAGGATATGCCAGGGCTAAGTCGGAGTCTAGTGGAACACCAACTGCCCATCAAACCAAAATTTCGTCCTTTTCAGCAACCACCCAAGAGGATGTCCAAGGAAGTCTAGATGAAGGTGAAAGAAGAAATAGAGAGTTTCCTCAAAGTACGTTTTATTAGACCAGCTAAGTATACCGAGTGGTTGGCAAATATAGTTCCTGTAGTCAAGAAAAACGGAAAAATTAGGGTATGTGTAGATTCTTAATGCCACCACACCCAAGGATGTGTATGTAATGCCGGTCAGTGACATGATTATTGATGCCACAGCCAACCATGAAATGTTAACATTTTAGGATTGTTTTGTTGGCTATAACCAAATCAAAATCACTGAGGATGATATCCATAAGACAGCCTTCTGGTGTCCAGGAGCAATTGGTACATTCGAGTGGGTCATGATGCCTTTTGGGCTGAAGAATGCTGGAGCTACTTACCAAAGAGCTATGAACCTCATTTTTCACGATATTATTGGGAAAATTGTCGAAGTCTATATAGATGAC
>JAOSBN010000008.1:36054463-36086639 GCA_027563595.1 Erythroxylum suave | reverse complement strand
AGTCTAAAACCATAATCAAGCGACCAACTTGGTTATTCAACTGTGAATCAATTAATTTAGATTCTAATAATATACATCTTTCCCATACATCTCAATGTATATGTATATTACTTACAAAAGAATCTTGGTACCTTTTGACCAGATATATTACGCTCACACAAATAAAACCAAACTCTTTTGTTTTATTAATAATAAATATTTTCTTTACAAAACTGAAACTGAAGAAGATAAAGTTACATGTAAATACACTTGCTTTCCAGGGAACTATATTTGCATAACTCTAGCAGTTATTTGGGTTTTGATGAATTATTAGTGATCAGTTGTTGTGAAACGGTTCTTGGAGTCGAAATAGAAATAAAATGATATATAAGATTAGTATAGAGAGTTAGATATGGAAAGGTGATATGCTCAGTTGCTTCACTAGGATTGTATGAATACTTAGGTGTTTATATAAGAGTTGATGAAGACTTAGAGATGTCCAGGAGCGTAGACGTTTCGTCTGTACAGACGTATTGTCTATGTTTTATCGTTTGTGTTTGACTTTTTCTTTGACCTCCTATCATCTGTGATGACGTGTGATGACGTCATAACACAGACGCAATGAAAATACAGACATAAGGAATCGTCTATGTTTTGCCTATCGTTCGTGTTTGACTTTTTCTTTGACCTCCTATCGTCTGTGATGGCGTGTCATGACGTCATAACATAGACGCAAGGAATCGTCTATGTTTTGCCTATCATCTGTGTTTGACTTTTTCTTTGACCTCCTATCGTCTGTGATGATGTGTGATGACATCATAACACAAACGCAAGGAAAACACATATGCAAGGAATCATCTATGTTTTGCCTATCATCTGTGTTTCACTTCATCTATGTTTTAGCGATTCGTCTGTATTTGAACCCTATCGTCTGTGTCTAAACTCTATCGTCTGTGTTTGGACTCTATCGTCTGTGTTTGACTCCTATTGTCTGTTTTGACTTCTATCATCTGTCTTTTGACATTGCGTCTGTCTTTTGGCACTTCATCTGTGTTTGACTTTTATCATCTATGTTTGACCTCTCATCATCTGCCTCTTGCATTCCGTCTATGTTTTGCTTTCATCTATGTTTTGCTATCGTCTATCTTTTAAATTTCGTCTGCCTTTGAGATTCCATCTGCCTTTAGATACTTCGTCTGTCTTCTAGCGTATCAGTCGTCTTTTGCTTCCGTCTGTGTTTCACTTCGTTTGCCTTTGATATTTCATCTACCTTTAGCAATCGTATGTGTTCTGAAGATTCATCTACTTTCTACTTCTAAGACCAAATTATATAAATCACACTCTCTGATTTAATGTAAATAGTAGACTCGAAAGTTAGAGTTTGGGGAGAAATCTGAAATGGCTCATTAGGTTATAGAATTGGATGCAAATGGGTTGTTGAGGTATAAACCCTAAGAACAATGCTAGTTAAGTGAGGATCGATATTTGACTGTAGTTGTGATAACCTAGATAGAAGGATACCCGAGATAGTCATGAACATGCATTATACATAATTCATTCCATATATGTGCATTAATGAACACGCATAATTGTGCAGATTGTGATATATGTGTGTATTATTTTCTTATAGAGGAACAGTTGGAACGTCAACTTCCAGATGTTGCCAGCACTTCTAGGCATTAGCTTTGGGAGTAACTTGTGAGTAACCTAGACGGTCTCACTTAATTTCTGGTTGTTTAAATTCTATTTGAAATGTTTGAGTGAATGTGGCTTGAATGTTGATTCCAGACATGGAGGTCCGATGACTATGATATTGGATTGACATATTGAAGTGCTACTTGTATGTGAATGAGATGAAATAAGTGTGCATTTGATATGTAATTGTCATTTGATTCTCAACGAAAGTTGAATACCAAACTTAGGTCCGATGACTCTGAAGTGTTGTCTGATTATTCGTATAAGATTGTGATATATGAGATGTGCAGGAATTGTTACATTTTATAACATGCATGCTCAAATAAAGGCGTTGTGACTTGAGTCGCCATTATGAAGCATTTCCACGTAGAGCTTTACTCCCTGATTTTTTTGATCTGGCACGTGGAGCTATACTCCGTGATTCTGTCTGATTGAGCCCTATGGGCCAATATTTGTATAAGTCTGTGAGAGGCACTCGGTCATAACAATTAGAAAGGAAGTGAGTCTCATGTGTATTGCTGATGCATGATATGAATGATTGATTAAGTGTATGTGATCTAATGTAATTATATGTTATGTGAATTAATGTGATGTATGAATTGAGTGAATCATCGATGATGGTTGCCTCATTAAGTTCGCATAACTTACCAAAATTGCAACGTTGTCTTTTCAGGACCGAGAGATGACGTTAGCTACTAAGAGGCTCTACCAGCCATGTAGTTTATGTTTTGGCAAGAGGAGTCATGGCTCAAAGGTCGGTCAGCTGGGACTTTTGGACGGATTAGATAGATTTGTGTATTTTCCTCATTCATGTAGTAATTTTGTACTAAGTTTAATGATGTACATATGGAAATTGTTGAAAGATACAATATAGACTTTCGAGTTTGTAGAATGAAATGAGGAAAAATGTTGGATTTAAAATATTGTGATTTCAATATGATGCTTTATAATGAATAATGATATGATGCCATGTGATGTTTATGTAGTGATCGATAGCAGCTCACCCTTATCATAGGATATGTGCCAGAATGACCTCCGAGCATCCCGGTGTGTACCCTGCAGTAAGGGGGCGCTACATATGGGTGGTATCAGAGCATGGTTTGGCATCTGTTGGGACATATAGAGTGTTAAGCATGAAATATCGTGTGAAGTGCAGGAAAATGATTGGAACATATTGTGGTTATAGGTCATCCATTCTAGGTGATCAAGTTGATCAACCAGCTGACCAAGGATCGGTAGGAGCCAATAGAGAGTCCTCAGTACCTTGAACTGAGGAGATGCCTCCTAGAGTTCCCAAGAGACGGGAGAGGAGGTTGATAGGCTACAGAAGCAGGGAGCTGTGGACTTCTATGGTAGCACAGACCCTGTCGAAGCTGAGGGATGGTTGGAAAAGATAGAGAGGGTATTTGTTCAGATGGATTGTGAGCCTGATGAGAGGTTCGATTATACAGTGTCTCTCCTATAGGGCCCAACTTATCAGTGGTGGAAGATTGTCCCTGTTAGTACGACCAGACCCTACCAATTAAAGTGGGAAGACTTCCTTAGGGCCGTCAAGGAGAATTGCATGCCCAAGATCTACTTGGATGGGAAGATGGAAGAGTTTCTGGGTTTGAAACAAGGTAGGATGTCCGTGGCTGAATATGAGATCCGATTTAATGAGCTGATGGATTATACTACTGCTTTGATCCCCACAGAAGAAGACAAGTGTAAAAGGAATGATAATGGACTAAATATGGAGATTAGAATAAGGTTGGCACGGTTAGATCTGGGTACTTTTATAGAGTTGAGGGCTGCTTCGATTAGAATTGAATAGCTGATGACAGAGAATCAGGTTGAGATTGGACCCTTGTCTAAAGGGAAGAAGCCTAGTATTGTCAAGGCAGTTCTGGTAGGAGATTCAGTAAGCATCAGAATAGAGTTTTCAGACCACCAGCTGGATTAAGGCAGCCAGGATTCAAACAAAGGGGTGGTTTTGTACAGTCTGGTAGTGGAAGAGGTATAGCACAGAGTCAGTTACCCCAATGTGAACATTGTGGGGTGAGGCACAGTGGTGAGTGCTGGAGACTATCCGGAGTTTGTTTTAAATGCGGCTCTTTTGATCACCGACTTAGAGATTGCCCTATCGTTGCGGAAGCTCAATCTAGGATGAGCGGGGGATCTGTGAGTGAAGCTACTATCCAGCAGAGTAGAGGTAGTGGGCTTAGACAGAGAGTTCGAGGTAGAGGCCGAGTGAGGGCTGGAAGTCCTTCTGTTAAGACTGAGGTCCAGAGCAGCAGACCGCAGTCCCAGGCCTAAGTCTATGCTATGACTAGGTAGGAGGCTCAAGACTCTCCAGATATGGTTGTAGGTGCACTTCTCATTTATGAGTTTGAAGCTTTTGCACTGCTAGATCCAGGATCCACACACTCTTTTATCGCACCGCATTTGACATGTAGGCTACATTGTGAGAGGGAGTTGTTACAGTATGGGTTAGAGGTGAGTATACCAATAGGTGGTACTACAGTGATAGGAGAAGTTTGTAAGAGATGTCTGATTATGATTGATCAAGTAGAGTTGGAGGCAGACCTGATTGTATTACAGTTGAGGGAGATAGAAGTGATCCTAGGTATGGATTGGATCACTTCCCATAGAGCCATTATGAATTGCTACACCAAGGAAGTAGTGCTGGAATCTCCTGGTCAGCTGAGAGCAATTTTCAAAGGATTTAGTCAGGCTATACCAGCCAAGATGATATCATTTATGAGTGTACTGAGATTGATGCAGGGAGGATGTGAGGCTTATTTGGACCACATCATTGATACTAGAGTTGGGCAGACTGTACGGGACATTCCCGTGGTTAGGGAATTTCTGGATGTGTTTCTCGATGAGCTACCTAGTTTACCACTAGATCGGGAAACGAAGTTCACAATTAATCGAGTTCCAGGTGCTGCTCCTATATCTATCCCACCATATAGGATGGCACCTGTGGAATTGAAAGAATTGAATGCTGAGCTTCAGGAGTTGCTGGAAAAGGGTTTTATTAGACCCAATGTGTCACCTTAGGGAGCTCCAGTACTATTTGTGAAGAAGAAGGATGGAACTTTAAGGTTATACATCGATTATAGGCAGTTGAATCGGGTGACAGTAAAGAATAAGTACCCGCTGCCTAGAATTGATGATTTGTTTAATCAGCTACAGGGAGCTCAGGTATTCACTAAATTATATATGAGTTCAGGGTACTATCAGTAGAAGATAGCAGAGGTTGATGTACCTAAGAGTGCATTTAGGAGCAGGTATGGGCACTATGAGTTTCTAGTGATGTCGTTTAGGTTGACTAATGCCCCAGCAGCTTTTATGGCCTTGATGAATAAGGTGTTTCAGCCCTACCTGGATCAATTTGTGATTGTATTTATTGATGATATTTTGGTGTATTCGAAGAGTAGAAAGGAATATGCTGAGTATCTAAGGGTTATATTACAGATTATGAGGGAAAAGCAGTTGTATGCCAAACTCAATAAGTGTGAATTTTGGCTAGATCAAGTTGTGCTTCTGGGACATATAGTGTCTGGAGATGGCATATACGTGGATCCAAAGAAGATAGAGGCAGTGATGAATTGGGAAGCTCCGAGGAATGTGTCTGAAATCCGAAGCTTCCTAAGATTGACCAGATATTATCGAAGATTTGTCGAGGGTTTTTCTTTTATCTCAGCCCCTCTGACAAAACATCTGAGGAAGAATGTAGTGTTTAGATGGAATGAGGAGTGTTAGAAGAGCTTTGAGGAGCTTAAGCATCGATTGACTTCTGCACTAGTGTTAACCATTACATTAGGGACCGAAGGATATGTGGTGTATAGTGATGCTTCGCATCAAGGGTTAGGATGTGTATTGATGCAACATGGCAAGGTGATCGCCTATGCATCGAGACAATTAAGGTCTCATGAGATCAATTATCCGGTACATGATTTAGAGCTAGCTGTAGTTGTTTTTGCTCTAAAGATTTGGAGAAACTACATGTATGGAGAGACCTTCCAGGTATATACAGATCATAAGAGTTTGAGGTATTTGTTAAGTCAGAAAGAGTTAAATTTAAGGCAGAGGAGATGGATTGAGCTATTGAAAGACTATAATTGCACTATTGACTACCACTCGGGAAGAGCAAATGTGGTGGATGATGCTCTGAGCAGAAAGTCTAATACCAGTGTAGCTTAGATTCAGTTATCGAGGCTACCTAATTTGATCCATTTGAGAGCTCTAAATGTGGAGTTGAATTTGAAGCATAATGAGTCCTTGATTGCTACATTGAAACTTAGGTCGATGTTACATGATCGAATCAAAAGAGTAAAGAGGGAGGATCCCAATATGGAGAAGCTTACGGAAAAGGTTAAGATGAATCCGGATTCTGAGTTTGAGTTGAGGGATGAGACTTTATGGTTGAAGCAGAGGCTATGTGTGCCTGATGTAGATGATTTAAGGAACGAAATTCTAGAGGAAGCTCATATGACTTCCTATGCTATGCATCTTGGTATTACCAAGATGTATAACACACTCAAGCAGCATTTATAGTGGTGTGGAATGAAGAAGCAAGTGGAGAAGTGTGTATCTAGATGTATGACATGCCAGCAAGTTAAAGCTGAGCACCAGGCTCCAATAGGAAGGCTCCATTCGTTGCCCATTCCAAAGTCGAAATGGGAACGGATTACTATGGACTTCATCATGGGTTTGCCTAAGACTCCGAGGCATTATGATGCTATATGGGTCATAGTGGACCGGTTTACTAAGTCGACCCACTTCTTACCAGTGAGAGAAAATAATTCACTTGATCAGTTGGCCCAGAAGTATATGAATGAGGTGGTGAAGTTGCATGGGGTTCCAGTGTCCATTGTATCGGACAAGGATCTTAGATTTACTTTGAAGTTTTGGAGGAGCTTGCAGTCTATTATGGGTACTAATTTGAATTTCAGTACAGCATTTCATCCTCAGACAGATGGACAAAGTGAGAGGACAATCAAGACTGTAGAAGATATGCTCAGGGCATGTGTATTGGAGTTTAGAGGAGCTTGGGATCAATATATGGCATTGATAGAGTTTGCATATAACAACCATTACCACAGTAATATCGGCATGGCACCGTATGAGGCACTATACGGTAGAAAGTGTCGGTTGCCATTATGATTACCACAGTAGTATCGACATGGCACTGTATGAGGCACTATATGGTAGAAATTGTCGGTTTCCATTATATTGGGATGAAGAGGGCTTGAGAATGGTTGAAGGCCCGGAGTTACTACAAGACATAGTAGATAAGGTGAAATTGATTCGAAGCCGAATTAAAGCAATTCAAGATAGACAGAAGAGTTATGTGGATCTACATCGACGTGATATGGAATATAGTGTGGGAGACAAGGTATTCTTGAGAGTGTCACCTTGGAGGGGAGTTTTGAGATTCAGTAAAAAGGGCAAGTTGAGCCTTAGGTACATTGGTCCTTATGAGATCATTGAGAGAATTGGACCTTTGGCCAATAAGTTGGCTTTACCAAATGAAATGTCTCAATTGCATAATGTGTTTTATGTGAGTATGCTCCGAAGATACCGATCGGATCTGACGCATGTGATACCGGCTCACGAAATTGAGGTTACTAGTAATTTAAGCTATGATGAGGAGCCAATCAAGAGTGTGGGATAGCTAATCAAGCAGTTGAGGAGTAAAGTCATTCCATTGGTGAAAGTCCTTTGGAGGAGCCACTCAGCTAAGGAAGCAACTTGGGAGACAGAGGAGCGTATGAAGAGGCAATATCCCCACTTGTTCGAGCAAATAGGTAAGAATTTCAAGGAAAAAATTTCTTTTAAGGAGGGGAGAGTTGTAACATCCCATTACCTATGAGAAGGTTAGAATAGTAAACAGGAGTGTTTAGTGAGAGGCAAGAGATGTATTTTTATGTTCATGCATAAAATGGTATACACATTCACATGAATAGTGATATTTGTTCTTCATATGAAATTCATTGTACATGCATTCATGAATAATTCCGGGTATAATTTGATTGAATTGTGATTCTTGGAAACTTGTGAATTTTAGAGAGTTATGAATGTTTCTATATTGAAAATATTATGGATTAGTAGAATTGTGAGATTTATGAATTTTTGGTGAACTTAGGATTTATTTTGGAATTTATAAAGTAATATGGGAAATAGGAAAAAGAAGAAATCAAATGATGATTTGGAGATAGTTGGATTGTAAAAATGAGAGTTAAAGGGAGTTAGTTCAAAAGAAACTAAGTCAGAACCTAGAACTTAGGAACATGACAAGTGTAAAGTTGCTATTATGATGTGTCAGAAGTTAAGTAATTCGAGAGTTAAAAAGGGGTTAGTACTTTTCTTAAGTTCTTCCCTTGTTATCATTTTCTCCAAATTTCTTCCCATGCACAGAGTTTTCCATCAAACTCCTTCTGAGAGTAAACTCTGATTCTTCATATCCCTCACCAATTCCTTTACGCCTAAAATAATTCTTCTGCCTTAAGAAAAACCAGAAGTTGGTTAGTGTTCACAGAGGAGTATGTGATTTTGCATGAAATTAAGGCTTTTGGGATAGTTGAGAATCTTGGAGTTTTCAACAAGAAGGTAGTGAATAAATTATTTAGAATTGGAGATTTTGAAATAAATTTGATGAGTTACTATCATATGCATGAACATGCATTTTCATATAATTGTATTCTTGAACACTGTGTTAAAGGGATGAAAATTTGGGGATATGGTGTTATTTGGGTTTTGATGGATTATTAGTGATCAGGTGTTGTGAAATGGTTCTTAGAGTCAAAATAGAAACAAAATGATGTATAAGATTAGTGTAGAGAGTTAGATATGGAAAGGTGATGTGCTCAGTTTCTTCACTGGGCATGTATAAATACTTAGGTGTTTGTATGAGAGTTGATGAAGACTTAGAGATGTCCAGGAGCATAGATGTTTCATCTATAAAGACGTATAGTCTATGTTTTCTCATCTATGTTTGACTTTTTCTTTGACCTCTTATCGTCTGTGATGATGTGTGATGACCTCATAACACAGACGCAAGGAAAACACAAATGGAAGGAATCATCTATGTTTTGCTTATCGTCTATGTTTGACTTTTTCTTTGACCGCCTATCGTCTGTCATGACGCGTGATGACGTCATAACACAGACGCAAGGAAAACACAGACATAAGGAATCGTCTATGTTTTTCCTATCGTCTGTGTTTCGCTTCATCTATGTTTTAGCGCTTCGTCTGTGTTTGAACTCTACCGTCAATTTTTGAACTATATCATCTATGTTTGAACTCTATCACCTATGTTTGGCTCCTATCGTCTGTTTTGACTTCTATTGTCTGTCTTTTGGCGCTGCGTCTGTCTTTTGGTGATTTGTCTATATTTGACTTTTATCGTCTGTGTTTGACCTCTCATCGTCTGCCTTTTGCATTTCGTCTATGTTTTACTTTCCTCTATGTTTTGCTATCGTCTGACTTTTAAATTTCGTCTGCCTTTGAGATTCCATCTGCCTTTAGACACTTCATCTATCTCTTGGTGTATCGGTTGTCTTTTACTTTCGTCTGTGTTTCACTTCGTCTGCCTTTGATATTTCGTCTGCCTTTAGCCATCGTCTGTGTTCTGAAGATTTGTCTACTTTCTGCTGATAAGGCCAAATTACACAATTCACACTCTCTGATTTAATGTAAATAGTAGACTAGAAAGTCAGAGTTTGGGGGGAGAAATCTGAAATGGCTCATTAGGTTATAGAATTGGATGCAAATGGGTTATGAGGTATAAACCATATGAACAATGCTAGTTAAGTGAAGTTTGATATTTGACTGTGGTTGTGATAACCTAGATGGAAGGATACCCAGTATAGTCATGAACATGCATTATAAATAATTCATTCCATATATATGCATTAATGAACACGCATAATTATGCAGATTGTGATATATGTGTGTATTATTTTGTTATAGAGGAACAGTTGGAATGTCAACTTCTAAACGTTGCCGGCACTTCCAGGCATTAGCTTCGGGAGTAACTTGTGAGTAACCTAGACAGTCTCACTTAATTTCTGGTTATTTAAATTTTGTTTGAAATGTTTGAGTGAATGTGGATTGAATGTTGATTCCAAACATAGAGGTCCGATGACTATGATATTAGATTAAGATATTGAAGTGCTACTTGTATGTGAATGAGATGAAATAAGTGTGCATTTGATATGTAATTGTCATTTGATTCTCAATGAAAGTTGAATGCCAAACTTAGGTCCGATGACTCTGAAGTGTTGTATGAATAATCATATAAGATTTTGATATATGAGATGTGCAGGAATTGTTGCATTTCATAGGATGCATGCTTAGATAAAGGCATTGTGACTTGAGTTTCCATTATGAAGCATTTCCATATAGAGCTATGCTCCGTGATTATGTACAAGTCTGTAAGAAGCATTCGGTCATAACAATAAGAAAGGAAGTGAGTCTCATGTGTATTGCTGATCCATGATATGAATGATTGATTAAGTGTATGTGATCCAATATGATTATATGTTATGTGAATTAATGTGATGGATGAATTGAGTGAACCATCGATAATGGTTACCTCATTGAGTTCGCAAAACTCACCAAAATTGTAATATTGTCTTTTCAGGACTGAGAGATGACTTTAGCTGCTGAGAGGCTCTACCAGCCATATAGTTTGTGTTTTGGCAAGAGGAGTCATGGCTCAAAGGTCGGTCAGCTGGGACTTTTGGACGGATTACATAGATTTTTATATTTTCCTCATTCATGTAGTACTTTTGTACTAGGTTTAATGATGTACATATGGAAATTGTTGAAAGATACAATGTAGACTTTTGAGTTTGTAGAATGAAATGAGGAAAAATGTTAGGATTTAAAATATTATGATTTCAATATGATGCTTTATAATGAATAATGATATGATGCCATGTGAAGTTTATGTAGCGATCGATAGTAGCTCACCCTTACCATAGGATATGTGCCAGAATGACCTCCGGTCATCCCGGTGTGTACCCTACAGTAAGGGGGCGCTACATTTTAGATGATGTTTTATAAAATATTACACTAGGAAATATGTTTAAAATCCTTAATAGAGGAAGAATTAGGTGATTTAAGGACCAAGCAAATGAATTTTTTGTTCACTTTCTTAAGCATCGTTCCTTTCATGAAAAGCTCTAATACCATATTAAACATTAAGTTCCCAACTATATGCTAAGTTTTTTGAAAAAGTAAATAAGTCCAAGTTCTTTGTAAGGATATGTACTAAATAATGCCTCAATGTAGATAATTCCAGTATAATCTTTCATTACATAGTTTAAGTAGGGCTAGTTCTAATGAATTTCCTCTTTAGTGAATGATTTATTAACAGAGTTGGTTAAAATCATGGGTAATAGAGTTTGGAAAGAAATCTTAAATTTCATATAAAGAGAACAAATTGTTTACAATTTTCTAAGGACTCCTTAAAGTAGTTGAATGCAATGGTCAACATTTTAAAGTGAAAAGAGGTTCCTTAAGGTATGTTAGGTTCACAATTTTTCTATTGTTTCTTCTATTAAGTAAGGCTTTGAAGAAATAGCTTAAGTTACCATCAAAATCTTTAAGTCAAAGCACCCTGCTGTTTTCTTTTCCGTATAAGATAATTATGCACCTTTAAAGCTTTTAAAGATAAATTATAACTTGTTTCTCTGTAACTTCTAAAATGGCTTAAGTACGGTTGGTATAGAGGCATTCTTGAGCTCTTAGGAGGAGTTTATGCTTCTAGCTACTTTTTGTGCGTCAATGATGCTTCTGGCCAGTTTTTGTGTGTTAATGATCTTATTCTTATTGAGGTATTTTAGTTCTTTTTTGATAAATTATAATTTTATCATTTAAATGGAAGTTTTATGTCCTATTATGTTGATCCTAAGACCTCAATTGGATACATCCTCATAACTTCCAAAATTATCTAGAAAGTAATTAAAAGTGAAGGCCTCTTGATTAGAATAGTTTTAATTAATCTAACATTTGTTAAAGAATGACCAAAGCAAAGGGCTTGTTGAAGTGAGCATTGCTAAAAGAGTAAGTAGCTATCTAAAAGGACTTGATAAGAGCTCTATAAAGCTTTTTCTAGTTAATTTGTTAAACTAAGGTAGGTTTCAATTGATTTTTTAATAATAAAAAGTATAAGGACTACTAACGAATTTATTATTTTGATGAGAACCATTATAAGATAAGATGTATCAATAATTCAAAAAAATAGTCTATAAATATGATAAAGAATAGTTGAAGTTTGCAACTTTTAAAGTGGAGACCAAGTCAAGAACAAAAAATATTGAATGCACATCAATTTGATTATACATTTTGTAATGTGAACTATAATTTCATTTTGTTAATTTGATAATTTTAAAGGCTCGCCATACATAAAGATTATTTTCTTACTTTATTATATGAGTTCTTTTATTAGTCAAGAGGAATTGAAGCTTTTGTTTTCAAAAGAAATCCTCTTAATCTTTCAAACATTATTTAGAGGACTACTTGAAAGTTATTTAAACTATAAATTCATTAAACAAATCAATTTTAAGCAATTAAAGTTGTTAAAACCATATTTTTATGGTAATTAATCAACTAATATAGGTTAGTAGTTGACTAATGTAAGTTAAATGGGTAATAGGAAAGTCTGTTGACACATTGGTTGACCAATATGGTGTTATGCTTTATTGATGGACAATTTTTACAATTTATAAGCCCTCAAAATACTATAAGTGCATAGGTTGTGGGTGTAGTATGTGAGGTGTTGGTCCCTCGAGGAGTGGTGAACTACCTCAATTCTATGTTATCTTAGGCCTTAACAATTATAAAAATGAGAATAACAGAAAAGCAAACACGTGAAGATAATTGACAGAAAATTAATTTATTTAACACAAAAAGGAATTAAATTGAGCTATAACAAATTCACAATGAGAAATCACACAAGAAGAAGTTCCAAATTATGAAAAAAGGAATTTTTCCTGTCATTAATGCTAACCTAGTCATTTATATGTTAATGAGGTGTCGGTTTTAGACTATCGAAGGGAGGATTATTTTCTCTCAAGTTATAATCACAAATTTTTATTAGGTTAAATATCAAACATGTAATCTCTCAATTACGAGCAACACTAACCATAATCAATTTTTAAGCTTTCTAAAAACCTAACCAAGTCTCACATGAGATATCTCTCGGCATAATAACCAACTTGATTAATTGTGTGTTTTATTGGATCGCTTAACTCTCATTAACCCAACCCAATCATTTTACATTCAATTCACTCTCTTAATTTATTACCGAAGCATAAAGTTACAACAATTATCACAACACCTAAATGATTAAACACAAAAGTAATTATATTAACGTTAAATCAAATCAAAATCCCTAAATAAAATTAGAACATCATGGTCAAACCCAAATCCATTAACATATTCATATCCATCTTAACATTCAAAGAAAAAGAACACAAAGATGAATGAAATACACTTTGGAAGGGGATCAGGATGCCTCGAGAAAGCATCAGTAGTAGAAGTCGATTCCTCTATCCTCTTTTTCTTCTTCTCGCTTCTTGGAGGTTTCCCAAAAGTGAAAAATTGGAGAGCTGCTTTCTAGGACACTTCTCTTTCTTTATATAGTATTTTCCATTTTAGGAACATTAGAGGTTTTTCCATGCCCAAAAGGTCTGAAAAGTCCCTCGAAAACTTAAGTTCGGAAGGTTGTCCGCATCTTCTGTCGCACAGGTCATGATAATGACCCATAGTGCCATGATCATGGCCCAAGATTTTGCTCTCTGTCATGATCATGACCCAAGATTTTACTCTTTGTCACGATTGTGGCAACGGAAGTCATAAACTTAGGCAGGCTTCTGTCATGATTGTGGATATGCACTATGATCGTAGGCCTAGGTCAGGTTCTGCGCTTCCTTTGATTCTCCTCTGTTTTTCGATATTTGATCTGAAACACCAAAAAACACATTAAGGCACCTCAAATGCAAAAAATTTAAGCTCAATTGCATACTCTAACCTATAAAACTCTTAAAAAACAAATTTCTAACTAAACAACACAATCCTAACCTAACATGCACTAATTATTCAATTTAACAACTAAACACTTACAACATCCCCACACTTAAACTTTTTCTTGTCTTCAAGCAAATATAAAACAAGCAAAAAACATGCACCAAACACAATTAGCAACAAAAGACACACAATGCAATAGTGGGACAATGGCATTAAACTTCCCGAAATAAATTTAACGACAAACACCATCTCTCAAGTCTTTCTAACTTATTAACTTGTGAAACCTATGTCTAAGTAATTTGGATTAAATATATGTACTAATTAAGACCTTAACGTCAAGTTTATTCACCCGTATCACTTGCACACGCACATTGATAATTATATAGTCAATCAAAATTGTAACTATCCCTAAGTATTTTTTATGAAAATTCAAGCTATTCATAAAGATCGATTGGCTTATTTGACAAAACACTATTTTTTTATTTTGATTGACATAAACCTAGCCTTTTGCTAGAAGGCAAACGTTTGTGATGAATATTGATTCGGTTACTCAACTAGGTCATGTTTTTATTAAGCACCTCAGTTGGAGTGTCATTATAGCCTTTTGACACGAAGGCAAACATTTGTTGTCAGTGTCCCCTGGTTACTCAGCTATATCAAATTCTTAACTATCTACTAGCTCTATTGATAATCTAAAGGCTAGTGAAATAGTTATTGAATTGAGATTTAAACTTTTTATTTATTAGTGCCTATTGTACTTCTTTTAGCTAATAATTCTCATGAAAAGATACTAATGATGCTACATATTTGATTGGCCTAAAATTATCAATGAACGTGAAAATTTCCTAGGGGAAATAAACTAACATCATATCCTAATTAACATATATACTTACCAAAGTAAACTAGGTCACTAATTTCATGAGCTAGTAAATCTTTGCATCCTAAAAGATTGTGTTCAAAGTTAAATTGATTCCGTTAAATGATAATCATTGACATATTCACATGAATCACAATATGAAAACCTAAACAAACTAACATATGATACACATAATTTACATTCAAAATAAAGGCATAAATGGAGGCAACCCTTCTCACACTTGGAAAACACATTGTCCTTAATGTGAGAAAAGCAAACAATAATACAAAAGTGGGAATATGAATAATGAATCAAGAGAAACATGAACACTTGGAAATAACAATAAAATAAAAGATAAGCTTTAGAGTATAGAACCCATCGTGGTGATCAAGGTGGTGATGGTAATGGTGATGGTGTGGGAAGTTGAACACCTTGAGCCATGAAATATCTGTGAATTCGTTGTAGGTCCCAGCTCTAGTGTCTTTATTCTCTAGCTATCTCTTTCAACAGCTTGGCGTTTTTCAAAATGACTTTGTTAGTGTTTGAGATGGCCTCCATTTCCTTCTCTTATCATGTTTGTTCTTCTTCTTCTTACTCCTCACTAATCAAGTCCTCCTCTTCCTACAGTGGTGTCAAGCTTGAACTAACCTGTCCCGCCTTAGTCTTGACATAATATTTAGCATTGATATCTCGAAATTCCATATTATAGGAATTAAAGATTTCAGCTCTCATTAAGTGACAAGTTTGAAGAAATTCAAGACGATGGACTGTAAGTCCATTGCAATTAACTCCATAGTATTCCACAATGACCGTGACCATGTACCCCATACCCAAATTATTGTTTCTCTTTCTTAAAGAAGCAATAATTGCATTAAAAATATGGGTGGAGATGCAAACTTAGATGCTATGATCCATACACAACAAAATGAAAAGCTTTTTTGTTAAGCACTTGTTAGTTTCGGATTTGTCAATGATAGTTTTGGCACATAAATTTGTCCAATAAAAAGTGTACATGGCTTCTAATAATATTGTTGTAGGCATTTTTTGCATCAAAGCTCTCCAGCACAATCAATCCCATCTAATATTAGGCAGCACGAAAGTCATCCTACTAATCAACTATGGTTGAATTTAGGAATCCACCAATTTCACACAAAATGTCATAATCTAACCCATATGGTTGACCTCGCAACCAAAACCATAGGTCCTTAGGATTGGTTGGCTCAAATTGGAGCAAAGTGAAGAGTTCTAAGGTTACTTCCTCGTAAGTATCTTTTTAAACTTTATCAATACTCAATTAACTCCTTCTTAAGTACCATTAAGGACTAATATAATCAATCATCATACTGTTTATTGGACTAAATATAGATATTATCATCATACTTTAAATTAATTGCATTTGTTTAGTAAAAAAAATTCCTTACAACATCATTACAGTACTTTAATTTGAGCTTCAAGCCATTTAATTTAGAAGAGTAGGTAGAGCTATTGAAATCTTCAAATACTAGCCAATTGTCTTGTTTATTCCTTTATAAGTCTACCAGATCATTCCACATTCCAATTGGATATCAAGGTTAGTTGTATCAATGAAAATTATCTACATTTATTTGGAAAAATAGGATAAAGTGATGTGCAAGGCATGTAATTAATAAGAAAAGAGAGAAACTTTCTAACTTTAAAACTTTCTTAGCAAAAACAAACTTGATATTATATGATTCATATTGCCTTAACACTATTTTCAGCTTAAGATTTTAATTCCAAAACATTCTAATTATTAGGAAATTCAAGTAGGATCTAATCCCACGTGTAACAAAGTAACCATGAAACATTTTTCGATTGATTTCCTAAAGATAAGATCATTTGAATTCTATAACATAACTAACACATAAATATAATAAAGCCTAAATCATAATTCATACTTTATTTTAAAGCTTGATCATTTTTCTTATCATTTTCCTTAAACTATTTCTAAAATCAACTCATCTTAACCACCACAACCACACAAATGTTTGACCTCTGATGATATCTATAAAACGAACTAAGAGAACTCTACAATTGTTGTATAGAATGTTAGGCGAGGTGTGTTAACTGTTAGCCTATTCATAATAGGCTTTGGGCATTTTAGTAATTTAAAATTAAATTTCGATTTCAATTAAACTTTAATTAGAATTATAATTAGTTATAATTAAATAAAATTATGTCTAAATAAGATACAATATCTTATATAGATCCTCATTTATTAAATATGTCATATTTAATCATAAAGTTTCTTAAACATTATAATCAAGTTCAACTTGATTAAAAGACCTTTTCTCTCTTCAACATGTTCTTTATGTAAATTGTAACCCTACATCATATTTATGGTTAGATAAATTAAAGTCCTTTAATTTTTTCGATCCTCTAATTAAACAATTTACATATACAGATCAATATTGGTATTTAGCAACGCACAATGACCACCAAATATTTAGGAATATCAAAGTGACTTTAACTATCCTCTCCATACATGATTTTATTGTATAATTAAATACTTTCATTATATAATGTTTTGATTAAGCATAGAACATATAAATAATGACTACTCTATTTGAGTCAAATCTTATTAGTTCTCCACTATTGGTAATTGATTCAATTAATGACATTTGAAAATTATTTTCAAAGTTTCATCCCATCTTAACCAAGAATTTTCCAAATCAATACTTATTAAGAACAACGAAACATTCTTCTTATTACTTTAGCATGATAAATCTTATATCGATCTCTCAAACCTCTATACAGTTCATGTTATATTTAATGACTACCGACTGAGCACCTTAGACTAGAACAGGTGATAAGTAATATCAAAAGATAGCAATCTCTATACGATATACTTAGTAGATCTCAAGTCAATTGATCATTTATATATATAATTATCACAATGAAAATTTTCATATGCATACAATTAATAATCCAAATAGATTTCTCATATGGGGACAGTTCAAAGAACTTGTTCTCTGATAAGCACTCACACATTTTTTAAAGTATCTTTATACCTTAACCTATGAGATCGAGTACTTCCTTCACAAGAAAGAAACATAAAGTATGCTAGTCCTTTTACACTCTATTAATGTCTAGTCTCAATAGAACAATAACTAGAAATAACATATAGATAATACATAAATATAATATGAATCTTATAATTACGATCTTATTATAATTTTATTTGTAATGTATATTTATCTCATGAATTTTATACATTTCAATATTTATAAGATGAAGAATACCTTTAAATAATTATATTACTAAATTATAACAAACAGATTAGTTGCAAAGCATACATTAACATGCTTAACTATGACTCCTAGTCTTTTTTTTTTTTTTGGATGAATGAGGAAGGAAGCAAAGTTTGCAAGGGAAAATAAATCAAAAGAAAGACCAACTGAGTGCTAAGCTAGATGATTAGAAGAAACACGAGGGATTAAACCATGCAGTCTATTCTCATAATTTTACAGAGCCTATCGTAGTTTCCTCTCTTCTTGTATGATTAAAGCAACTATTATCAAAATTTCCATTTACATTGTACAATGGTGCTTGCTTGACTAGTAGCTCTTTTGATTAGTTAAGCTTCTCTAGTCCAATTTATAATGCAGAGTTGAATCATTTTCTTATTTTGTTGCTTGAAAATTCTGCTATTTCTTTCATTATACCACAGTAGACAGATAGCTGGGAGATTAGGCATCTGGTTCATACCTTCCGCATGCATCCTCTGCCATTTTAGGGTTGCTTGTTGCAAAGAGATGGTTTGACTTTGAAAATTAAGGCCTTTTGTGTTACTCCTAGTCATGTTTTGATTATTGAAGGCAACTTCCTTTCCTTTATCATGCCTACGTCTATTGCGAATTAGATCAAGACCCAAGACCAGCTGAATTTGTGTTTTAAGGATCGAAGAAATCCATGTGGTCCTTAGCCAGTGGCCCAATCATTTCTTTAGACTTTAAATATCTCTCTTTTCGGCTCAAAACCCAACTCCTGCGGCTCCTTTTAGGCTATTTCATTCTTATTGCTGCGGATATAAGCTATTAATTAGCAGCGCACCATTGTAACTTCTAGGTGCGCTGAAAAGACCATATTATTTTAGTAAGAGACTGGCAAACCTTGTGACGCATGAAACTAAAATTTACTGGTGGCATTCAAAAGAATGTCAACTCATCTTGACATATGACGAAACACCATAACCATGATGCAGAAGAAAAACGAAAATTAATTAAATCAAATACTTCATAAGCAACAGGAAACAGTTGCATTAATATTTTCGTATATATCATGTGCCAATTCTCACAAATGTATTGTTCTGCACAACTATAACATTACAAATGGAATGAAAATATGTTCTGAGATTATCACCCTCATCTTAATTGTCATTTTGACTCGTTGCATCAAGCCTTTGCTGAAACTGTGCAGAGTAATTAACAAGTGGATTGAATTCAGAAGCTGCAAGAAAATCCTACAAGCTACACATGCTATAGAGCAAACAAAGGTTATTATCTGGATAGAAAATTGAACCACGTTCTTCAATAATTTCTTAAAGTCGTAATATTATAAAATGACCAGCTGACTATTTTTCTTTCTTACTTCTTGAAAAACCATTTATAGATGGGCCATGATTATGCTCTATAGCTCATATTCAATTCTTCTGGTGTATATGCTACGATATTAACAATTTGGTTTCCAATGACATTTCACGAAGGTTGGAAAGCATGAGTGGAACAGCAGTTTATTCAACTCCAATGACGGCATGCCATTGCCTTAAATCTTATTAAATATTTTCTAATACTAAAAAATATATAATTCGCATTTTCATTTTACCATATCTAGAGATTGATAGTGAAGAACTAGGAGTTTTACTGAAATTTTCTTAATCTTGAATAGATAACTCGAATCCATGGCTTTTTATACAATTAAAAAAGAAAGCTTACGCAACTTAGTACTCACCATTGTCTTTTTGATTTTTGCATACGCATATATTATATAGATGTATGATGTTTGCTCAATTTCTGTATATATAGATCATGCCATTCCGTCAGACGTTTACTGACTTCTTTTCATTGTTTCTATTCTTATTTAGTTGTATAGCTGTACTCTTTGTGGGCAATTAGATACAGCAGTAGAAATCCATGTAGAGTCGTAGTTTACTTTTACTAATTTCCCAACTTCGTCAAAATTTCACAGGTTAACCAGTGACAAAATAGAGCCCTTCATACAGTTTGATGAAAAGAGCTTAAATATTGATAAGAAAAGCATTCTTAATAATAATAATAATAACAGTTGATAAGGCGTTACAAAACAAAGAGACGAAACAGTTGATAGGGCGTTACAAAACAAAGAGACAAAGACAGGCATAGGTTTTTGACTTAGAAAGAGTCATAAATAGTCGTGGGAAAAAGAAGAGGGCAAGTTAAAACATTAGGTCTATGATCGACGTACGTTACTCTAACAATAAACGATGTTAGGAACCGGCCTTTAAATGCTGGAGACAATCAGTCTTTTGCTAAGCGGTGATGATATTTTTGCAAGGAAACAATTATCTGCCACCACAAGGAACTGCCAGGCTCAGACGGCGCAGGCAAAAGATGAAAAGTCTCACTTGGAAAAGGGCCCATTTGCAAGGTGCCCCACACAAACAAAGCTATCCCAATTAATTTTGCCTTTTGGCTTTAAATACTGTCAAGTACATATTGACCACCATTTGGTTGTGTGTCTATTCCATCACACCATTTGAAGCTAACTTTTCAATGTGGTTCATGCACCAGTAGCTCTCAGTTGCATATACTCTATACACGTTAATATGGTTATGTGTTTCTATCCATACACGTTTATTTTGCTCTATATACACATTCTAAGACAATTGAGCGGGTGTCCAAGTTTCCTTTTTTTATCATACCAAATGGGTTTTAAGCAGCAGACTCACATGTGTAAGTTGCTCTAGGTTTAACGACTGTAGTTCAACATGCCTCTAGCTAGCTGTTTAGCAGTTTCTTTTTACTTTAAAAGACAACATATCTTATTTAGTTCATTCATTAAAAACTTCTTACAATTTAATATTCTTATGAAAATTCCCATACTTAATTATCAACATACCTCTTTTATTAATTATTCTTAAACATACCTCTTTTATTAATTTTTCTTTTATATTTTTATAAGAAAATTTGCATTTTATATCAGTAACTTCAATCAAATTTTGATTGACAAAATACAGATAATAATAATAAATTACAAAATCTTATGCTTATGGTAAATATTTTCCATTGTTATTCTATCATTAAAGATATGGACATTCACGTAATCAAATCTCATTCCCTTTAATAGTAAAAAATAAATAAAAGATTAAATGAATATCTAAATGAAATAACAATTTTAAAAAACTTAAGATTAAATATTTTGTAATTAATAAGAGATACCCCTTCAATCATTTAACCAAATTTAAATTCTTTTAGTTAAATTTTATTTATTATATTCCAGATGTATGCTTTTGTAGAATATAGTCTTATTATTTGCGTTCCTATTAACAACATCTTTGTTTTCTTCTGAAAAGTCTGATTACAACATTAATAATAGAGTATTCAGTAAATTATATCTGCAATAAATTGAAACTTTTTACATTTAGTTAATATAATTTGTAGCTATGATTAGCATTGTAAATTAACAAATTTCTAAATTTAAAATGTAATTTGCCTTTTCTTATATGTGACATTTTTAATTTCAAACTTTGAGAGATGTTAATTACTTTTGTCAAAAAAAGGATAAAAACAAAACAAAACATGTATGTATTCATTTAAAAGAAGCGTAAAGATTTTAAATATTAATTATATAAATAGAAAACAAGTCAAACCATAAAAATGGTGCACGTCATGTATAATAAGTATTGTACTTTTACGTTTGCCTTAGCAATAGAAAACATCTTTTTGCCCAATACACTTAACATAGGAGGTGGACATTAAAATCCTATATCGGAAGAAGCATACCGATTTTTTTAAAAATTTTATGGAAAAAACTACTATTAAATTTCCTAACTGATTATTTTTATCTCTTAAGTCCAAAATAGAGTTATTGTTGGGTCAGTTTAGACTAGGAGCATTACAAACATTATCGTAGCAAAACTTCCATTCGTATGATATTAGGTCTAGACAACGAGGATGGGAAAGGCAACAATGAAAGGGTCATGAGAGACTGACAACTCCTGGAAGTCTTCTAGTCTGATGCTACATTTGAAGAGAAAGAGACATTACGGATTATGGTTGATGGTAACACCAAGAGTTCGAAAAGGGAAATTGTGAGATCCTAGTCAAAAAATTATAAGAAAAATCACAAATCGGAAGCAGTTATGAAATATGAAAAATCAATCAGAAAATACCTTAGTTTTGGGTCACCGATGTTATCGTGCTATCATGGATCCTAGATATAAAATTGCAATCATTAATAAACATTCATTGGGGAAATTTCTCTTAAGTGTAATGACTAGGAACATGTATCCTAGCATTCTTATTAAACAATAACCTAGATACGATCATAGGTATAATCGAATAATAGCATTAAGAATCAAGAACCAATGAGCAAGCGAAATACATGTACGACATGCAATCAATCAAGCGAATATCTTCTTAGAATTTTCAACTCTAACGTAAAGAAGTTAATCCTAATTGCTACTTGTGATTACCGAAACTGAACGTCATATTTTGTTAATCTAGCGATTGAACTAATTAATCTCTAGTTACGCACCTAGAAACCAACGAATTCAATTAGAAAGAATAAATCTGAAGATATCTAATGTTTATTAACAATATAAAAAAACTATTCGAAACATCTCACCATAATAACAGATAACATGGATCTCCTCAACCAAGACAAAAGACTTAGCTACTCATAACTGAATTGAAAACAAAAGAAATAACAAAGTATAAAGTCTCCATCCCTAGTCCTTTACTGAAAAATATGAAAAATAGTAAAGGGAGAAGTGCAGAAAAATGTAAAAACTGGAAAAGAAAAGATGCAGAAATGAAAATCTATCCTAAACCTAGTCTTCATGAACAATGTCATGAACAGTACCTATGTGTACTGTTCACTTTTTTCTCCTTTTAATGCCTCTTCTTCCAATTTCTCTCCTATCTTTTCTTGATTCTTGTCCGAAATTGTATCCCTCAATTTCAGGTTGTCAATCCCCTTGAAAAATGGCTATATAATCTTCAAAGATTGTGAGAATATCGATTTTGACTTTTGAAAAGTGATCTGCAGATTTATTTCATCCTTAAGCGTGCCCACGCTTAGTCACAGAATTGTTGTCAAATTAGGAATTTTGGATTTTCTTCATTCTTTTGCATCTTTTTGATTCAATTTTGTCTCTAAGGTGTTGAAAACTATCTGTAACAATTATAAGATAATTCCATTAATTTCGGATAATAATTTCAACACATTAATGATAATTAAGTCCAAAATAAGTACAACTTAATGGCTTAACAATTAAGTTTCAAAGAGTACATCAAACAACATTTTAGGAAGCTTACTAGGTCTAAAGGAAGATTAAATAGTAGTTAATATGATCCAAGCTAAGGTTATACAATACATAGAAGCATTAGCCTATTGCATTATGGATAATTTTATATGTCATTACTAATTAGCTATTTCAATCTTTAGTTTATTACAATTGAATTATACTTTACTTAATTGTAAACCCTAGAACATATTAATATAATATTGTAGTTATTCTAGTTTCATATTTGGAAAAGAACTTGTTATAGTTTTAAATTCTTATTTGAACAGAAAAAAGCTCTAAAGGTGGTACTTGGTTTGTGAAATTAGGAATATGAATTGAAATAATATTCTTAGATTCCTAAATCATTCTCCTAGAATCCTAATTAGTTTTCTACTTGAATGAAGACTATTAGAGTTCAATTCAACTGGTAATAATACTTAGTGTTTTTGTAACATCCCATATTCGGGGCTAGATCCCATAATAGAATTGAGTGTATTGTGAAAAATTAGAAGTGTAATTTATGCTCACGCATCATTGTATATTCACACACATGTGAATATTTATTTTGATAAATTAAAATAATTGTACATACATTCATTAACATTTTTCGGGTATGATTAATTGATTAAAATTGTGAATTGTGAGTTATTTGCATTAAAAATTATTTGGAGACTATTAGCATTATTTTGGAATTTTCAATAAATTTTAGAAAATTTCTAAAAATTTGGATTTTTTTTGGGACTAGGAAAATTATTGAATAATGGACCAATTCCATTGTGGCATGTGGCAGCACAAAATAAGTGACAAATGTATTGCATACAAGAAGACATGTGGTTATGTTTGTGATAAAACAAAGAAAAATATCACTGCTGATGTTCTTCACGATCGAAAACACTCTTTATCACCTTCCCTTCTTGTATTAGTCAACACTGAAACATCAGCTATATATTTTATGTCTTTGATTCACTCTCACTACTGAAAGCTTTGTTGAATCAAGTAAGTGATTTTTATGATGTAGTTATTGTGTAAAAGAATACATGCATGCGTGGGTTGAGAAGTGTAGTTTCGGTGAATAAAGTTGATGAATGAGTTAGACGGAAAATTTGTGAATAAAGAGAGTGTGCAGAAAGTGTATAGGTTTGTAAAACTCTAAGTTTAATGAGGATTTGTGAATTAGTTAACTGTAGAAAGGTGTGAAAAGTAGGATATAGATTCTGCTGAAACTTGATACTGCTCTTGAAAACAAATTACAGTAAAGAGAGGAAGTAGAAGGTGACACTGTGCGTGTCTAATTTTGGTTTTGATGTTTGTAATTAATCTTGCGTTTGAGTTGTTTTTGAGTAAGATTAGTTGAAATGGAGGTGGAAATTTTGGTTTAAGTGTCATATGTGTAAATTGAATAAGATTGAAATGAGAAAATCTGGAAATATGGAAGAAGAAGAAGAAATTTGTGTTTTTGAGAGAAAACCGAACTGTGTTGATTCTTTCAGCCACAATTTTGCAACCTGATCTCCAAATGACTTGAAAATTAAACCAATACACCCCTAAGACATTGATTTTTCCTCTCTATGACAATTTAGAGCCATCTGAACTGATTTGAAAAAGGAGTGATTGGATTAAAGTGAGGAAATGTGCTGGAATGTTATGAACAAGAGAATTTTCATTGATCATGCTTCTATATTTTGATTATATCTTGAGTTATAGGTTTTAAAATGAGATGATTCTTAGTTCATATTAACCTAGAGACATATTTCTATAACTTTCTTGAAGAAAAACAATTTAAATTCTGTCCAAAAGAGCCATTGAAATTTAGCTTGAAGTTGAGAGTAGTATTCTATTGAGACATAAGGAATAGTATGGAGTATTTTGATCATAACTTGCATGATACTGGTCCAAAATGAATGAATTTGATGGATTTAGAAACTTAATACATAAAGGAACATTTTATTAAAAGAAAGTATTGTCGAAAAGCTTCAAGTTTTAGGTCAAAAATTTCACGAAAAGAAGAAAAGAAGGAAGAAAACACAACAGGTCACAATCATGCATCAACACGATCGCGACTTTGCTAAAGCATATGGAAAGTCACAATCATTATTGTGATATTATTGTATATCTGTATTTTGGTAGGAAATTTTCTGTTTTGGGTAGACGAGATTGTAGGAATCATAGTTTGTTATTTTAGGACAAAACTGATTGTATAGCTTATTCTGTGGGGTTTATCTAGGAATGGTTTGTGTATATAAGTTAGGCACTGATTCAATGATGGGCAGAGGTTTTCTCTCCCAAAATACATCTCTTGTCTAAATTTTTCATGGTATCAGAGCCAGGTTAAGTGAAGAAAACACCATGACTGACCAACAGAAAACCAAAGAAAACATAATGACCGACCAACAGATGGCAACCAATGAAGTTCCACAACAGAAAACCATCTAACCCTATGACATAACCACCCTAGATAATCCAGGATTGTTGATTACTCAGGTAAAACTGAAAGGTGAAAACAATGATGAGTGGGCATGCTCTATGTGCTTGACTTTAAGAGCACAAAAGAAGTTCAGGATAGCGCTTTCCATTGTGCAAGCAAGATTGGTTGGATTAGCTCACCTTTCTATAGGTTATATCTTCACTTATGCGACTTTCTTGATTGCCTTTACATCGGGCAAATTTGGTTAATTCTCTATGTACTGTATCTGTGCTAATATCATTTTTTTCTCTAGAGAAGGCAAAATTTTGATATTTCTACATCTAGGATCCGACTTGTTCGTTGATGGGACGATTACAATGCCCATAGATAACTCGTCAGACATCGAAGATTGGTGGACCATCAATTCCTTATTGGTATCTTGGATTCAAAACAGCATTGAACCTTCACTTCGCTCAACAATCTCTTACATAGAGGTTGCAGTAGATTTATGGAATGATATACAAGATCGTTTCTCGGTGGTTAATGGCCCAAGAATTCAACAAATAAAATCAAAGATTGCGAAATGCAAACAAAGAGGTATGAGCATTGTCAATTATTATGGCAAGCTCAAAAAATTATGGGATGAACTAGCAAACTATGATCAACTGCCAATGCGTAAATGTGGAAAGTGCGAGTGCAATCTTGGTTTGCAGTATGAAAAGAAACAAGAAGAGGAGACGGTACACACTTTCCTTATGAATTTGGATGAAACAACATATAGCACGGTTCGTTCCAATATCTTGGCACAAGACCCACTGCCCAATCTAAACAAGGTTTATTCGATCCTCATACAAGAAGAGCAAGTGAGGACTATAGCTTGAGGTAAAGAAGATAGAGGAGAAGTGATGTCATTTGCAGTTCGCAGCCGAATAAACGGGAAAGAAAAATCAGTGGTGTGCTCTCATTGCAAGCAAAGTGGACATGAGGCAAAGTCTTGATTCGCCATCATCGGGTATCCAGACTGGTGGTATGATAAACCACATAATGATGGGAAAGCTAGTGGACGTGGAAGGGGACATCAATCATCACAACAGCAGCAAACGGGGACTAGACGCGGACGTGGGGCTGTACAAATTTACGCAGCTCAAACCTCTCCAAGGAACAATGCTACGGAAAGCATTTCAGAAGGAAATGTTATGGGTTTGCTTAGACTGAGTTCTGATCAAATACATGGGCTGTTAAATCTGGTAAATAGTTAGAAAACATCCAACACAGAGAAGATGACCGGTAAGCAAGTATCGTGTATCATAGACACGGGGGCAACAAATCATATGATAGGAAATTTACATCTCTTACATGACTTGCGTGACATCATGCCTTATCCTATGGGGTTACCTAATGGGAAACATGTCATGGTAACCAAAGAGGGCTCTGTTGTTCTTCAAGGAGGGATTTGTCTTGAGAATGTTCTATATGTGCCAGGATTGAATTGTCACTTGTTCTCTGTGTCCCAATTCTTAGATCATTCAAATAGTATTGTTTCATTCACTTAAATTTTGTGTGTAATGCAGGACCACACTTCGAGGACACTGATTGGTGTGGGTAAACGATGGAATGGACTCTATTACTTCAGAGGGACTCCGCATGTTTCGGCTTTGAAGATTGACAAGGTGACGTCTTTGGATCTTTGGCATCAACGTTTGGGCCACCCGTCTATGCAAGTAATCAAACTAATTCTTGTTGTAGGTTTTCGAAAGAATAATGTTGCATTAAATAAGTGTTGTGATGTATGTCAATGTGCAAAACAGACTAGAGAGAAGTTTCTTATTAGTGACTTTAGAGCTTTTGATATTTTTGAGTTAATACATTGCGATTTATGGGGTCTTTATCATCTTTCTTCTTGTGGAGCATCTTATTTTTTGACTATTGTCGATGATTACTCTAGAGCCGTGTGGATTTACTTGCTAATAGATAAAACAGAGGTGTCCTAGAGTAAGAAAATATTTTTCTTCATGGTAGAGCGTCAGTTCAATAAATAAGTGAAAATTATGAGGTCTGACAATGGAACAAAATTACATGTTTACATAATTATTTTCTTGAGGCTGGCACCATTTTTCAAACCTCTTGTATGGGCACCCCACAACAAAATAGGTGAGTGGAACGTAAACATCAACATATATTGAACGTTGCTAGAGCGTTAAGATTTCAAGGAAGTTTTCCCATTGATTTTTGGGGTGAATGTGTGTTGACAGCTAGTTATTTGATAAATAGAACACCTACCTCAGTTTTGGATGGAAAGACACCGTATAGTGTTCTTTATGGTCATGATCCTACATACTATCATCTTCGTGTTTTTGGCTCCCTGTGTTATGCTCACAAACAAGGAAGGTCAGGTGACAAATTTGATAGTCAGAGTAGGCGTTGTATTTTTTTGGGATATCTATATAGAAAAAACGGATGGCACTTATATGATCTTGAAACATATGAGTTTTTTGTTTCCCTGGATGTCAAATTCTATGAAACGGAATTTCCTCTTGCTTCTCTTCTTCATGATGACTTAATTCTATCTTCAAATTTGGAGGATCCATCTATTGATTTTGAGGACTGTGATGATTTAGAATTGAGGGGGGGAGCAACAAGACAGGATGACCATGATGAGGCTTTACCCATACCTACTACAACACTGCAAGCAAGTATTGAACATGATGGGGATGCCTCCTCCAAAGAGGAGTTACTGGGTCAAGATCACAGACAGAAAAAGTCCTCTATTTTACTGCACGATTATGTCACTCATTCAATGCAAAAGTTGAGTCCATCCGCATCGACACCCGCTCCGCAGCAGCTCTCAAGTAGTCCCTATCCCATTGCACACTATGTGAATTGTAATAATTTCCCTTTGCAAGATAGAATATTTCTTGCAGCGATATATTCTAAACAAGAACCTGTGACATATTCTGAAGCAGTGACAGTAGCGCGATGCAGGGAGGCCACGCAGCAAGAGATAGTGGCATTGGAGACTAATGAAATGTGGGTGCTGGAGGATCTACCACCTACTAAGAAAGCTCTTCACTGCAAATGGGTCTACAAAATCAAGTACAAGTCTGATGGTTCAGTTGAAAGATATAAGGCTCGTCTCGTCATCTTAGGGAATCAACAAATTGAAGGGATTGACTATGCTAAGACCTTTGCTCCATTGGCTAAAATGGTTATGGTACAAGTATTCCTAGCAATAGCGGCTACAAGAAATTAGGAGTTCATCAAATGGATGTTCACAATGCTTTTCTTCATGGCGACCTTCAGGAAGAAGTCTACATGAAGTTGCCTCTTGGTTTCCAAGTTTCGACTCCTAACAAAGTTTGTAAGCTGAAAAAGTCTTTGTGTGGGCTTAAATAGGCTCCACGCTGTTGGTTTGCCAAACTCTCTGCTGCGTTGAAGATCTACAGTTTTCGACAGTCATACTCAGATTATTCTCTTTTCTCCATGACTCAAGGCAGGACCCATCTTAGTGTGCTTGTGTATGTTGACGACCTAATTGTTGGAGGTAATGACACTAATGTTATCTGACAGTTTAAAGCATATTTGAGCGACTGTTTTCACATGAAAGATTTGGGAGTCTTAAAGTATTTCCTTCTAGTTGAAGTAGCACGTAACCCAAAAGGATTCTTTTTCTGTCAAAGGAAATATGCATTGGATATTATTAATGAGGAGGGTCTGTTGGGAGCTAAACCCGTGCATGTCCTTATAGAACCAAATCATCATTTGGCTCTATCTACTAGTGATTTTCTTGTTGATCCGGAACCATACCATCGCTTGGTAGGACGACTAATCTATTTATCCTTCACATGACTAGAATTATCGTACAGTGTTCATATTTTGTCTCAATTCATGCAACAACCGCGAGAGGATCATTGGCAATTGGTAGTGCGTGTTGTTCGTTATCTGAAACAGATCCCCAAACAGGGTATCTTGCAAAGTAGCACTTGCGATTTGTGCCTACACGGATGGTGTGACTAGGCTGGCTGTCCGACAACTCGACGATCCTTAACCGGATGGCTCATCTTTCTTGAGGTGTCTCCCATTTCTTGGAAGATGAAAAAACAACACACGGTATCTCGTTCTTCCGCTGAAGCAGTGTATCAATCAATGGCCATAACCACTTGTGAACTAAGATGGTTGAAAGGTGTTTTATCTAGCCTTGGCATGCGTTATACTACACTGGTGTCCTTACATTACAAAAGTCAAGCTGCTTTGCACATCTCTCAAAGCCCGGTTTTTCATAAACGAACCAAGCACATTGAAGTAGATTGCCATTTTGTTTGCGAAGCCATTGTCCAAAGGGAAATACATCCTCGATTTGTTCCAACCACTGAGCAACTAATGGATATTTCCACTAAGACGTTGGGTCCACAACAGTATTCATCCTTACTTCACAAGTTGGGCATTTGTGATCTCCATGCTCCAACTTGAGGGGGGTATTGTGATATTATTGTATATTTGTATTTTGGTAGGAAATTTTCTATTTTTGGGTAGACAAGATTGTAGGAATCATAACTTTTTATTTTAAGACAAAATTGATTATATAGCTTATTCTATGGAGTTGATCTAGGAATGGCTTCTGTATATAAGTTAGGCACTGATTGAATGAAGGGCAGAGGTTTTCTCTCCCAAAATACATCTCTTGTCGTCTCGATCGTGCATCAGCATGATCGCAGCTCTGTTATTGAAGGACGTGCATGATCGCGATTCTGAACCTTTGAATAATAGGGGATTGTTTTGAACATCCTTTTTATCTTTTGACCATAACTTCTTCTCCCAACCTCCAAATGACATGGGACTTGAACCATTAGACTAAAAACACATTTTTTTACATGGAAAAAAATTATAACCATATGAAATCATTTTGGAGAGATTAATTGGTGAATTTGGGACGAAATTGATGAGGAGTTCTGGAATTTCATAACTGAAGTATTTTCACTTAACATACTTTGGTATTTTTGAAATAAATTGTTCTGTAATTATCAAAATGGAATGATTCTTGATTTGGAGAAAAATAAAGACATAGGTATACAAAGAAATCAAATTTTAATTCTGTCTCTAAGAATTTCAAAATCTGGCTCGAAATTGAGTCTTGGATTAGGCTATATCACTACCTAAGATAGAAATCATATCTTGTAGTTTTCGAATAAACTGTATTGATGTAGACCGAATCAAATAAAAGTGTCTTCACAAAAGTTGTAACTTAATCTCTTAGCTTTCAATTGGTATAAATTTTTTAATTTTTTGGAAATTGGAATTAAGAGATATGAGTTGTACAACTTGATAGCATGATCATGGATTAGTTGATTTTTAAATTTTCTTAGTCTACAGTATTTGGAGTATAACTTTCAGAGTACTGAACTGAATTGAATGATCTTGGTGTTACTAGAAACTTAAGAGATAGGAGAACAATTTTCTAGAAGAAAATATTACCAAATTATTTCATTTCCGTGGTCAGATTGATCATGAATAGTAGACGAGACAAGTTTTATTAACAAGTGATTTTTTGGATTTTTTCAATCAAATTCAAGTAAAGTTGATACCATATGAGGTATGTAGGGTTTAAATGAGTTCTTAAATGTTTTAATTGATGTTAAATGAAGGTATTAAACGGAGTAAAGAGTTTTTGAGATTAAAGAATGTTTGTAAGGTGTTGAAATTGCTTATAAAGTGTATTAAAGAAACATACCTAAGAAATTGTCATTGAACATGCATAGTACATGATACATTCATGAATGTGCTTATGATTGATTATTTATCTGAATGTGTAAATTTTGTATATGATTGCATATAGAAGAAAAAGTAGAGTGACCACTTCCTGATATTGCTAGAACTTTGAGGCAATAGCTTTGGGAGCAAACTGTGAGTAACCTAGGCGGTCTCACTTAATTATTTGTTTGCTTAATTTCTGATTTGAATTATCTATGAATGTGATTTGATTGTTGAATTCTAGACATGAAGGTCCAATGATTCTGATATGATGATTGTGATATTGAAGTGCTCTTTGCATGTGAATTTGAATGAAAAAGTGATACTCCATATTATTGGGGAATGCCAGATTAAGATCTAATGATAAATGTGAATGTGAATCTGAAATTGAAATCAAGTGACTGATTGTATTTATATGAATGTGAAGCATTCCATTACATGAATACATGAAATATAAAGGTAATTGTGACCGAAATTGCCAGTGTAAAGAGCTTAAAGCTTAGACTGTGATAAGAGCATCAGGCTTAGTTGTGAAAGTACCCAGTATCTACTAAGGGCCAGTTTGGTTGGATGTTAATTAAAGGAATGGAATGGAATGTAATAGAATGTAATGGAATGGTTTATAATGGAATGAAATATAATACAGTGAAACATTGTTTGGGAGGGATGGAAGGGTTCATAATGTAATGTGTTTGGAAGATGGATGAAATGGAATGTAATGTATAATAAATGACTATTATACCCCTAATATTAAGATGATTATTGTAGGAGATTTATTATTTTATTATTAATTATATATAATTTATTATTAATTATATAAAAATATTGTTATTAATTATTTAATATATTATATTATATTATATTAAAATTTATTTTATTCTATTCTATATGACTTATATTTAAAAATAATTTATTTATATTTTTATTTATATAGAAATATATACAAATAATTAAAGAATTATTGTTTATG
>JAOSBN010000008.1:36027457-36054363 GCA_027563595.1 Erythroxylum suave | reverse complement strand
CAATTTTGTCTTCGATCTTCTTTTCTCAATCTCCCCCAATTGCTCCTTATCGATCTCTGTTCTCTCCCTTTTCGCTCCCCTATTGCCGACGCTCCCCTTTTCTTCTCTTCTCCCACTCTTCTATTTAAAACTCCGAAACCGTCAAAATAACTGCTTTATACGGGCCTTGTGAAATCACACGGTCTACCTGTGTAACTCTCGGGTAAGAATGCGCCATCCATCTGCTTTACACGGGCCATGTGAAATCACACGGTCTGCCCGTGTAATCTTATAAACCTGAAAAATTCACAAAACAAACGGGAGCAGTACCAATTTCACAAAAACTTTGGAAAATCCACATTAATTGATGCAAAAATCAGGACAAAATAGATCTAGGAATTAATAAGAACAACAACTTATCAATTGGACCACTGGCATACAAGTTAGCTTTGCCTACTAAAATGTCTCAGATTCACAATGTGTTCCATGTGCTCAGAAGATATCGGTCTGATCCAACGCATATGTTTTTGGCTCATGAGGATGAAATTGGGAGAAATTTTAGTTATATTAAGGAATTGGTAAAGATAGTGGGTTATTAAGTGAAATAATTGAGAAACTAGGTAATTCCATTGGTGAAAGTCCTTTGAAAGAATCATTCGAGTGAGGAAGCTACATGGTAAATGGAAGAGCACATAAGGAGACAATACCCTTACCTTTTTAAACAATCCGGTAAGAATTTTGAGGGCGAATTTTATTTAATATGAAAAGAGAATTAAACTATGTTGGTTTCCTATACTAAAGGAGTTAGAATCCTAGATTTCTGTAAATGGGAAATAACATTAAGAAATTAGGGATTGCATTTTATGCTTATACATAACAGTAGCATACAAACACCCATGAATTTGATTTTTTGTACACATTACAATGATTTTACATGTACTCAGTTGACATTTTTTAGGTATAAATGATTTTAAATGATTATGATGTGATATTATGCCTTGAATTCTGATTTGGTGAGTACTAATATTAATTTAGAATTTGTAGTGAAAGTTGGGAAATTTTATGAAATTATGTGATTTTTTGGACTAGTAAAAATGCCAGGTGGCAAGACCATTGATTTATGGGGGTAGAATAAATGACAAATGGTAATAGAAATAATTGATATATGGCATTAGGATTTAATGACAAGTGTCATTGAAAATTGGAAGACAACTGGATTAGAAATTGGAGACAAATGGACTAGTTATTAAAGGAGACCAAGTGGAACTATAGGGGGTGACAAGTAGGAAGTGACAAGTGCCACTTGCCCTACCACATCTCACCAATGACAATAACCTAATGAAAGACCTTTTTTTTTTCATTTTCTTCTTTAGTTTCATTCCGTTCTTCATCATCTTCATTTCTTCTTCTCCATCTCATGACACTCTCTTCTCCAAGCATCAGAGGTTGAACTTTGCTCTCATCCATCACTTGCTACTTCCATTTTTGTTGACTTCATCATCTTGTTACTACAAAAAACCTAATCTTCCCACCCTCCATGATGATGATCGTTTAGCATAAGGAGTTAGGGTTTCTTAGAGATATTGAAGATACTTGGAGTGTAATCAAATAAATAGCATATTAATCTTCATAGGATGTTATAAATGAATTAAATATGGTGATTATTTTGATTTTGAGTGATTATGAAAATTGTGATGAATATATGTGTAATGTGGATGAAGAATGAGTATACTCATGTTCTATTTTTTGTATATGATGATTAATAATTTAGGAAGAGTTATAGGGATGTTTCTAGGATAGATTTATAGTGTAAATGATGTATGAAAATAGTCAAAAATGTTGATGAATGTATGGACTTATTCATGACTTATTTTTGTGTTTATGGTGAGTAATAAATTATAAGTGTATTAAAGATGTTGTTGAAATGAATTGGTTATGGAAATGGTGATTGAATTAGAATAGAAAGTTTATGAATGAAGAGAAATGTTTATGTCATATTATTGCGTTAACAATGAGTGCAAAACAATTGATGAATAAATGTATGTGTTGTGTTCTGTTTTGAGAGTATTAAAACTATGAGTTATAATGTGTTATATAGAGAAAATAGATCGTGAATTAAGAGTATAATGAAAGTGAAATTTATGCTTAAGAAAGTTGTAGAGTTATATTCTTGAAAAGAAAAGAACTAGGATGATAGTTTGGAGCTAAAGTGAAGAAGATAATGGAGTTAAATGTGTGCTGAAACATTGATGATGTATGGATACTATTGATGTCCTGTTTTTGTATAATAAGATGAACAATGATTTATTATTTACCTTAAGAATGGGATTGAGATGAAATTGAGGTAAAGATGATGACGTTACCTTATCTAAATGATGAACTATGAAGATGATTTATTGATGTTTTATAAAAGAGATAAAATATGGAAAGAGTTATGATTATATGTAAGATAGGATTAAATGATTGGTTAATTAGTCAATTGAGTAGAGTTTTGAGTTTAATGCAACTAACGGCAGCTAGATTTGTTTGAAATGAAGTTGCACAAATGCATATGAAATCTAGAAAATTGGAATGTAAATGATGTTACTATGTGTGATGAATTCATAGCAAAAGAAAGGAAAAATAAGCAGGGCATGATCGTGCCATAGTCCCTACGATTGTGGCCAGTTGCACGAGCTTCTGTCACGATTTTGGGAAGGTCCACCATAATCGTGGGCCAGCATATGGAGAGAAATGTTGTCTTATAATTGATGTATGAAACAATTAATGATAAGGTACTTTCTTAATATGTATTTAGGCTTGAAAAAGGCCTTGAATGAACCTAGTTGATGAAGGATTAGATTATTAAAGTGAGAAAGGGGTATTAAATATAAATGAATGATTGAATGATGGTGTTAAATGATAATGAGATGTGAAATAAGGAAATACACCCAGAATAGTCAAATTGAGCATGCATTATGCATGACATATGTGTGTGTGTGTGCGTGTGTGTGTGTGTGTGTGTGTGTGTGTGTGTTTGTGTGTGTGTGTGTGTGTGTGTGAATGAATATGTTATTGTACAAATTAGTAATGTGTGCAAATGTGTATTGCATGATATAGAAGCGCAAATAGAATGATCGCATCCAAAAATACTTGGGACATCGAGGCAATAGCTATCTAGAGCATACTGTGAGTAACTTAGATATTCTCAATAGGATTTGTTTGTATTTGATGACTTTTCAATTATTGATCTGCTATCTATATGAATGTGAAAAGGCCAAACAATGATGGTTCGAGGAGTTTGATAGCTGGGAATGTATTGGAAGGGCTTCATTGACTATGAATTTGAAAGGAATAAGTGTTCTTAACAATTATGTTGAATACTGGACTTAGGTCCGATGAAAATTTGAAAGTGATTGTATATGATAAATAAAAGTGAATGATTGCATATGACATGATAAGTGATGCATTTCATTACATGATATGCATAATCAGATAAAGACAGTTGTGACCAGAGTAGCCAGTGAAAAAAAAGTTTAAATCTCAGAAAGTGTGTAAAAGTCGTAGGCTCACAATGTAAAATGAGTCTGGTATCCATAACAGATACGAGACAGTTATAAATGAGTCTGATATTCACAATGGATACGGGACAGTTAAAAAAGCACTTAATAATAATAAAGTAATAATTGAAAGTGAGTCACATATGTATTGCATATACAATCTAATATGTACAAAGTGAATGATCGAATTGAATTGTCTGGATTACACTGAAATTGAATTGAGAAATAATTTGCAATATGTGATTATGTGAATTGTTTCTAAAACATGAAATGCGAATTAATATGTGTTGTGATATGAGTGAGTCCATCAATGATGGTTAGCTTACTAAGTTTGCAAAACTCATCAAATTACAACGTGATTTTTCATGTACGAAAAAAGAGACTTAATTTCTAAGACAAATTAGAAGAAACCTAGTACTGCATTTTGGACTCCATAAATGACTCAAAGGTCGGTCAGTTGAGACTGAAGAGTTAGATAAGGTATTTGTATAATTCCTCTTTCATGATATATAATTTGTTGTAAAGAGTAAGAGACTTATAAGTTTTCAACTTTGTATAGATAAATGGATTATGTATGAAAAGTTGCAATGTATTATGTTTTATTAATAAAATAAAGAATGGATATTTTAAATATATTGTCTTATTTGTATGATGCGATGATAAGTGATATGATTGCTCTAGCTATCACGCCGATTCATGAGGTATGTTCCCAAACGTCATATGGAGGGTTGAGTATTGTGCCTTATAGATGGGGGTGCTACAATACTAAAATTTGTTCTTTTAATATAGGAATAATTTTTATAAGAAGAAAAATTGCAAGCTTTGGAGATGCTATCCTTTTGAAAAGGGAAAAATGCCTTAGAATTTAAGGAAATTATATATTTAATTTATTTTAAGTTATTTATTTTAAATATGTAATAAATTAATTGTATATTAAATATGTAATTCATAGATTTTTGAAGGAAAGTTCTTGAACAATATAACTTTATTTTCTTAAAATTGTGGACAACAACCAAGAAAAGCTAGGGAAGCTCATTCAAAATTTTAAATTTGAAATTGACCAATTGAAAGCTAGTATCATAGGAACAAGATGAGCATGACCGCATTGAAGTTTATGGGATGTTCCAACGCAGTCTAGACTCAAGGTTTCAATCTGTATTAATATATTTATAGCCAATATGAGAACTTTACAAAGTCATAATCAACTATGTGCAGACAACCATCAAGCCCTAGGCGCCAAACAACTTTAAAACACCATATTATAAACAATGGAATGCAAACAAGATAATTATAACTCCCAACATTTTAATTGAAAATTCATCAAATTATCATTTTAACAAGCACGTTAACCACACCCTAACGCAAACAACAATCAACTAGAAGTAGGCCCAAACGTCAAACTCTAAACATAAAAATTGGGTAACCATGGCCTCATTGCCCACTACTCACATGGCATAACTCATCCTCTCCCTCTCGACATCTTCACTTCCATATTTAAGCCTGCGCGAAGATTCCAAGGTCTCGGGCGATTAAGTCTTCCCTCGACTTCTTTATCCTCTTCCAATCGAAACAAAATCTCTCCTCATCCTGATCCTCATCCTCATCCTCATCCTCATCCTCACCCTCTTCTCTCATTCACACCCCATTGGAAGAATTAGCTTTGTATTGCTCTTGACAGATAGTTATAGTATCCTGTTGCATGTCATGACAATTGATAGTTCTGATGACCTCTCTTTATTTTCTTTATTTTTTTCATTTTTTCTATTTTCTTTGTATGATATTTATATACATTTTTTATTTTTTCATACTAACTATTGGAACTACTTTAAGAAGGGACATCCACATTGCATATTTTGATGTGAAGTGCAAATATCTATTCATGTGTTTGTAACGAAATTCCCTACTTTCGTATGATGATTTTATTTATAACTTGATATTGGATTTTGGAAATGTAGTATGTCACGATTAAATATGACCCAAATGTATTTTTCTTAAATGTTGTTGATGTCTTCATAGGCTCTAAAAATTAAACATTGTGAACGAATTTGTGTGATTACAGTGGCAAAATGAGTCTACATTGCCAATTTTTGTGAATGTATGTTCTTTCTTGGGTAAATCAGCCACTTTTTATCAGTGATAACCATAAGTTGCAGCTTAGTTTATGCCTTTTCATGTTACATGTGATATGTAATACTATACTGGTTTCCATTTCCATTGACAGGATCCAAAAACAATAAATTAACATTTGAGGAAAGTTGTTCTGGGATGCATTTTTGTACTACACATTTGGCTTCTAACTTAAAGATCTTTCATATTGGACTTCTTTCATATGCTTTAGGTGTTAAAGAGATATAACATCTAAGTCTCGAGAAAAAAAAGTCAAATTTTAATTGAATCTGAAGCTGCAAAGAAACGTGCAAGTGATTTAGAAGATGTAGTTGTAAGACTTACTGAAATTAAAAAAAATACAAAATGAAAAGATTCAAACTCAAATGAGAAAATTTACGCTCAAGATGCAATTATTGAAAAGCAAGTCAAGGAAATGAAACAAAATTTAGTTGTTTTTGCAAATTTGGCAAATACTAGACTAATTCCTAGTTTGTTACATTAAGAACCACAACATCAAATACTCTAACCAATCATGTGACAACATCTTTAGTGGCAAAGATGTTGTCACAATAAAATGAAGTATTGATACGATTTTATTCGTAATAACTTTATATTATTTGTATCGATAAACTTGTCATAAATATGTAAAGTTACTTTGATTATATAGTTTTGTCACACATTCTATAATTTTTGGTTTCAGTTCTTTTGTCACAAAAGTGTTGCATAATTATGACCATCTTCCTAAATTAGTCACCATTTCATTAGTGACGGAGCATTTGTGATGAAAGTTGACGACTTTAAAAACTGGATACTATAAATAGTAGTGATTAATATTACTGCTTTTAGCAACAAGTTTTGCTTCATTAAAAATGTAATTTCTTGTGGTGTAATCAAATATTTTTCATTAATGGAGTTAACAAAAAATATGAACGTACACAAAAATGAATTGGTAGTCGCATAGGATACATGTTAGCATATATTAATACACAAGACTGTGAGCTATACAATGTCATGTGAACATGTTATGTCACCATGATATTAACATGGCATTTATGTAAGCAGTACATAAGGCATCGTGGATCTTATGATACTAACTATATTGAAACTCGCTTGTGCGATATTTAATAGGTACGATATTGTTAGAACATAATGTTGTATTATTAATATATTAGTTTAAAATATTAATGTAAAATCTATTAGATGACATGTCAACATCATAACAAAATGACGTGTCCTTGCAGTCTCGTAGGCTCCATTTGTCGTACGTGTTATTAATGTGTTGCTGATGTGGTTCCTTGATTGCTGTCATGTTATTATTATGGCAACGTGATCTGCTATATTTTTACTTTTATTTATTCTAATATTTTATTAGAAAATATCTACTATTAGATAATTTAATTTAAAAATTAATTAAATCCCACATAGAAAACTAAATAACATGAAGAGTAAAAATATAATTACGCCAAAATCAAGAAAATAAATGCAGAATAAAAATATAACTTTTGTCCTTAATGCTTATACAGATAGAATTAGTTCAATATTTTTTTAGTGGTAGTTGAAATTCGAAATAAATACTTTATTCTAGTAAGATAATATGATAATTTGATGTCGCTATCATATTTACTTTTAAAGCTAATCCTCTCTACATTTAAAAAGAGAAATTAGTTATTTACAACCTTAAATAATTCAAAAGGTTTATTACCTCGGACAAAGAACTTGAGCGGCAATCGTTTAATGCTGTCAGGTTTTTTGGGGGATTCGCGAAGTTAATGTCGTAAAGTTGTTGGAAGCGAGATAGGAAACATAATTCTGGCAAGCTGCCGGCAAATTGTAAAGAAGAACCAATATTCATAGTAAAGAACCAACTAAATACACTACTGCCTAAGGACTTAAGCCTAAGCACAACATTGTCCATAAACAACGTGCTCAACTTCCAGTATTTCGGCATTCATTTATGGCTTTAACTTTATCGAATGAAAGAGATGATGGGGTGAAGGAAAGAACCCTTTTTTCAGAATTAATAAATGTGAAATGTATGCCTGCCCTACAAGATAAAGAAAAGGAAAAGTATGGCTGTTAATGTTATTTGATATTATTGTTATACAGAACCCACAGCATCACTACAGATGGAATGCCTGAAACTAGGGAAGGGCTGTTATTTGATGTCGAAGTCCAATATTAAAATAAGATCGTTACCCTGGAAATGATTAATTTACTTACTACACACACATTAGTCTTTCATTACTCCACAACGTACATAATTCCTAACATATGAAAACAAATAGATATCTGAAATGCAAGCCTTTAATTGGATAGGACTAGTTCAGTTACTAGGGGAAGTCTGGTGCGTAAATTAATTAGAAAGACTTGGCAATTGGCATAATAAACCCCACTGATATATAGGTCCAAAGAAGAAGATGCTTGTTACCTGTAAAGTGGATGTGGAAAGTATAGTTAAGGCCAATTCTGGTTGTCCGTTGTATCTTGGAGGAATGCTGAGGAAAGGGATCATGAATGTTAATGCTACACGAACCACACAATAAATGGCCTTTGAGCAGTAGATGCATGGCACCAAGTTGACTGCGACGTTTCAATATTTTTCTGCCTCACTCTCTCGCTAGTTATTAGGATTCTACCTTTAAAAATGACCATACTCTAATGACCCTGTTTCATATTTCAGACAACGATGCTAAACTATCTTTATATGGAAATGTGTATGTGTAACTCCGTCAATCTATAACTGTCTCAAGGTTTGATTGATAATAAATACTCCTTAAGTCTTCCATTTGTTCTATTAAATTGTATTGTTCAAAAAGATTTAACTTTTTACAAGTGAGAAATATCATCCAACACAAATGTTAAAATAACAAATTCTATGGTTCTGATGCACATTTCTCTACGTGGTTGACTCCTCCTTGTCTTTCGTTCTCTGTTCTTATCTTGCCATATATAAATATGAAAACCATTTTTTTAAAAGAAAAGGATGCCATGAACGACAAGAAAGGGATTGAGACTCTGGTGCCTTCAGATCTGGTGAAGATTTGGTTTCCCTATGTGCCAAACAGGAAAAGAAGCTCTGGCTTTTCGTGCAGAGTCGCGCGACAGCGTTATTTGGAAAAGTTATTTACGCGCAACAATCTAAAGACAAGTCGTTATTGTATCTAAGCTGTGATTTTCGAGTAGAAATGGGACCTAAGCTGTGGCGTCATAATGACGGGGTGACTACTTCATCTCCAGGGGAAGATTAACAGTCATACAGAGGGAAAATTGTGAATTGCCACAATTAACCAAACATTTATTTTTATTTTAATACTTATCATTTTTTTTATTTTATTTCCGTTTTTGCAATTTTATAATTGTATGAACCAATACCACATTTTAAAATTTATTAACAATGTGGTGCTCAAAAATTTGCCACGGTCATTGAAATGAATCCACTTAAATTATACCTTGTATATCAAAGAATTAGTTAGTTGATTGTAAAAATGAAGAACCAAATTTACGAAGAGTTTGAAAGCTACAAAGGGAATTCTTTGATAAGTTGAGAATTCATTGAAGGACAAGTAAAAGAAGCTCTAACAACTCTTAAATAAAAAAGATGTTCAAAGTTATTTTAACTGAAAAGAACCATCCTTGAAATATCAAATAACAGAAAGCTAGAGTTTCAAGAAAGCATGATTTAAGATATAGTGATGGGATAAGTCATGTTGGTTACGAACATTTTAATACCAGTAGACATGATATGGAACATACATATCTGAGACAATGGATCTCTTTATAATTTCATAAAGTAAGCATAGTCGCATGTTTGTGGTTAAGATCGTGGGTCCTCTTATAACTTTGTGAAGTTGGGCATGATCTGAGATATTTCTATGACTCAGATTGTGGATCCATTTGCAATTACGATCTGAATCATATCTATGATGGAGATTGTGTTCTTCTTGGAACTTCAACTCCTACATCCAAAGAGGGCACGAGTTGAGATAAACCCAAGTCAACTCATATTCAGCCAGAGATGATTATTTTACCTCCAAATCTTTACCAACTCTAATTCTTATAACTGACTCAAAATATATATGCAATGGATCCCCTTTTAGACTAGTCATGTATTATATCCCCACTTATAAAAGAGATTCGTCCTTAGATTGTCACCTATATCTAAGGGGAAACAAGCTACTTTTTAAAAGGGTATAATCATAAGCTTGTTAGTATAAAGAACATTGTTGTATTACTCCCTTCATTCACCCTCTTAATTTTCTTTTCTTTTTCTCTGTCATCATCTTAATTGGTCTTCACAAACCTACTTAGGTGTTAAAGGCATAATGATATTGGGTTTATCTTCCTTTAAGAAGGTGTACCTATTCTTGAAGCCTCCATTTATAAGCTTTATGTCATATTGTCATGATCTTCTCAATAAGATGTGACCAACTTACAAAAGTATAATATCACACAATATCTCTTCTTGATGCCTTATAATAGAAAAGGACATAATCACCTATTTGCTTACTTTGATCTTCAAACATTCATTAAATTATTGAAGCATGTACGAACTTGGATGCTTCATCATAGGCAAACTTAACTTTTCTACCAAGTTAGTGATAGCTATATTAGTGCAACTTCCTCTATTAATAATCATACTACATACCTTTTTATGAATGTAACATTTAGTATGGAATATTTTTTGCAACTTCTATCCTAACTCATCATCCTTGAGTTAAAGAATTAAAATATTTTCAGTGACTAGCACATTAACTTTAATAGCCTACTCAATCTCTTCATCATTAAAATCTTCAAATGTCGGCCTAAATCTCTTATCTTGATAATCACTTAAACTTTCCACCTCTCCATCTTCTTTCATAATCACAACCCTCTTATTTGGTCATTTAGATGTAATATATCTTGTTCTTAAATAATAAAAAATCTAATGTCTCTATCTCGAGATGGTTGAGAATCATTTTTTCTTGTTCCTTGATTCTAATCATCATCTTTAGTTTTACGTGGCATAGTTTTTTCTTTAGACAAACCTTTATCATCAATTTTCCTATTAGGCCTCTAAAAATCACCAAGATTTATTGGGTAATTCAATACTCCTTTATGCTTTAGCTATTTCTTCACCTTTATAACCATATACATTATTCCTTTATATAGTGTTGTAACTCCGCTACAGTGAGTATATCTTTATTCACCCATTTAACAACTTTACTATAGTTTCTCCTTTTTCCTCCTTAATATTGGATAAGATCATGACTTCTTCTATCTCCGTATAATAATCTTTCTTTCTTTTTCATCTTAAATAAAGACCTTCCAACTTCTGATTTAAATCAATGTAAGAATGGTTTAGTACAAAATCTCTTACTCATAAGAGCCATCAATTCATTCCAAGTATCTATAGGTCACTCACAATTTCTTCTCTTATTATTAAACTTATGATCCCACCAAATTATTGCATAATCAATAAATTCCACTACTGTCAACTTTACCTTATTCTCCCCATAGTCGTTATGAATGTCAAAAATCAGCTTTATATTTTTCTCTCACGTAAATAACTTTAAGATTGCTTTTACCATTAAAGGAAAATATGATCATCTTAACGAGGATAAGAATCCCTTCCACTCTTTTTGAACTCTAAACTCCTTTTAATTCCAATCATACCTAACTCTTATATGAGGTCCAAACATGTACCCTTCAACCTTAAATGCAAGGTCAATGTCATTAAGAGTTAACTCATCATTCTTCTCATCAAAATTTTTTGGAATCATTAGATTATGTATGTTAACTTAGCATCAATATCTATTATTAAAAATAAAGATATGCAACAAAATGATAATGTATTAAAAGGTTTGATTTATATAGTACGTCATATGTCTTAGTTACGCCATATAACAAATGGCATTATGTGGGACTTAGTATCGCTTAATGTTGTTAGAATTAAGTGGGGGCTCATTATCCACATCACCTTTGCTCTCATTATTATCACTTAATCCCCTTACTTGGTTTCTTATTATTAAGGAATGATATTGGCTCACACATTGCAGAATCAATAGGGAAGTTACTCGTGCTTGGAATTAATAAGGGTGGTTTGAAGTTGGAAAAAGTATATTAAGCTAAGATATTCATAAGTTATTAGTAACTTTAATATTTTATCCATTAGGTTTACAATAAAAATTTTTGAAATTGACATTAGTGATAATTTATAGTAGATATATATTCCTCTAATATCTATCCCTCTTTTAGTTTCCAATATGCATTCATATTATGAATCATTGATTCTTTTACATTTATAAATAGAAGAGCTAGAATTTAATATTATTGAAGCTAATAAGGAACCTATACTATCTTGCGAAATTTGGTGATTGTCCTCAACTTACTAAATATATTGACAACTCATCATTATATATTAGGACTTTTGAATCATAAAAAATATATAGGCTAAAAATTGTGTCTGCTTAAATGTCTATAAATGTGTTTGTTTCATTAGGTGCTCCAATTACTGAAGTTTGTAGACTATTAGAGGAAAGGTTTTAAGAGTAACTCCAACTATTCTAAGAAAAAAAAATTTATGGTGAAAAGACTATCAAGGCCAGTAGAGAATAAAGATACCCTCTAGGTAAGATGGATTCACATATATTTTCTTCAAGGATAGGAGATTGTGGGAAGTAAAACCTAGTCCTTCTTTCTTTTTGTTTGTTTCAAATTTATTGAAGAGTATAGAAAGCCTACAAAGAAGCATCAGGTGCAAGATAGGAAATGGTGAAAAGGCCTTTTATACTTCGATATTTAGAGTGAAATAGGTCCCTTAATTCACTCTTAACTTTTTGCTCACAAATTGAATTAGTTACTTTTAAATACTAAAGTCAAACCTTGGATTAGTTCCAATCAGTGGTGCAATTTCCTTGAAAAGATAACATAAGTGTTATAAGAGTAAAGACCCAATAAAGAAAGGGAAGATAATGATATATGCTTAATTGATTGTATAATTATTCCATATCACTAAGCTAATGATATGTGTTATAGCTAATGATATGTGTTATTCCATATCACTAAACTATGTGTTATAACTAATGAATTAGTTCATGTTGGTAAATCTCTAGACAACATAGCCCATCCCAACTTTCCCAATCCTTCTACTTAACGGATGGAAACCTTAATTTCCCCTTCTTACTGGTAATTTAGGTGAATACTTTGAATTATTTTGACATTGTAACCACTTTTTCTTATGGAACAACACTTGATCCATGGGATGCCCCTCTGAATGCTTTTGGATGCAAGGAATTAGGTAAGGGCTTCACTCCTATTGCTAAAATGGAGATTCAATAGAAGAAACAAGAGCTCCGAATCTAAATTCTCTTTGAAATAAGTATCATTTCCTAGAATGTGGAAAGGAATAATAACTCCAGAAAACAAAATTTTCTTGAAGATTTATTTCATTCAATAAATATTTCTTTGTTATGCCTTTTAGAAACTCAAATGTAAGAAAAGAACTTCAATAAACTTATTTAGTTAAAAAATAATTGGTCGATATTTCTAATTATTATGCTTATCATTATGGGCATATTATGGTAGCTTATAATTAGGAGAAATAAAAGTTTTTTAGCGCTACCATCACTAATTGGCTCTTACGTTTTGAATTGGTGCCCTTGCAAGTGAATATAAAAGTTAATATCCCATTCATCTATGCTTCCAACTTCAAATTCTAATGATCTCTTCTCTGAAGCAAACTTTAAATTGATCACTTTAATAATTAAGGTCCATAGTTAGCAACTAATGAATTTAATATCATTTTGCATCCTTTAAAGGTTGAAAAATAATGTTTTTCATAGAAATTACAAAAAATGATTTAGCTAGATGTGTATCAAGCATTAGGGTTACTGACCTTAAGATGGAAGGGCACCTCTTTATTTGGAATAACATGTAACAAATTGATGGTTCATTATAAATAACTTGGATATAACCATGGTAAACTCATAATGGATGACTATATTCCCTCAAAGCAAAGTAGTTTATGGGAATCTTCTCTTCTTAAATTATACCCCCATCTCAAATTTTAATCTTTCTTTAAAAGTGAAAATTTAGTTCCCTTTTATATCTAATAATCAGTTAGTATATGATGAGGGGTTTGAATGTAACATACCACTCTCATAGAGCATAAGCCTGAACATACTAGAGGATACTTGAGAACATACTCTATGAAAATGGTACATTAGGACAATCAAACTAACTCGTTAAAGGCATCAAACATATCATAAGCATTCTAAATGTTCATTTCTTCCCATTTCATTCATAGACATAAAAGTCGCACGTGTCATTACAATTCAGAATCCACATATACATTACATAAAAAATTTTTAAAGTTCAATGTTAGTAGAAAATATATAACACGAAATGGGATGCTAATACACAAGACTCTAACTAGACTCCTCATATTCAATTGATCAGACCTTTGAGCCATTCTTGTCCCCAAAATACAGGTAGTAGACTTCTATTATATCACCTTGGAAGTTAGAACTCCCTTGAACCTGAAAAACAACGTTGCAATTTAGATGAGTTTGTAAACTTAGTTAGTGAACCATGATTGACGTATTCACTCAAGTCATATTATAAAAACAAGTATATCCAAGTTATCACACTTCTATAACCATATCATGTAAGCTAGCATTGCATATCATAACACATCCTCCATTAACTTCAACAATAATTCATTATTTGAAAACAATTCAATAATTCACTTCAATTCAATCATTTGATATATGTAGGGAAGTATATGCAAATGCACATGTGTTTCCATTCTCATTTTGTTTTGTTGTGACCAAGTTCCTATCAACCTAATTTACTATCCCGTATCTATTATGGATACCGAGATCATTTTTGGCCCATATCCATTGTGGATACTAAGTCCATGTTATCTGAGCCTAAGGCTCTTTTTCATAATCCTAAGCTCAAGGCTCTTTTCTCCACATCGGTCACTCTGGTCATAACTCCTTTATCTAATCATGCATTTCAATGTGAAGAGATGCATAATTTCATATGCTATGTTTTCATTTCCTATCATTTCCCTGTACTCATGCCACATATATTAATCTCCTCGGATCTAAGTCCACCATTTATGAATTAGTTGTACACTTGTTCCATATTAAACATACAATTCATACAAAAACATATATAAATGGGTTTACACATCTAAGTTAACTCACAATGCGCTCTAAAAAAACTATTGCCTCCATGTTCCGGAAAAGTCTGGATGTTGATGATCACCTTACACATCTATCGTCATGCAATACACACATTGTTCATAAATCACTAATTTGTTTAATCATATGCATGTACAATTATGCACATGTATATGTGTCATGTTTCAATGCATGCTCAAGTAAATTTCTAGGTATGTATTCTTTTACAAATGTCTTGACCATTCAAACATTATAGCTTGCATGCAACTAGCTTGCAATCAGATTTATACCTTAAGTAAGCTTGATTTACTCCAAATTCATCAATCATACATTCACCAAACTTTTTTAGCAATATATATTCATACAATTACCCAATTCTCGTTCATAATTACCTCATGTTCTTCGATGCTCCTTCATTAATGCCTAATACATATTACTCATATCCTTAAGATCATGTTTGCATCATAAAAATACCTTTATTCATTTATCAAGTCATAATTTCTAGATTTGGATACATTGACATCAAAACAGTACATTCTTTAAGTTATGACATCAATTAACAACCTAAACTTATCAAGCTCTTAACCAATTAATAGAGCAATAATCTAGGTTAATTTCACGCTTTAATCAAGTCCAAATACACCAATTTAGAGTGGCTTTTCCTTAACTGGTTCAATATGTACACAAGAATGAAATTAACATTCTAGAACTAGGCCCACGATTATGGGGGACCATGTCACGATCGTGACAAAAACTCATGCAAAAGGCCACGATCGTGCACTGAGGGCCACGATAGTGCACTGCCTTTCTTCCCTTAATTGTACACAAATTTCACGTACTTAGAGACATCACTACCACTTGAATTTTTCCAGAATTCATGCCTTTTAATGCTACTTCATTTCATACTAGTCTAGGTTCTACATTGGTTACATTAAATCTCATAAAAATTTGCTCATTTGTTTCATTACTGTTCACTTTATACCAATATACATGCAATCCTAACTTTTCCAGATTTGAAAACACTTTAATAACACTTATCTTTAGCATGAATTCATCATCAATTATACTTTAAATCCTAACTTAAATCATCCATATAACAACCCATAAACTATTGCTGTCATGCATCCAAAAATAGAACAGAAGGTATCCCTTTCTTTTATCATTTTCTAGCACAATTTCTACACCAATACCACATTCAATCTATCCCTAATTAGTCATCATAATTTCTAATAACAAATGCCATAATAGATTAGTGCTTCACTTACTTGTTCAGCTTAAATTCCACCTCAATATATCAAGCCTGCTTTCCCTCATATGCATGCAAGATCATCTCAAGAACGATGAGGGAATAAGATGTTTCAACAGAGACAAGAAGAAGACAACAAAATAAAGCTATTTTTTTAAAGAAATTGACAAATTTTTTGTGGTGGTAATAGATAGAATTTAAAGCAAAAACTCAAGATGTGAGGGAAGAGAGAGTTTCGATAGTGAGAGGGAGAAGAAGGAGAGAGTTACAACAAAATACATTAAAGATTATTTTGAAAGTGTCTATGTCGTATGGTGTAGGTGTAAGATGAGTTTAAGGACGCTTGTTAAGTGTCTAAGCCAGCTACATATCCACTCTTTAGGCTGCCAAATGTCACTTAGTTCTTCTGCCATTTTTCACTCAATTCTCTAAGCCATTTGTCACTGAAGTCTACCGTTATATGTCACTCGTTTTATTGTCTTAATCATCTTAAATTTCCATATGTCAACTTGTCTTGCCACATGAAATTTTTCCTAGTTTAAATGTATATTTTAATCAATCAATCTTCCAATTGTAACAATTAGCTCCAAATTACTAACTGTAATCCATTAATTAATTTTATTGGTAAATCAAAATACAAGCATTAGAAATTCAAAATCATATCATAATCATTTTGAAACTTTCATACCCCAAAACTTGTCAACTGAGTACAATTTTTCTAAATCAAAATTCATGTGTGTATGCTAGTATTATGCATGTGAATGAAATCATAAAATCATACCCTAAATGCATGAAATTCATTATAATAGATGTAATTCATATGACTAAGTAATCTAACGCTCTAACTCTCAGTAGTTTTGAAAATTGACAATTACATTGAAAGAGCAATTCTCAAAGGTTTAGCCATTTATAAGGCTTTACAGTCGTTATTTATAATAAAAAGCTTCAAAGAATCGAATAGGAACTTAAGACTCTCAACCTATTGAAATATTGTAATGCTTATTTAGTTGTGGACAAGGCTAAAGAGAAGCTAAATCACAACCAACATTCTCTTTATATGGATCCATCTAACCATGTACTTTAAGAAGAAGAAATAAAAACTATTTTATCTTTCTTTGATATGTTGGAAGTTAATAATTCAATGGTCAAATAGGGATTTAGGTTACAATAAATCATTAATGAGGATAGGAATATAAATTTCGTTCATAAAGCTATCCTTTCTAAGAAAAACCTCATTAGAATTTATTTATAGAGGAATGATGGAACTTTGGTTCATTCTTAAGGTTTTCTTATATGGGAAACCTTCAGTTTTTTTTTTTTAGGACCTTTGACTCTATTGATACCTCTTCTTCATCCTTACATCTTCTTAGCTCTTTTATCAAGATAGAATCCCTATCTCAGATGCAATTGCTCTCATCTTACTATTTAGTCCCTTAAATATGGAGAGAGTAATGTTAACCTCAAACCAATCAAGGCCTTATCTTAGATGCAACTGCTCTTATCTTACTATTTAGTCCCTTAAATATGGAGAGAGTAGTGTTAACATCAAACCAATCAAGGCCCTATGCCCTAATAAGCTTAATTCCTTTCTTTTTCCAAAAAAATTCACTTCATCGAGCATATGGTTACTAATTCCATATTAGATTTCTTTAATACAAGCCGCAAATTAAAAGTGTTCAATAAGACTTTTACTAGTCTTACCCCTAAGTTGGCCGATCTTACTTCCATGAAGGAGTTAAGACCAATTTCATGATGTAACATCACTTATAAAATCATCTTTAAGCTTTTAGAATCAAGGCTCATGCTAGTTCTTAAGCCTCTTAGTAACATTACCCAAGGAGCTTTTATAGATGGAAGAAAAATAGAGATAACAATCTCCTTGCTTAAGAACTTTTCAAAAACGACAAAGAAAAGCTTATTCAAAAGTTATGTTATCAAAGTGGATTTTTAAAAGGCCTTTGACTCTATTAATTGGAAATTCATCATTATTTTTCCTCCATATTTTATTAATTGGATTAAGTCATGTATTAAAACTATTTCCTTTAGCATCCTTGTCAATAAAGCTCCTACAAATCTTATTAAAAGGCTAAGAGAATGAGGTAAGAGGATTTTTTATCCCCTTAACTCTTCACCTTTACATAGAAGTTTTGACTAGATTGATTAATTATGTTATCATTCAAGAAAGGTTTTTCAAATACCATAAAAAATATATGAAATTTGGTGTATATTAGTTAACTTTTGATAATGAGTTAATCCTTCGTTTATAAGTTGAATCCCAATTTATAAGTGCTCGTATGAATGTCATTAGCACCTTCAAGGAGCTCTTTGATTTGACCATGAATTGGTGGTTGTTGCTGGACTCTATTATGGATTTCTGACTAAATCCACCATAAGGTCCTCTTGTCTCTTCCTTTGTTATAAAATAAGGAGAAGAAAGATATAAGCCATATATATGCCTCTTTTCTTACTTCACGTTTATCTAACTAGATATTTAATTTAGTTGTGACTTTATATAAAACAACTTCATTTACTTACATTAGAGTTCCTATTTTCTAGAAAGGCCATCTTATATAGATTTTATTTTCCTAATTGTAAAAATTCCAAAGAGGATTAAAAGTTGGTGCAATGCTTCCCTCACATTCACTGGTAAAGTTTAATTTAATTAATTTTGTTGACTTCCTTGCAAATATACTGTACCTATACTGCTTTCCCAACTAGTTATATTAAATAGAGAAATTACTCTAAAGTTTCCTCTATATTCGAAATGAAAGTGGGGACTATATGGGTAAAGTAACTTGGAAGTAAGTTGCCTACTTAAAGATAAAGGTGGGCATAGTATTGTTCACTTGAAACTAAGTGAAAGAATTCTAATGAGTAAAAGACTATAGAACTACAAGATATGATACTCTATAGACCATAAGAGAAAAACATTATGTTTTATCTTTTTCTTCTTACTCTAAGAAATGTCTTAATTGCATTTGATTTGCAATAATGCAAGAAGGATAACCAAAGGAGCTCTTAAGGGGGAACTAATTTACTCAAAAGCCTTATGAGTACGTGAAGCAAGCTAATTTGTGCATCTCAAAACACATCTTCCATTTGTTGCTCCCTCTATGTTGGTGAACTGGAAGTAGTATTTGAATGGATGATGCTTCAATTCATCTAGCCATATGAGTTTTTAACTTTTGTCATATATGATGTTTTACCAATTTGGATTATGTCACTTGGCTTGGTTATTGCTCTTATTGTCTACTTAATACCAATTTTGAGTTTATTTAACTCAATTAGATATAAGCTTTGAAACAAATTTTGTCTCTCCATCTTTTAATACATTTACTTAATTTATCAAAAAAAGTATTTCAAGTTTTAAATTGATCAAATTATTAAGATTATATAAACCAAAAAAATAAAGGATAATGAAACCAAATGAAAGATAATAGAATAGTAGAATTTAAAAATTCCAAAAATCAATAATCATAAAATAATTTTATCATTAAAAGAATTGTAATTTATTTGTAGATAAATAGGCATATCTTGACATAACATCAAATTAAAAATTAAATAGTAACATCAAAATCTAGAAAAAGGCAAATATTAACAAATTATTCATTTGGAAAAATTTTCAAAAAACAAATCCATCGTCTTTATCATTCAGTTGAAGTCTTAAAATTAAAAGTATATATTTAACTATTTGGATTTCGATTCTACATTTTGTTTTAACATAATTATGATTCCTAAAAGTGAGTAAATAATAGGGTAACTATCAAAATCATATCCATTTAGTAAAAGTGACTTACAATTAAATTGAAAACATTGGTCTTCTTAGTAAGTGTAATTATAAAACTATTGTTAAAGATGTTGCTATTACAAAACCTCGAGGAAAGGGGTTAACTTTTAAACTAGGATAATTTTTTCTTTCATAAAAAGAAGAATCTTAAAAAGAATATGCAAAAAGAAACATTTATCCATATAATTTTGTCTTCATAGAAATAAATGAATATTGAAACAAAAAAAAATTGTTGATAGCCTAAGAAGAATTTAACACATTTGACCTAAAAGGAAAAAGGTCCAAATACTAAAAGTCCTAGAAGTCATTCAGCCAGAGAATTTGTGGACATGGGAAGTGGTAAAAAAAATCTAGAAAAACTTGGGAGGCAAGATGGTTAATACTTAGTAAATGTGCTATGGGTAGTCAAGAGACATAATAAAGAAAAAGTAAACATTGGAAATTACAAGATAAACTACTTGAGGCAAAAAGTTGGAAAATAACAAGTGAAAGACAATTAATTAGAACGTGATCATGATGAAAAGTGGGGTAGAAGTTAAGCAAAATTGTTTAGGATAGTTAAAGCTAAGAGAATTATATAAATTTACCAACATCAAAACACAATGGGACGTATAAGCATAAACATAGAATATCAAACTCCTCCCACAAAAATACCATGTTATTTCAAATTTTCTTTGCAATATGTACTCGTCCAATCATTATCTCAAATTTTCTTTATAGCACATACTTTTCTTTTGCCTAAACAAATAAACTCTTTAGTTTGAATTTTATTTCAACACTCTTTAACATTTTAGTAGTTTTAAATTTCATTTTTAAAATTTTTTGAAGCTCACCTATATAATCGAAAAGAAGTCTTAAGTACAAATTATGGGAGAATTCTTATCAGAATGGGAGTTTCTCTAGTAAAGCCTATCATGAATTTCTTTAGAGATAGCACGATGTTCTTCCTTGGACTGGAGTGATATGGGTAAAACACTTCCACTCGAGGGTTGCCCTTACTTTGTGGTTAGCTATGCAACATCGTCTATCTACAATCGACCAACTGAAGACTTTCCTATACATACCAAACCGATGCATACTATGTCGACGGGAGGAGGAATCCCATGATCACCTATTTTTCCAATGTGCTTTTCTAAAGCCTCGCTGGAGCATCATCCTTCATCATTGTCGTATACTGAATGTGCCTAGCAACTAAAGCTCATTTATTTCTTGGTGTAACCAATTTGTATGCAAGGACGATCCTGAAAGATGGAGCTTCTGCATATCGATATCCTTACTTGTCAAGGCTATTTGGTATGAGAGGAACCTTTAAATTTTTCATAATAAGTGCTCAATCATGGAACAATTCCTCCAACATCTATATTTGAGGCTTAGATAATAGTTCAGTCTTCACAAGCTCAACTCCCTTAATGCTAAATATTGGTCTAGTACATGGAAAGTTTAAGCACGTTAAACTGACTCACTAAAACACATTCGTTTATTTTGGGCAATTAGATTATTCTAGAAACTTTGTCAAGCTCCTTATATAGCTTGTGTAAAACTCTTGATTGCCTTTAAGGCTTAATTCATTACATATTCTCCAAAAAAATATTTGTTACTATTAATATTCATTTGTGCATTAGATAGAAGATCCCAACATATAAAAAAGGAAGTAATGAATCTAAATATTTATAAATCATACCAAGTATGATCTGATTTTGATTTGACTTGTTAATTAAATTAACTGTAAAATGCTTATGTTGTTTACTATAAGTTTCGTTCAAGTTGATATTGGCATATATTTTGTAATCAATGAACCAATTCATTTATAGCTCTAATAAAGAGGAGGACCGAGGATGTAATTACAAGCATAATCACTGTAGAATTGGATTTTCAGGAAAAAAAAATCCCTGTGCCACATTGCACTACCTACTTTTAATTTATGAAGACAAGTTGAATCCTTTTGTATATGATTGTAGTTTTATATTACTCAATATTAGACATGTTGGCACATAGTTGAAACTGGTTAACAGACGTGACAAATCTTGTCCCAAATATTTGTGCCTCTTACTTGTGAATACGTCATTATTTTGTTACTTTCTTTTGACGAGCTTGCTTTGATTTTCCGCAAAAAGTATTATGCTACTTTAAATTGGAGTCCAGTCAAATTTTATAGTGGTACTTATATATTTAAATTCATCAATATCTTTAAGATTAAAAATATCAAACTTTTTAATGGCTCTAACATTCAAATTCAAATTTGAAGAGAAAATAAAATAACAAAATATCAAATTTGATATTTTTAAGAAATCGATATAATTGAATATATAAGGATTGTTTATTATTTTGCAAAATAATATGTTTATGTGTCTCCAATTCAAATATATGATTAATCCGAGAATAAATTACCTGTTTCTATTATTATGTTCTTATCATAATAAATAATAAATAGATGCCCATAAAATAGTGTAACTTAATGTGGTAGTAACGAGAGGGGTCTTCTAAACCCAATTAATCTACTCACTTCAAATCCATGGACGGTAGCCTCTGGATGAGGATGACTACACTAGCGGCTCAGTGGGGTACTGGGGTAGTCAATTGCTTTGTGCCTAAATCAGGTTAATCTAGTTAAATGGAAAGTAGAAGTAGCAAAAACATTTTTTTTAAAAAGTAAATATTTAAAGTTAATGGGCGATGCACGCCTTCGCCTCGGGATGCGAACATGGTGGGGCTCACAACCTTTAATAGCGGAAAAGGTAGGGCTTGGACTTATCTCACAAATATCAGCATTACGACAGGGATCGCTAAACGACAAATTAGTCCTTTTGTGTCTGAACGCGTCCACCCGACGTATGTCACCATCTGCCTGCGCCTCCCTCTCTTACCAGCCTTTCCTTTCGCCACCACCGCCCACCCCCACCTCTCATTTCCCTATTTCTTTTTATATTAATTATGTTATCGTTTAGGTAAATATTTTCTCAACGATCCTACGAAAATACATGCTTTATTTAGCCAGTTTTATTTTATATTTATTGGTTGTTTATTTGCATTTAACGTGTGGTATCATCGTATGCGAGTTTTTGTAATTAGTGTCTAATTGAAGAAGATATTTAGCTTGTGCAAGCAAAGTGTTTCAAAGATATTATGACTACAATTTAATGAATAATGCCCCAGTATCCGATCCCTATTTGTTAAATCGTGATCAAAATAAATGATTTATTTGACAAAATGGAAAGTTGAAATAAAAATGAGTTACTATAGCTTTCCCTTCCTTTCTTTTCTTTCAATTTGTTCTCCAAATCTATATGTTATCTTGTCCTTCGTCGTCGGAATTTGAAAGAAAGGGACTAGAGATATTGTTGAGGATTAGAATGAAAGTTGTAATGGAAAGTCATTTTAACGTAGAGTTTTAAACCTCCTAATAGAAAGTCAATGCTGCTAAATGAACCCTACAGCCACAATAAAATATTATCTCGATTCTGCAAGTCATATGCCGAGATGAGCTCCTTTCACTTTCTATTTGCTTCAGAAATGCCTCCTCCACGTTTTATTGGCTTTGTTTTCATGTTTTTTCAACAAGTTCTTTGGTATAAATTTCCAAAGGCTCACGCGTACATCCACTCTTCTTTGACAAAAAAACATGCTGGTTTCAACATACCTGAAACATATTTTTCTTTGGAGTTGGTTGGAAGCATTTAATATAATAACTGGAGCAGCAACATACTGTAGTATCAAATATCCCTCCCGTGGTAGACAGACGGGAATAATTTAATTGATTTTAACTATTCACTTGAGACTCTGAAAGTTTTGAGTTGGAGTCAAATGAGAAATAGCTAATGTATAACCCAAAAAAAATCCCTCCCGTGGCTTTACTTATTATTGACTTTTCGGTTTTGAACTCTCTTGAATTAATATCCTGTCCTGTAGATGTAGCTCCTACGAGGAGTCCTAGAAGTGGGAAGAATCGTACAAGTTTTTTAGTTTCTTTATTTAATTTGTTTGCTTAGATAAGTACCATTCTAGCTTTTAAAGTGAAAAGGTTCAACCGGCTTGCCTGAGCGTAGTTACGAACTTCAGAATAATCAATGGATTGCCAAAAGCTCAGTACTATATATTGATAAAAGAAAAAGTAATAAATTACCCTGTACTGTTTACACCCTGTTTAGGATCAATTATTAAGGACATTAGCATCTCTTCTTAGTCAATAAGCCTTCCTTTATTTCCTATATAACGGAGGGAAACCGAACCAAGAGCAAGCAACATCTCCCAATCTCTTTCCGTCTCTCTCTTCTACTTCTTCTAGACTGTAACATGGTGATGATTGAAAACGGTCTCTCAGAAGCCTTGAACGCAAGAATAATTGGTTCTGGTAGCCAACCGATTGTTCTTGCTCATGGCTATGGAGGGGACCAGTCAGTCTGGGACAAGATCCTTCCTTGCTTGTCTGAGCGTTACAGGGTTCTTGTTTTCGACTGGGGCTTTTCCGGTACTGTGAAAGATCCAAACCTCTTTCGGGCTGAGAATTACTCTTCATACGATGCTTTTGCAGACGACCTGATAGCTCTCTTGGAAGAAATGGAGCTGGAATCAACAGTTTTCGTTGGCCACTCCATGTCTGGTATGATCGGATGCATTGCTTCTGTCAAAAGGCCTGAACTTTTCAAGAGACTCGTACTTGTTGGATCTTCTCCCAGGTAATTGAACTTCATGGTTTTGTAGCATCTGATTAGTTCTGTTTTGTAACATATATTTAAGGCCGCTGAAAGGATACTCCATTTTTAGACAGTTCACAATTAGTTACATACAGAGTTCCATCACATAAATCTATCCTCTCTCTTTACCAAATCGGTAATAATTTGGGAAAGAAATTTCATGGTAGGATGTGATTTCTTTTACTATCAGTGCCATGGATATAATTATTTCCATATCTAAGAGCTATACACTAATAGTATGAGGTGGTCATATATCTTGACCAAGTCAATGAATTAAACTTGATTTGCGATATATGCATATTTACTATTTCCGGCTATCGCCATACTTCCAATTATCACTGCCTTGCAATAAGTACATGTGGACGTCATTCACTGGTCATTACTTTGGACAGCGCAATTAGTAGATGAGCAATTCCTTTCCTGAGGACCAGCGTTGAATTACCCAATTTAAGACTATAAAGGAGTTCATAAAATCTGTAAGTCATTTGCAACGATTTAGATTACTCCTACAATTTGTGGTCCAGAAATCAAATTAGATATAGTAGCCGGCTGATTGGTTGGCCTATCTACATATCCAGATATGTATAAACTCTTACGAAAAGCAAGTCAATTTAGAAATGGATGCTTACTATAACACCAAGTTTTGTTATTTAATCAGGTATTAGTTTACTCTTAGTTAAATATTTGATGTAAATCTGTATGCACAGGTACTTAAATTGTGATGGTTATGAAGGAGGATTTAAGAGCTCAGAAATAGATGATATCATCTCCAACATAGAATCCAACTTCTACAACTGGGCCTCAGGTTTTGCTTCGCTTGTGTTGGATGCCAATGATCCTTCATCAGTGGAGAAGTTCACCAAAAGCCTGCAACGAATGAAACCAGAAGTTGCAGTTTCGGTGGCCAAAACGGTGTTTTACAGCGACGAAAGAGACATTCTTGATAAGGTTACAACTCCATGCACCATAGTGCAAACCAGAAGCGACATCGTCGCACCAAACTCGGTTGCGCTTTACATGCAGGAGAAGATCAAAGGGAAGACTACCGTGGAGATTCTGGAGACGGATGGTCATTTCCCACACCTAACCGCACACCAAGAACTACTTGAGGTGCTTGCGGGAGTACTGGGCTAGCTTTTGGGTGATCCTACAAAGTTATATATATATTGCTCTATAATCCATTATGTTGCTCTTGTTTTCTCTTTCCGTTTTAATTTTCCCTTTGGATGTTGTGTTGATAGCTCGTAGCTTTAGACAACTACGTAGGATATGAATCGGCTTTGTTAATTAGGATGTTATGTCTGTAAGAATGTGGCTTTGAAATTTTCTTTTATGTAAGTTTGTGTCTTTTGATTTCTTACAGGTGGGAATCATAATAGAAATCTGAAACAGTCGCTGTTTCGGATGACTTCATTTATAATAAGCCATTTCACAGTCGAGTGACGGGTTAGGGTTTTATTTGTTTACTTCTTGGAACGGCATTTTCAGAACCAGAGCGCAAAGATCCTTTTCTTTTCTTTTTTTCACCGCCAGCTATTTTAGGAGGATTTCAATTATAAGAATACATCTATAAGAACACATTTTTAAGTCATTCATATTCAGACTAATCGTATTTGTAAGAACACATTTTTAAGTCATTCACATCCAAACTAATCTCCGTTCTTTTTCTATTTTCGGTTAATATTACCATCATATCCAAAGAGAAATTAACTGATTTCTTTTCTCCCGTAAAGATACGGTGGATAGGTAATATGAAAAAAAAAAGCCATAACAAAATTGTTATTCAAGTAATAGAATACTTCATTCTAACCTCTGTTGGTGAAAGATTAGAACTATCAAAAAGTTGAAGGTTAAGATGGAGTTTTCTACCACATCAGTTACCATAACTCGCTTTGCGTATAGACATGATTTTAATGTCTCCGATTCCGAATCTTCAGGAGAAGTTATGCCGGCAACGGCAATATCTTCCTCTTCCATAAAATCTTCGCCCTCTCCCAATCAATTACCAATATACTTGAAGACATATTGGGCCCTCAGGAGTGAATCCGATTTGACCCAGCTGAGTAGCAGTCAACAAGCGCCTAATTACGGATGTCAATTCTGGCCGACTCGGCTCGGCCTGGCCTATGGTCAACGGATTTACTCCTGTCAAATCAGCCCATGGGTTGGGTGAGTATTGCCCGCGGAACAACGAGTTGGGTCGGGCCATGACTTATAAAGCATGTGGGCGGGTCAGACCAGCCTAATATTTTATTAATTTAATTATTTTTATATATTAACTTAATAATTAATAATTAACTTAACTAAATTAAAAATTTTGTAATTAATTTAATTCATAATTTTAACTATAACTATTTACTTATTAACTTTTCATATAAATTTCTAATT
>JAOSBN010000008.1:35996918-36012418 GCA_027563595.1 Erythroxylum suave | reverse complement strand
GTAAGAAGTAGGAGCGATAGGGATGAAGATGAACAGATAATGATTAAGTAGTTGGGTTCCGGAAACGGGGTCCGACATGTTGCATGCTGTAGACGAGCAATTAAAGCGAACTCGTCCAGACTTTGCTAGAACCTCGAGGCAATAAGCTATCTGTAGCAAACTGTGAGTAACTTAAGACGGTCTCAAATTTAATTATTGTTTGTTTACATTCCATATTGAATTAATTATTGTTTGCTTACATTCCATATTGAATTATTTTGTGAATGTGATTGTGTTTGCTTCGGACAATTAACTGTTCGAGATTTCTATATTTAGGACTATATTGGAAGTGCTACTTGAATGTGAGTATGACTGACTACTTGTTCTTTACTTTAATCTTGAATGCCGGACTAAAAGTCCGATAACAAATGTGAATAAGAAAGAATATGAATCTCACTGAATGAGTATAATCATTGAATATGCATAATGCATTTCATTACATGAATGCATGAAACATAAAGGCAGTGGTGACTGTAGTTGCCAGTGAAAAGAGCTTAAAGCTCAAACTGTGGTAAGAGCCAAAGGGTTACTAAGTAAAATGAGCCCTGTATCCCCAATGGATAAGGGACAATATTAATGAGCCCAGTATCCACAATGGATAAGGGAGAGTGAAAAAGGCACTTAGCCACAATAATAAAATAAACAATCGTGAGTCTATAAACATTGCATACACACATGAATTATATGATTTGAATGATTGCAATTGAAATGTGGAATTGAATTGAATGAAAAATGTGAACATATATGTACAAAGTGTTTTATGATGACATATGAGAAATTAAACGTTAAGAATTATGTGTTGTATGTATTGATGTGATACGTGTGATATGAGTGAAACATCGAAGATGGTTACTCAACTGAGTTCGCAAAACTCACCAAAATTACACGTTGACTTTGCAGGTACGAGAGTGTTGACTTAGCTACTAGGATTGCATAAAAGGGATCTAGTACAACTTTTTGGTATACGATATGGCTCAAAAGTCGATCGGTCGGTCAATTGGGACTTAGGGTTTTAGATAAATTTTTTTTGTATATTTCCTCATGTATATAGCATATTTTATGTATAGAGATGTAAACTCTAATTAGTTTTGAGGATGTAAACATATAGATGTTAATGTAAAGCTATAATGTATATATTGTTTTTGCAATGAAATGAGGAATTTTTGGGTTTTAGAAATTGTGATATTTATATTTTAATTTATAATGTCATGTGATATGAGAAAGTGATAAAGTTAGCACACCATTTTCGTCAAGCACATGTACAGACGTCTAACGAGCGTATTTATACGCGTCGGATGGGAGTGGCGTGCTACAATAATTATAGTTTCAAGTTTTCTTGAAAATCTTGTAGAAACATATTAAAGTAAAAGGAGTGGAATTGAGGGCAAGTTTAGTACTTGGGATAATAAGATGAGTTGTAAGATTCAGAGAGGTAAGGATTAGTGTAAGCTTTAAAGCATCTAAGGTAGTAAAGTTATCAGGAGCTAAAGAAAAGATCCAAGCATCTACTAAAGTAAGAGTTAAATTTGGGGGAAAGGAGTATATTAATTTTTCTAAAGGAGGGATTTAGAAGATAAGGCAGTGAAGTCTATAAGAGAAACTGTAGTTAGAGAAGAACATATGGTAGGGAAGTGCAGGAAGAAGGTGACAGGGATGGGAAAGGGATTTGGTGTAGCACCCTACTCTCATAGGGCATACCCTAAATGCATCGACAATATTCAGGAACACACTCCACAAGGATGGCATGTTAAGACAGTCTAATACAACTCATTATAACTTTTTTCAAGCATCACACACATTTAAGCATATCAAAAATCATTCCCAATCTATATCAATCGTAAATGCGTCTTAAGAAAATCAATATTTAAATTGGACCATTTCATTTACAAAACATATCCGATCATAATGTCATTACAATATAGAATTCATTTATACAATAAACATCAATTGTGAAAAGCAAATCTTAATACAAAAAAACTGAAGATATATGCAGGTGCAAACTGATCCCAACCCCTAACTCATGTCTAATTTCAGGAGCTATACTCCAATTTTTTTAACTGGATATCTCCTGAACCTAAAAGACAATGTTACAATTTTGGTGAGTTTTGCAAACTCAGTAAGCGAACCATCCTCGATAGGCTCACTCATATCAAACACAATGGCAGTTCACATATTCAAATTCATAAACATTCACGTATTCAGATTTTTGCACATCATTTCACATTTCAGTTTCAGAATAGTACACATAACTTATTTCAATCATTCATTTAATACACAACAATTTATATTTATGCAATGAACATAAGACTCACTTTTAGTTGTTACTTTATTGTGACTGGTTGCCTTTAATTTTCCTGTATCCATTATGGATACCAGGTTCATTGATAACTATCCTATATCTGTTGGGGATACCAAGCTCATTATACAAAGTGAGCTTGTGGCTCTTAATCATATTCTGAGCTTTAAGTTCTTTTTTGATGGCTACTCCGGTCACAGATGCCTTTATCTGATCATGTATATCATGTAATGAGATGCATGAATTCACATATATGCAGTCATTTTTTTATTCAATATATATACGTTTTTTGCATTTTCATCAGACAATGGTTCGACATTTAACTTTTCGTTGAGATCACTTATTTCTTTCTCATCCACATTCAATCATGAACACTTCCAATACGAATTCAATTATCAACTCCTTGGACTATCAATTTCCAGAATCATACATTCACATCAATAATAATTCAATACAGAAATTTAAACAGAACAAATAATCAATGTGAGACCATCTAGGTCAACTCACAGTATACTCCAGATTAACATTTTCCTTCATGATCTAGAAACATATGGACGATGATGTTCAATTTTATATATCTATGTTAAAGTAATACACACATATTTCACACAACACTAATATGATCAATCACATAAGTATTCAATCACACACGTATGCATGTGTGTTATGTACAATGCATGCTCAATTTGACTATTCCGGGTATATTTCCTTAATTCACATCTCTTGATCATTTAAACATCATCAATCAATCATTTACTAATGTTTCTAGCATTATAAGATCATAAAATAATCGATTTCTAATTCATCTTTCCTTAATACAAATTATTCATCTCCTTTGAATCACAATTACAATTATATGAACATTTCCATTCCTATTATACTCATAATTTCCAACATTTTGGTACCTTGATATCAACAATTCATTCACTATGTTACAACCTCATTTATTACTCTGAACATATCACACATTTATTCACTTAATTCATCATCAAAGTAGGTTCAATTTAAGCTTCATTCAGGCCTAAATGCACCATAGTAAAGTACCTAACTATTTGTTGTTTCAATCATCATTTAAAAGAGGTGTAATTCACGTAAAAGCCATTACCACAATCGTGGATGATTTCCTAGATCACAGGTTATGTTAACAGAACATATCCAACTCTTTCTTGCATTCCCACGATTGTGGACGCATTCCTACGATCTTGGGTTATGTAAATCTGAAATCCCAACAATTTATCTTTCAATTTTCCAACTTTTTAACTCCTATATGTTACATTCAAACCATCTTATGCTTAGTTTATCATTTCTTCATCATTTCCTCATCATTTTCATCTCATTTCCAACTCAAAAACATTCTTGAAACACATCATAAATCATTTTTTATCTTATATTTAAAAATAGGACATCCAAGTATCCATACAATCATAAATGTTTCAACACACATTTATCTTCATTATCACCTTCACTTTATTTCTAAACCATCATGTTATTTCTTCTTATTTTAAGAACACTATCTTAGTATTTTTTTTAACTTCCAAGCTCAATCTAGATCTTGACATAACAACTTATAACTTATGGTTTTCATATACCCAAAACAAAACATGTTTATATCATTCCTTCATTCACATTTCTACACTCATCCTATACACAAAATTAAGACATAAACCCATCTCTTTATTCATCAATTTTCAATTATCATTTAAACAACAATTTCATTATTAATCATCTATAAACAATACATAATCTATTATTTATCATTTATACGAAAATATGCCATAAACCTACTTAATTCCTCATCAACTAATCACCATATTTCAACACCTTTATCATGATCATTTCATCTAAAAAAATCTCTATATCAAATTTTGAATTATTATTCATCATATATACAAAAACAAGACATCTATATGCTCATTTCTTCATTCATGTGTCAACCTTTACTCTTCACCATTTTATGATCATTCAACCCCTAACTATCATCTAAAAGTTGCTAGTTACAAACCATGAAGAATAATGTTTTACACTTACTTGTTTAACTTCAAGCTCTTCACATAACCACTTAACCCTAGCTTTCCTTATACCACACGATCCTCATCATGGAGGGTGGAGTAGGTTAGGTCCCTTTTTAGGAAGAAGAAAACATGATCTTGAAGAAACAAAGATCTTGAAGTAGTAAGATAAGAGATGATGGCAACTAAAATCATAAGTGTAGGGTTAATGAGAAATATAGTAAAGAAGAAGAAGATGAACAAATGAAGAGAGAAGAAGAAAGTATGTATTAACTAAATGAAAGAAAAAAGATGGTCTTTTAAATGAGACAATAACGAGAACGAGGTGTCACTTACCACATATCACCACCCTGTGGTCTCCACTTGGTCTTTTAGGTAGCTAGTCCATTTGTCTTCCACTTTCTAATCCAATTGTCTCCCGATTTTCTATGACACCTGTCATTAAATCCTAATACCACTTGTCAATAATTTCTACTGCCATTTAAAACTTAATTATACTACCATTTATGAATTGTCTTGCCATTTGGTACTTTTATTAGTCTAAAAATGCTAATAAATATCATAAACTTCCCAAATTTTCTCCATAAATTCTAAATTAACATTTATACATACCAAATTAATTTTCAAGACATATCATTCACTATTCACATCATAATCACGTTGAAATCATTTATACCCCGAAATATGTCAAACGAGTGCATAAACAGTCATTGAAATGTATACAAGAATTAAATTCGCGTGTGCATGTATGCTACTGTTATGCATGAGCATGAAATGCATTTCCTATTTTCTCAATAATGGTTCTCATGTATAGTTATCTAGGTTCTACTCCTTAGCATGGGAAAATGGGACAATTCTCTCCCCTTAAGAAATTTTATACTCGAAATTCTTATCTAATTGATAAAATTGATGGGGGTATTGTCTTCTCATATTCTTCTCCGTTTTTCCCACGTAACTTCTTCACTGGAATGATTTCTTCCAAAGGACTATAACTGATGGAATCACTCAATTTTTCAGTTGCTTATTCAGATACCCCAATATCATAACTGGTTCCTTAATATTTCTTAGTTTACTCACAATTTCACTTCATTTGTCGATAACTCCTATGTCGGATCATACTAATATCTCCTAAGCATGTTCACATGTAACAAATTGTGAACCTAAGACATGTTTGTTGGTAAGACTAACTCATAAGTTAATGGTCCTATTCCCTCAATAATTCCATATGGACCAATGTATCTTGCGTGTAGTTTACCCTATTTACTGAACCTCAGCACACCTTTCCAAAGTGATTTTCTCATAAACACTTTATCATTCTCTTGATATCCCATATCTTTTTGGTGTTGATCCTCCTAACTCGTTTGTCTTTTTTGATTCACTTAAATTCTACTACAAACCAATTTCACTTATTAACAGTATCTTAAATCAATTCTAGGCCTCCAATAGTCCTTAGGCCCTCTGCATCCTACTATAAAGACAGTTGACTCTTTCTGTTATATAATGCCTTATATGGTACCATATTGATACTACTGTGATAATGATTATTATAAGCAAATTCAATCAGAGCTTTATATCGATCTTATTCTCCTAAGAACTCCAAAATATAAGCTCTAACTATCATTATAAAAGTTGTTATTTACAAACTTACACTTACTTGTTTAACTTCAAGCTCTTCACATAACCATTTAACCCTAGCTTTCCTTATACCACAGGATCATCATTATGGAGGGTGAAGTAGGTTAGGTCCTTTGTCAAGAAAAAGACAACATGATCTTAACGAAATAAAGACCATGAAGTAGTAAGATAAAAGATGTTGGCAACTCAAATCATGAGTGTAGGCTTAGTGAGAAAATATCATAAAGAAGAAGAAGAGGAACGAATGAAAAGAGAAAAAGAAATTATGTCTTAACCAAATGAAAGACAAAAGATGGTCTTTCAATTGAGACAATATCAAGAATGAGGTATGTTGCAAGACAAATGGCACTTGTCACTTGCCATATGTCACCACCTTATGGTCTCCACTTGGTCTTTTAAGTAGCTAGTATATTTGTCTTCCACTTTCTAATCCAATTGTCTCCCGATTTTTTATGACACTAGTCACTAAATCCTAATACCACTTATCAATAATTTCTACTGCTATTTGACACTTCATTTTACTACCATTTATCAATTGTCTTTCCATTTGGCACTTTTCCTAGTCTAAAAATGCTCATAAATACTATACACTTCCCAAATTTTCACCATAAATTCTAAATTAATATTTGTACATACCAAAATAATTTTGCAAGATATATCATTCACTATTCACAACATAATCACATTGAAATCATTTATACCCTAGAATATGTCAATTGAGTGCATAGACAGTCATTCAAATGTGTACAAAATCAAATTCATGTGTGTGTGCATGCTACTTTTATGCATGAGCATGAAATGCATTTCCTATTTTATCAATAATGGTTCTCATGTATAGTTATCTACGATTCTACCCCTTCATATGGGAAAATGAGATACTACATTTAGACTGCAGAGATGTAAGGGGGAGGGAAAATGAGAGGGTAAGAGAAAGGTTGGTCTTGTAGAGGAAGCCAGGGGAGAGAAAACAATAAGCGAGAGAAGTAAACCCCAGATATGGTGGCTAAAAGAGTTTGGATCCAATAATAAAAAGGAAAGGATCTAGCAATTTTGCTAATAGGAAAACAAATGACATACACTATTCAATATTTTAAACTATAAATTTCATCTTGTAAGGCCTACTTTTAGTTAAATTTGAAATTTATAATATTTAATGTTTAATAAATATTATGGAATTTAAAATTTCTTGAAAGCTTGCACGATTCTATAAAATTGGCGTACATACTAATCCTAACTTTTGGTGAGAAAATAATTTCTTAATTATGTGTTTCTCCAAAATTCAGATAAAGTCCTTTTAAAATTAGGGTTTTTACACAAATATGTGAAAATGATCTAGAAGGGGGGGTTGAATAGATCTTTTAATCTTTTCTTGAAATGCTACAAAACAAATAATTAGAACACACAAAACAACCAAAAACAAATTGAAATGTAAAAGAGTAGAGAAGAGAGGAACACAATTTTTATAGAGGTTCGGTGCTAAGACCTACGTCCTCTACCTAAGCTCCCACTTAGGATTTTGTCAAAGCTTTTTACTACACACTTTATAGTTCAGTGTGAACTCTTCCAATCAACTTGACTTCCGGCTCAAGCTACGCCTTACAGATGATTTGTTTTCCGGCACAAATCCTACCTTCCAAGCGATTCTCCTCCAATCACTCAGCTCACAATAGTAACAATGATAAAGATGAAGTAGTAAAGTTCAGTACAGCTGAATACAATCAATATAAGTTATGAAGCAATTTAAGAGCAATGTGAGGATAATTTTTTAACTGTAGCAAGTATGCTTCACTTTTGACTTCTGTAATCAATCCTCTGAAGTAAAGCAATTTATTTGTAAACTCCCAGATGTTTATGAACGTTGCAAACTTCTCATAGACATTGTAGAATGCTCCTAGCCATTGTATGAAGATTTTCTCCCATTTGAAATCAATTGACAAAGTCAAACTTTGTTCAGCTATAAATGATAGTCGACTAGTGCATTATAGTCAACTTGTACTCCAAGTGATAGTCGACTAGCACTAATGTTTTTCATGAAACTTTCAGCTCCGCTCTTCGAATAGTCGACTAATTCCATGATAGTCGACTAGTCCCTTTATCCAACTCACAGGTTTGATTGTTGATAGTCGACTTGCAACATGTTAGTCGACTTGTCCAGTTCTCCAACTAACAGATCTCACAAAATCTCCAGTCTTTGACTGTTGAGATGCTTATTTGAATTCTTCATATCAGATCTTCTCATCAATTACACGTTGTTAGTTCTACTTATCCAAATCTTGATCTTCATAAATCAACTTATCCAATTTTCTTCTAACTTGTAACACATTGCATCAACTTGTGCTAGTGTTCCATCAACTTCATCTTAATCTAATTAACCTGAAATTATTACTTAACTAATTCTTTAAGTTTTATTATTATTAAAACAAAGAAGGATTTAATTTGTCAACCTCCATTGGTCCAACAGTATGTTTTGCTCCATCTAAGAAATTATCTTAATTTTGGAGAAACACATATTTAAGAAATTATTTTCTCACCAAAAGTTAGGTTTAGTCATCGAGAGGCTCCTAAGATCCTTAAGAAGTCAATTATAAGATATTTTTCATTAGAGAACGAAATTCATATTTCATTTTAACGGATTAAGTTATCAGTAAAAATAAGGATTTTATTTAGATTTATTTTTATCATGAATTTTTTGTCTTTTGATTTCACTATTTTGAACATTTTTATTAGTTAAATACTTTTCTATGTTTAGATAAGAAAAAAATTAGTGGTTGTTTTTATGGATTAATTCAAATTATTTATAGTATAGGATATGTGTGTATGGGTACGTGTGGGTGTACATGTATCTGTGAATTACCTTTTATTAATTATAATGTGAATTTATCTTTTTTTTGTAAAATGAAAGAATTTTATTAACATAAGCTAAGCTTAGTCAAAAGTAAAATGAAAAATAAACAAGTCTGACAATAAGTCATATAGAAAATAGTGATAAATACGTTCCAACTAAAAAACAATTAGAAATCACTAAACATTTCAGATACTTTTCATTCTTTGACTGATATGGGACTGAGCATTACGATCTACTAGAATTTCCCTGATCAAGTTAACAATGGAACCCCCCCCCCCCCACCCCACCAGTATAATATATTGTTTCTTTCCCTCTAGATTAAGTATATAGTGCAACATATAGCTGGCTTTAGAATGATCCCATCTTTCTTCAAGGAGGTATACATTCTTTTGGCCCAATGGATTATGTTTATTTGTTTATTATGTGAATAATGAATCTGCATACTATTTTGAATTTGTAGACAAATGGCCTGAGAAAACTTGACCAGAAGAATAAATGTGGAATTGTTTCAATATCATCTTTACACAAAGAAACCTAGGATCAAAGCTGCCTAAACATCCATACCATATATTCTTTGTCTTTAGTCTCTTTTTAGTAGCTAACCAACTGATGATAGTTGAAACAACAAGCACTACTAAATTCCAGTTAGATGTTATTTGTCTAGATAAGTCTATCCTTTTCACCCGCAAGTTTGCAGTTTAATAAGTAACTCAATAATTTTCCTAACCCCTCTATAATTGCATCCCTATTCTCCATTTTATATGATGTTGCTTACCTTAGCTTTACTAGAATCCTAGTAATCAGATATAACATTTCACTTCTTTTATAAAGAGTGCTTATTTTAATCCAATTGTCGAACAAAAATTAGGTTATCTATATTTGTGTTCAAATATGATTTAAATTCACTTGTGAAAGAGTTGAGAGAGCCTACTAGTGGGCAAACCATGACTTAGGTAATGAAGGATGAATTGGGTTCCTGAACGAGACCTACATGATCTTTCTAATGTTATAGCAATCATTCATGGGATTTCATGTATCTTAATACATTCACAAGGGTGCAAATTTGGTAGAGACACGTGTTAACCAATCAAAAAGTAGATGATTATAACTTGAAAAATGTAATTTTAGTGTTTAAGAGATCCTATCAATCTAGAGAATATACCTAGCCTAGGTTAGTCAGACCATAAATTCAAAGTACTGCTAAAAGAAGTATTGATCTAGACATAGCCATTTGCTTCAATTTTCATGTTTTTAGTTTTATTTTATATTTTTATTCAAAATCTGTAAAAATGATCTTTATTCAATTGCTTAATAGTGTTAGATTTTTTAATCTACCAGTTTTTCGTAGGATTTCAATCTTAATTATCATTATATTGCTTACTAATGATTGGTGCACTTGCCTAGTTAGAGAGAAGGTATATGATTTGATGCAAAGCATTAAGACAAAGCAGTATGGTGAGTGTAAGCATGAATGCTATAAATACTCAAACAATGTACTCAACATACAAATACATCCATACTTTTTCACCAAAATTTAGTAATTTTTTTAATAGTTCTCTAAATTTCTTGTTTTTTCTTTACATTGCAATTTTGGTGACTTGTGCTGCCAGTGTGATTAATGCCTAATTGATTAATTATTTATTCCCTAATGCTTAGTGATTAATGTTTATATTTGCATCTAAGATACTTATTTTGGTTCATATTTTGGTTTAGGTATTATTTTGGTTCATATTTTGGTTTAGGTATAATTGAAGGAAAAAAGAACTGAAATGAGCTAAATTCACATCCTTTGTGCAGGTTTACTAATGTTAGATCGTATTTACCTTCATGCAAAAGAAATGAGTTAAGGTGAAATCGGGGCAAAGAACAAAAAAATCAGTCATTACGGAGCTAGACAACCATGTGGAAATATACATGACCATGTATATGACTTACATAGATGTGTGAGTGATCAAGTAAGTCATTGCAAACATGTACAACCTTGAATATGTTGTGTCAACTACGTGGAAATAAACACACCAGTGTAAGTGAGTTCCACGATCGTGTTCCCTACCCATATAACTCATTAGAAACATGTATCTTTGCAACTTTTAGAGAATTATTGTACATGGTCACTTACACATCTATATAGCTAACAGTGTACATTCCAAAAACCCTAATTGTGAAGTATAAAATGAAATTAAGAGCCCAATTAAAAGGAATATATAGGAGAGACACCAAGTAATGAATATCGTTCCATTTAAACGTATGTTTTAAAGAACTATGAGTAGTTAATCCTTTCCTTTGAAATTTAAAGGTCATATCAAGGTCTAATAACATGTTGTGCATTGATCAATCTAAATAATGTTGTTCCAATCTCTATTTTGAAATCGACGTTGTTATTCTGTGCATGGAGTTTATGATTTATCTATGAACGATTTAGATGAGGCCTGGTAGATCAATCATGTATAGACTTATTACCATAATTTTGATTACAATTTCTACATACTATCAATCTAATTCATTTGTGGTAAATTAATGCTTATACATCATTAGGGACAACATATTATGTGTAAAATAATCTGAGCTTGTATGATTATTGCTAAGATTATCTTTTTTTCCCTATTGCTAATGTTATTATTATAATATATTTAGAGAGCTAGTTTTAAGATGAGTAACAATTTGATCTAATTAAAGAGCTTTTTTTAATTAGTTACGATCTAAGGCCAAATTGGGATTAATAGAGTTTGTTGTTAATCATGGTTAATAATTTCCAGGAGAGGAATGAGAATAATGTTACATTTGATTATGCTTATCTTTGAGAATTTGAATTGTTTGATTTAACTTGTCTTTCATAGTTTAATTTTATTTAATTGCATTAATTAAATTCATCTAACCCCCCCCCCCCCCATCTCATTATATTTCTTAGTTCAATACAAAACTTACTCACTCTCTACGGATACAATCATTTCTCACTATTACTACAAGTTTAAATGTGTAAAGTTAGGTTTCAATTTTTGGTGTGTTTAACATGCATCACAGTGAAAAAAAATCATCTTCGACCTATAAATTCATGTTTCAAATCATATTAACATAACATTCTTATCAATTTTATTTTGACTTACATTATCAATATCCATTAAAATATGCTTACTAGTTACCTTTCGTTTCGCCTTTATAATGTTATTCTCTCTTTGTTATAGAGGAGATAAGATTTTTTAATAACTTTTTTCTTCTTTTGTGGATTCTAAGAATAAAAGCATAAATGTCAACAACACTTAACCATGAAGAAATCAAGTGTATAATATATATAAATTTTATAAAAAGAGGGAGAGGGGAGAGATAAGTTTTGCATACTATATTGATATATGATTTATTAGGTTGGTTCCTTGATCGCACGTCCTAGTATTTTAGTTTCCTGTTAATTGTACACTTAATTCCTACCTATTTAGATGTCTAAAATGCATTATGTTGGGAGTGATTATAGAGCTGTATTTCTTTGTTTTTAGGTTCTCTTCTAAAGTTGATAATGGAAAAAGAAGAAGATGATTATAAGCACGTGAGACCGATCATATTAATTTATATAAGAAAAATAAAATTATTGATGTATTTTTAATATACATATGGTATTTTCTATATAGGGAGGTAACATTCTTTTAATAGACAAATTATATATCCAATATGAATCGTTGGTTTTTACAAAACATGTTGTGATTTATTTTTTTTATATACTGATGGTATGTTTGTAGAGAGCACTGATAATTTTCCATATAAAAGTGGTCATGTATAGATAAATGATATTTTTTATAAAGAGAGCTTATAATTTTATATAAGTGATAGTATTTTTATAGGGTTGTACTACTTGTAATATGAACCGGTGGTTTTATAGTATTGAGTAAGGAAATTTTTTATCGAAGTGTTGGTACTTTTTGTATTAGGTTGTTTTTTTTTTTTGTAAAGAGTAGTAATATTTTTTAATAAGATAGTGATATTTGATGTGACGTGAATGAATAAAACAAAACAAAGAACAATACTAAAGAAATCACACATAAAAGTGTGTATAGTTTAGGTGAATAAAATGTCAATCCCATAAAGACTATGATACTACATGAATAGGAGATGTTAGAACACCAGCAATAACATGTTACCATGTTTTGAGTCTTTCTTTTCAAGTTTGATGAATTACTCCAAATTGATACCAACATTCTTCAAATTCAGTACTTTACATGGCTTGTTGTTTGTTTTTGGCTAGTTCATAGTCATTTTGTTTACATAATCTTCCATGTAATTACACATTGTATTTTAATTCAACTAGTTTTCAAAACATATTATCTAAATTCGTCCATTTTCTTTTAAGAGGCTAGATAAGACTAAAATTAAATATAGATCATTTTAAGTACCAAATCTTATGAAAATATCCAAAATACAAGTACAATATTCTAAAAAATCATGATAAAAATATGAGGTAATTAGCACATATCAGTATTCTTTGTAAAGAGTGATAGATTTTTTTTATAACATGGTAATATTTTTTTATAAGATTGTGATATTTGCAACACGAACTAGTGATATTTAAACTATTGGGTAAAGATATTTTTCTTTATTATTGTAGTGGTATTTCTTGTGAAGAGTAGTGGTATTTTGTACATATGATTTTAGTATTTGTGTATAAGATTGTGACATTTACAACATTAGTTAATAGGATTTATAATACTCATTAAAGGTACATTTTTACAATATATATGTTCTTCCTTGCCATATATACTTGAAGAGTAGTCCCAAATTTTTACAATACATATATGATGAGTGGGATTTCGGACTGGGTGATGACAATGATGTTCTTTCTTGCCACATAAGTAATGGCTTCTAGTTGTTTAAAAGAAGACATTAAACCTTAAGGGTTTTACTTAATCCTTTTATGGTTATGAAGTTGAACTGCATAATATTTTTTTTAAAATATTTTTAAATTGCATCCTCTATAACTTAATGCCCTAATCTGGTAAACCAATAGTCTCATTCCTTATTATTTAGGGCGCGTTTGGATCTGCTGTGTGGTGGGGATAAGTACTTATCCACTGCAGTTTTCAAACGCAATCATTCGTTAGGATTTGCGACCGACAACCACAGGTTGAAGAAAATTACGGTGTCACCGCAGAAATAAATAAGCAGAAAGGGAGTTGCGATTGGAAACTGCTTATGCGGTAGAAATTTTACCTTCCAATAATAACCTCATGATATTTTAGTATTTTCCATTATACCCTTAATTAATAAAAGGAAGTTTTTGTCAATAATATTTAAGTAAGGTGAAATATTTTATTTACTAAATTTATTTTAATTATATTTTAATTTTAATTTAATAATTTAATAATTATAATTTGAATTTATATGACAAATAATTTATTTTTTGTAATATTTATTTACTAAATTTATTTTATTTATTTGCTCTTATTTTAATTTAATATTTTATTATTTATAATTTTAAATTTATATGACTAAAAATATTTTTAATTAATTATACAAAAATTAATAGTTTATTAAATCAATGAGTTTTTAGTCATTTTATCTCTTTTTAGCAACTACAACCGCACTTGCCAAACACCTATTTTCACATTTCAGCAGTTACCAAAACAACAATCTCAAACACATAAGTACTTACTGAAAATAAGTACTTATCATTTCAACTGTTGATTTCAACAAGTTATCAACCACCACCGTTCCTCCAAACCAAGCCTTAGTTTGTGAACAAACTTTAGGAAGAAGGCTATATTTATCTGATAAGGACTTTTGGAGAGTCACACCTCAAAAGCTAGCTTATGAGGGTGGAGAGCCCAAAGTCTTTATAAATCTCACACCAACTTTGTATTTAATCGATGTGGGATCCAAGTCTCATACCTTGCAATTGGATCAAACCGTAATATTCGTCCTCCCATAAGGACCAACGTCCTTGTTGGTCACGGCCATGTTGGTCACGGCCGACACTTTCAGGCCACCACTTCATGGGCCACCACTCCGAGATCCTTGTTGGTCATGGCTATGTTGGTCACGACTGGCACTCCCAAGCCACCACTCCATGGGTCACCACTCCAAGACCGGCTCTGATACCAATTGATAAGTAATTTCTTTAAGAAGTGATAGAGGGAAGGAAAGAATCAAGAGGAGAAGGATTTTCGAAATAGTTTATATCATATCCTTTATTTCATAAGCTACCGTAAGCTTTTATAGCCATTTACAAGCAAAAGATAAAGTAGAAAATAACGTTACTGGCCACACCATTGAGTAGATTTCTCCAGCAAAGTAGGAACAAATAACTGAAAAGCAAATCACAAAAAATAGGAATCCACTAGCAACAATATCATCATGCAATAGTTGACATAGTCTAACCTTCAACTGTATGGGTTGCCTTGATGACTTGGTTGTATCATGCCCCCTACTAGCATCATCCTTGTCTGCAAGGATGAATTCAGGATATTGTTTGGAGAAACACCACAAATTTTCCCATGTTGAATCTTCACGAGCTGTTCCTTTCCAATGGATTAATACTTCCGTCTTCGGTCGGTACCTCCCTTTTTGTATGACTCGCCGATCTAAAACACATTTAGGTTGAGGCATAATGGTTGTAATGTAACATCCCATCACCAATGGGAAGGGTAGAATGGTAATTTTGATTATTCCTTGGGCGTTTAGAAATGCCTTTCCA
>JAOSBN010000008.1:35972630-35996818 GCA_027563595.1 Erythroxylum suave | reverse complement strand
CTGAAGTTAACATGCCACCCTCGCGGGGCACGGATTCGGTCATCACCATCGATGTCGGGTTCGGGTCCAACGGGAGTGGGGTGTTACATGTAATGTCAAACACAGGAGGAAGAGTAGATGAAACTGCTGGAAGGGGACCGAGAGACCTCCGTAAAAGGATGACATAGAAGACGTTAAGTATCTTAGAGTCAAGTGGTAGGTCCAGCCGATAAGCAACAAGGCCAATTTTCTCAACGATCTTAAACGGTCTGAAGAATCGAGGGGTCAGTTTCAAGGAGCTTCGAAATGCCACAGAAGTTTGCCGATATGGTTGGAGCTTCAAATAAACTAAGTCACCAACCTGGAAATTAACATCTTTGCGCCTTTGGTCTGCGCGTAGCTTCATGCGATGTTGAGCAAGCTAAAGATTGTGTTGTAACTCACGTAGAATGGTGGTGCGTTGTTGGAGGTGTGTGTCTACAGCTTGTACGTGTGATGTGCCAGGAACATACGGAAGTAGTGGAGTGGGGGGGGAACACCATACACGGCTTCGAAGGGTGTGATTTTGGTGGCTGAGTGTTGACTGGTATTGTAGCTATATTCGACACATGGTAGCCATTCCACCCATGTACGAGGTTGGTCGCCTGCAAAGCATCGAAGGTATTGTTCCAGAGTCTGGTTTGTAACTTCTAATTGCCCATCGGATTGTGGATGGTAGCTGGAACTCACATTTAGGGATGTCCCTTGTAATTTGAATAAGGACCGCCAAAAGTTGCTCATAAAAACTCGATCCCTATCACTAACAATTGATTTTGGGAATCCAAGCAACTTGACAATATGAGAAACAAATACCTTTGCAACATCGAAAGCAATAAAGGGATGCTTAATTGGAACAAAGTGGCTGCACTTTGTTAAGCGGTCTACCACAACAAGAATGGCAGTGTACCCTTTTGAAGGTGGCAATCCTTCAATGAAGTCCATGGAGATTTCGGACCAAATGCTAGCAGGAATGGGGAGTGGCTGAAGCAAGGCTGTTGGGGCCATGGTGTCAATCTTGAACCATTGGCTTGTTTAACATTCTCAGAGAAATTTCTTTACAACAGCACGCATACCAGGCCACATGAAAGATTGCTTTATTCGACTGAGAGTTTTGGTGTAGTCGAAATGTCCTCCAACCACTGAAGAGTGTGCTTCTTGTAAAATTATAGGGACTAGTTTTGGTGTGGGACTCAAATATACCTGTCCTGATTTGAACCATACCCCGTCTCTCTATGTTAGTTGGCCACCATTTGTCCCTTTTGTGTACAAATTCTCATAAAAGTGGTATTGGCCCACTTCAATTTTTAATTGTTCCCACCAATTTGTTATTGGTAAAGATAAAGCTAGAAGAAATTCTCCCCACGTCTACTTAATGCATCAGCTCCTGAGTTGTCCTTGCCCTGTTTATATTCAATAATATAGTCGTACCCCATTAATTTTGGTAACCAACGTGCCTGAGCTGGAGTGGTGATTCGCTGTTCCATTAGAAATTTCAAACTTCGTTGATCTGTTCTCAATACAAAAGGTTTCCCAAGCAAATAAGGCCTCCATTTTTATACCGCCTTCACTATTGCCAACATTTCTTTTTCATAGGTAGATAATAGCAGAGCAGAGCCTTTCAAAGCTTCACTGAAGAAGGATATAGGTCGCCCATTCTGTATAAGTATTGCTCTAATTCCCATTCCACATGCATCACATTCTACTACAAAGGGTTGTGAGAAACCTGGTAGCTGGAGTATGGGTGGCGTGAACAGAGCCTTCTTAAGGAAATTGAAAGCTTCCTCTGCTTGTGAGTTCCATTGAAAGCCTTCTTTGGTCAGTAATTGAGTTAGAGGGGCTGCCATCCAACCAAATTTACCGATAAATTTCCTGTAATAACCAGCCAAGCCAAGGAAGCCTCTAACTTGTTTTGCAGAACTTGGCGTGGGCCATTCTAAAATTACCCAGATTTTCTTTGAATCAACTGCCACTTCATTCTCTGAAATAAGGTGACCAAGGTATTCTACCTGTGTATTCCCGAATTGGCATTTCGACTCTTTAGTATATAATTGATTATTCTTTAGGATTTCCAGAACAGTTTGCAAATGACGTAAATGCTCTAACCATGTTTTACTGTAAACTAATATGTCATCAAAGAAAACTAATATGAACTTACGCAGGTATAGCCGAAGGAGATTGTTCATCAAGCTTTGAAAAGTGGCTGGGGCATTGGTAAGTCCGAAAGGCATAACTAGAAACTCATAGTATCTTTCATGTGTTCGAAATGCTGTTTTGGGAATGTCCTCTTCACAGACTTTTATATGATGATATCCCGATCGTAGATCTAACTTGGAAAAATATTTAGAGTCGTACAATTCAGCCAGTAGTTCATCAATCATCGGAATTGAAAATTTTTCTTTAATGGTAATTTCATTCAGAGCCCATAATCTACACAGAACCTCCAACTTTCATCCGCCTTTTTGATGAGAAGCACAAGGGACGAGAAGTGACTTCGACTAGGACGAATCAATCCGGATTGCAAAAGTTCCTGCACTAATTTCTCTATTTGTATTTTTTGGTAATAAGGGTACCTGCATGGACGAATGTTGATGGGTCTAGTTTACGGTAGAAGAGGAATTTGGTGATCATGTTCTCTATACAGTAGCAATGAAGTAGGAGTTTCAAAAATTATTTTGATTTCAGTTAAGAGAGCAGAGAGAGACCAGGTAATGGCTGTGCATGCTTCTGTATAGTTGTTGCCTGTGTAATGTGGAGAAACAAACCAGAATTTTGTATAAGGTAACATTTTATATTCAACTTTGACATTGTATAAGTTAAAGTTATGTCATATCGTGACTCACATTATTGAAGATTGGAAGAACTAGTTTTAATTGATGCTTCCTCGTTTGTTAACCCAGCTGATCTGTACTTATGCCAATCCAAATCAAGCGTTTAAATAGCACATTTTATAAAAAAAATTACAAAGAAATCTTTTGCCTTGATGTCCGACTCTGATTTTGATGTATGGAAAATAAGAAGGAAATATTTTACCTACTCATCACTAAGGTGTCACTGTCACACTATGTTAATGTGACAGTTATTTAAGACTAAAAGCCCAGATTAAAGCAAACTAAAAGATAAAACCAAACGACACAAATGAAGGCCATTCTCTCGGCCTCTCGACTTGTCCTCACCAAATCACCATCTTCATCATTCCTTTTCATCTCTGCTAAAGTAAACGGCCTCCGCTATTCTACTTCTCGAAGCTTCCTAGCCATGGCCTCCTCCGACGAGTTTGTGAAAGGGACTGTTTCCCCAAACGGCGTTGCAGTCCTCACTCTCGATCGCCCCAAAGCCCTCAACGCTATGAACTTAGGTCCTTTATTCAATTACATCCCTTGCCTTTTCACTTTATTTTAATCTCAACTTAGTTTCCTTTTATTCAAGTTCCTGAGTTGGTAAGAATCAATTCTGTTTCGTTTCAATTCGCAGATATGGATCTTAAGTACAAGCAGTTTCTTGATGAATGGGAATCGGATCCAAAAGTGAAGTGCGTGCTAGTGGAGGGGAGCTCTCCTCGCGCATTTTGTGCAGGTTTTGTGTTGATATATGTGTTTGTGTGGTTGTTCTTCACTGCTTACCAGTGAGAAGCGTTATCATCATCATCATCTCTCACCCATTTTACTTCTTAGTCGTTGTTGCATTCTGTTTGATGAGTGTAAGGAGACTCTTGAGAGTGAGTCCTCATGACCCCTTTGCAGGAATGGATATTAAAGGCGTTGTTGCCGAAATTCGAAATGACAGGAACACTCCTCTTGTGCAAAAGGTGCCTTTGTGCACTCCTCTGCAACCGATTCTTCTTTTAAATGCTAACTTCTCATGCATATCATGCCTTTTTCTTATAACTTCTTTCCCGTTTTGATTTCGGATTGTTGTAAGCACCAAAGCCATTGTTTGTTGTAGTTGCTAATTCATTACCAAGGTCTTAGTTTATCTGCAGGTGGGGATGTCAAGAGTATTACAGCCATAAACCAACTGTCAGATATGATTGAGGTCTTGTTGTGTTCTATTATCAACACCCCCCCACCGCTTGCATTTTGTCTGTTCTACTTGGCAAGAATTGAATGCATTTTCAGTTACCTACTTGTTCATGATTTATTTGTTATTAAACTAATGCTATTTTGGTTTATAATATTCATGTTTCCTCTATAATTTTAGGAGTTGAGTGATTGTTGTGATTAGGGGATCGTATTATGTTATTTTCTCTCAACCCTCTGATAGGTTCCACTTCAAAATTTGGCTACCAAGATCTGTATTTTGTCATCCAAAGTTACACAGAGATTGAAATTGGACAGTGAAAAGGAATAACATCTCATTTAGTGTAAACTTTTTTGAATTTTTTTACATCAGTGTCAAACCTTTTAAATTTTTAAATTTTTCTTTTTCTGATAGCCATGTTGGTTCAGATGTACTTATTAATTGCCGAATGGGAGACTCTATCAAACGTGATAATATCTACTTGGATTTAACATTAATAATCACAGGAAAAGCAAAAGTCTTGTTGTTCTGTACAGACATGTTTGTTAGTAATTTTTTCATGGTCACTTTGATGTGTATATTTTACACTTAGAACTGTGGTAGACATATTGCAATTCTCTCTATTCTTTTGTTCTTGTCATATAAATAGGAATATATTTCCTTTGGAAGACTGTAGGGGCCAAAATTTTATCCTTTATACAAAGACATGCAAACTAAAATATACAGTGATAAATGCAAACTGGTTTGCAGCTAACAGTGACCTTAACCATCCATCTGAAAGCTTCTAATGGAGCTTTCTTTTTGGAAGACATCAAATTATTAAGTGTTCATACTGCTGATTTACAGCCAGTACATATCACTTGTTCTGTTTCAAGATTATGTTGATAGCAGCATATAATTATGTCAGAGGATCTTATTTATTGCATCAGAATGGTGAAGAGTTGATGATGAAGATACGAAAATGCTACAGTTGGTAGTAATTTTATTGATTTAGATGGAACTTGAATGATGAAAATCTGGAGCCCTTTAGTTAATGAGTGTTCATAATGATGTTATTGTGTGTCCACACTTGCCATGCAGTGACGTGTATATAGGCTATTTTTCTTGGATAGAAAATTTCAAGAGACCTTTGTTGTAGACGATCCTGAAATTGAATTTTATGGAGCCACTGTTGCTTTGTACATCTTATATTATCCAAAATTTTATTTTGAATACGTGCATTTGGATAGTCTGATAATGAGCTTCTAAATGGCTTATGTGATATCAGGTATTTACTGGAGAGTACTCTCTGATATGCAAAATTTCTGAGTACAAGAAACCATATATATCATTAATGGATGGCATAACAATGGGATTTGGGATTGGCCTTTCTGGTCATGGTCGCTACCGGATTGTGACAGAGGTATAAATCTTCATACAGGGATAATCTTTACCAGAATTTGTGTAGGATAGCATCCCACATTGATTATCGCTAAATTTTGGTGCTTCTTCGTTAACGTGGTTGCAGAGGACTGTTCTTGCAATGCCTGAAAATGGAATTGGCTTGTTCCCAGATGTTGGCTTTTCATACATAGCAGCTCAAACTCCAGGAGAAGGATCAGTTGGTATGATTTTCTCATCATATAGACAATCTTTTAGCATGTTTTGTCCTCTTGTTGGAATGAAAAAACTATGTCTAAAATTCCAGTGAGAAGATGCTTTGTACTGTTGGCTTTAAATTGCTGACTTTATATATAAGTAATTGTATGCTTTATCAATCAGTATTGTAACGACATACTTTAATGCTGCTTTACCATGTGTACTTTTGCTACATCTGTGCACCAAAATGGACTTTAGAGGAGAAATAGTTGGTTCCTGCCACTTCTGACCTCAAGGCCTGGTGATCATGTTATGTGAGGGATTGGCTTGATGTTTCAATGTTGTTACCGTCTGTGACTCCCATAATATAGATAAATGTGTTAAAAAATTACATATTGATCATATAGATCAGTTTTGTGGTGCAGGATTAGTGCTTTCTGGTATGTGAAATTCAAGAGTTTGGGTTCCTTAACAGTTTCAGTTATTTTTTCCTGCTTTAAGCTATCATGCCATAAATTTGTGCAAGTGAAATCGAGACCATAGGCCATCTGAAAATAGTTGACAACTGTCATTATTCCCAATTTCAAATCCCCAGATACTAATGAAAGCAACCTCATCATTGTGGTGATTTGAAGCATTAAGTTTTGCAGGTTCTTATCTTGGATTGACGGGGAAGAGGATCTCTACACCCTCAGATGCACTATTTGCTGGTATTGCATCACATTATGTACCATCAGGCCAGTTGGGCTTATTGAAGGAAGCTCTCCTAGCAATTACCTTGTACGTCAGTCATTTTAGCTTGGTCAAAATTTAATTATTCTCTTAATATTTGGCATGTGATCTAACTAATTGATATTCCATTTTCATGCTGTTCGCTTTGGCACATAGCAGCAGTTAAAACTCAAAATAATTGTTTTGTGTGCATCAGTCTGCTAAAATTGAACTGCCATAAGAGTTCCATCTATGACGAATGAGTTTCAACATATTAATTACGTTTTTGGATCCTCTTCATCTTAAGCAGAGTTTTGCTGATCATAGTTCACTGCCTTTTTGCTGATTATATGATGGTGTTTGTAACTTAGTACAAGAGATATTGCTGGCCAACTTGAAAATATCTTTCTGTAGAAGTAATGCGTAATGGTGACATTGCATATCTACTTTCAAAAGAAAATCGTACTGTAGAAATAATATATTCGAAGTTGATGCAGTTCCCAAGACCCACATGAGGACATTAAGGAAATTTTGACCAAGTACAGCAATCAACCAGAGTCTGAGGCACAGTTGAAATTGCTTTTACCTCGAATAATTTCAACCTTCAGTTCAAACAAATCAATAAAGGAGATATTTGAAGAACTTAAAAATCATCAGCAGAGTGCTGATACTCTAGGTGAGTGGGTTAATTCTGAAGCTTCTACAGATAATGTCTTGTGTTTGTCTTGGTTATGTGTAAAACTCTAATAGGAAACTTATGCTAATAGATGTCAGTAGAAGAGGAAATAGAGAAACAGATAGATGAACCAGATAAAGAATGCTAGTATTTAGAATTGTATTGATAAGGGAAGAAGATATCGGATGACTAAAGGTCACATCTGAGAGGTGACCAACTCCCCACTCTCACAACCTGACAGATTACCCAATCCCCCTTCCTACCTCATACATGCCCCTATTATACCCAACATTCCTGACAGAGAATCCTAACAACCTGCCACGTCTTTCCTCTATATGATACTAACATTCTAAAAGATAAACAAAGCCTTTAGCATGTAGAAATGACAGCTTTGCCAGCTGTTGGTTCCTTCTTCTTTCTCCTTTTCTATTGTATACGAATAGGAGGCTTAACAAACTCTAATACCATTGTGGATTTATGGTACTATTTTGTCTTTGGAACAATTTGTTATGCTTGGTGCTCTCCACATTTATTATTTGTCTTGCATATTTTCCAGTGGGGGAGTGGGCCAGCGAAGCTCTTCAAGGTCTTGAAAAGGGTGCTCCATTTTCGCTTTGCTTGACAAAAAATTATTTCTCCAAAGTTGCATCTGCTTATGGGAAATCTGACAATGAATTGTCCACGGTGAGCTGGGTTTGGTGATTTCTGTTTATGATTATGTCTGCAGTACTCACCTTGTGTGGAGTTTATGAGGTAACATCCCTATTTCTCTGGCGTGTTTCTGTCATTCAGCTGAGTGGGGTGATGAAAACAGAATATAGGATTGCCTTGAGGTCATCGTTGCGAAACGATTTTGCTGAAGGTGTTAGGGCTGTTTTGGTGGACAAGGATCAGGTTCTATTCACAAAACTTCTTATGATGCAAGTTATGATTTTCCCAGGTTTTTTTAAATTTTTTTAATGAATTGCAACCTTGTATGCTTTTGTTATTCTTGTTTCAACAGCTTTTTACTTTTCTGTTTTCTTCCTTTCAGATTTTTTATTTGATAATCCCTTTCATTTTTGAATAACATAAAAAACGCAACCATCAGTGTTTAATCTCCTAAAATTATTTTAGTTTTCACAAGCAGCAAAAGTGCAAACATAAGCAACTTTGGAAAAGAAGAGCTTCTTCTTCTTCTTCTTCTTCTTCTTCTTCTTCTTCAATGAGGGTGTAAGTATCATGATTTTTTGTGGTACGTTAAAGCTTGACTATTGCTCCTCAAATCTTTTAACTCATTTTCAATAGTGCAGGGCTACCATAAGATATTTTTCTTTATGGATTAGCAAATGAAGAATAATTAAAAAAGAAATTCAAGTTATGTATTTTGGAGACCATTTTATCATTAGTTTCATATACATAAATAACCTGAGTTGTAGCTCAAGGAGGCATTCAAGTATCATGACTTTGTGGTATGTTAAAGCTTGTCGGAGAAGAAAGTTGAATCCTTTTCATTCCCCCTTTTGGATACCACTGCATCATAGTTTGATGTTATGTAGTGGCTTCACTTGTCATCAATGGTTTTGGTTGGGATTATGATTAATGATCATGTCCTTGCAGAACCCAAGGTGGAATCCGTCAAGTCTAGAAGAAGTTGACCAGACTGAAGTAGAATCTCTTTTCAAACCATTAATGCCTGCAGTTGAGGAGTTGAGAGTGTGATCTTGCACTCCATTGAATAAGACGATCTTGTCATCAGCAAAGATATTGGCTATCAAGGGATGATGAGAAGAGATTGCCTTTGGATCGTGACTGAAAATGATTCATCGACTTTTTTGACTTGTAGACAAGAAAACATTTATCGGGCTCTTTGATTGCTACTCTTGGTTGTGGAGAATGGCCTATTCTATTATTGTCCTTTCGGAAACCTTCCAAAGATTGATTCTTTCAGGCACAATAATTTGGTTTTTACGGTAAAGAAAACAAGTTATAACTCACTCACGTAACAATGACGTGTAAGATGAGCTGGTTCTAGGATGTTAAAAGGCGGGACAAGCATGTGTAGACACTGCAAATGTTTTGCATATTTTGTCTCCATTCCAAACCATGCGAAAAAATAAACTTAGAATAAGTCGGTTTTCTGTGTCGGGATTGAATATTGAACTGCAGCGGTAATGCAGAATATGTTGGAGTGCAGGAAGCGAACCAACATTTTAAGAAAGAAAAGGGCAAAGAAGGGTTCAGAGACGATACTGCATCTTCTTCTTCGAGAGCCTGACCCGGCTGATCCTTCAATTTAATTTTGCTGCTTGTGACTTGAACAAGAAGAAGAAGGAGGGCCCTCATCCTTTGTCCTTTCCTTGCCTCCCATTAAAAAAAAAGAAAAAAGAAGAGATTGTTAATTATACGACACGATTGGATTTCATTACCCCCTAAATTCATTTATTATATGATATTCCTCTTCTTAAATTCCTTTGGTGGTGACGTGAGGACTGAGGAGTCCCGAGGTTCGCTCAATCGGAATAATAAATGCTATAATGTATATGATATTCCTCTTCTTAAATTCCGTTGGTCGTTGCGTGAGGACTGAGGAGTCCCGAGGTTCGCTCAATCGGAATAATAAATACTATAATGAGAGGAAGACTCCCGTTTTCTTTAAAACTCAATAAATCGGCAGATAAATACAAGTTTCAACCTCTATAGTCAGAGCTTCTTGTTCCTTAATTCCAAGGTGCCTCTGTTACCTTCCACCTTTCAAGTTTGGTGTCAGTGTCAGACGATGTACTGCTCCGCTCAGACCGCCGTTCCTATTCTCAAAACCGTCACCATATCCTACAACCAACTCAAGGTTCGTCTCCCTCCTTTTCCTTTCCTCGTCAAGAACCTATTCGTTGAGTGTGAGGATTCAGGAACGAGGACTGAGGACCTTAATGTTGTTAATTTACCGACTATATTTTAGGAGTTATTTTTACATTATTATCTCATGTTAATTTGTTTATTAGATATCAATGCTTTAGTAATTTAATTAAATTCTTTATCTAAAAAAAATCACCTAATACAGGTTGCACCAATAACTGTTATATGCATATTTTGTTGTCCAATCTAATACACGGATTTTCATAATTTTTTATTGAGTTAAACTTTTAAATCTTTCTTTTTGCTTAAACTCTTTTATTCATTTAAAATAAAAAATTTGATGTAGAGAACAATGATTTTAAATTCAACCAGAAGTTAACCCTCTAACATAAAAGGTGTAAGATTTAAAAAGTTTAATTAGTATTAGACCAATATGATTAAAAAAAATTGTTAAATTTAAAGTTTAATAAAAAATTAAATAAAATTTAATTAATTTATTTTAGTTTATAAGAATTTATTAAATAATAAAAATTGATCAATTAATTAATAAATTAGTCGGCCTTTAATAAATAAATAAATTAATTAATCAATTAATAAATTCATTGATTTTAACAAAAAAAAATTATTAAAGTAAATTACAAAGAAATAATGATATATGAATGAATTCAAATTAAAAATAATTTGAAAACATAGTAGTTAGTTACTATACGCGGGTCAAAGCAGTTTATGCCTGAATGATCATTTGTATGTTTGTTTTGGCTACGAGCATCTCAAAACATGACTTGTTATCTGTCTATCTCCATGTTTCTCTGTTTTTCTGTTTCACTTTTCTTCTGTCTTTTCTTTTGATTCTTAAAACAGGACAAACATGCCAACTTGTCATCAACAATTGAGAAAGGTTTTGGACCGAATGGGCTGGGAATTCTGTCAATTACAGAAGTACAAAGCATTCTTACTTCAAACCTTTCCTTTATGCTTGTGCTGCATCATCTTTTTTTTATTTTCATTTTCTCTTCTTCAGTAAGCACACTTTCAACCTGTTTTTTTTCTTTTTTATGTTTTCAAATTTTGTTAATCTCATTTACACTAACAACTAATTGCACTAGTGACATTATGCAGAAAGGATTCTAGTGAATGACTTTCTTGGACCTTACACGTTTCATTGATTGATTTAAGACGGTGAATTTCAATTAAGGCTATACTCTGTGGTTTTTCCACCTTTTCCCATGTGCTTCATTGTCAATTGAAATGGGGAAATAGATTTCGATGTAGCTGTCTAAGCTAGCTGTAATAAAGGCTTTATTGACTTGAATTGGTGTGCTGTCTGTAGTATTTTTAAAACATTAGCTTTATGGTAAGCAACATGACCCTATCGGGGGTTGTCCTAACTATATTAGGGCGCATACTTCAAAATGTTGCTTTTGCATCTTGAAAATGTTGAAATGCCCTCAAGTGCATTGCATGCCTGTAAACAACGGGATTTCAGTTTGATTTCTTAGGAGCGTGGCTATAAATGTGAATTGCTTCAAGATGAAGTGCCAGATCAAGGTTATATAGCCTAGATCATCAGATAGGAAATTGATTTTAGTATAATAATTGGAATCGAGTGGATGTTACACTTAAAATTTTTATAGATAGATAAAACTTTGAAGGGATTTTGTGATTGCTGTCACAATAATTATGCTTGGACTATGATTTCAGAAGAACTTTTGTTGTTGATGAGCCAATGATTAAATTCTTTTTTCTCATGTTACGTTGATCTCAGGAAATTCAAGTTAAGCTTTCCTCAAAATGAAAAGTATAGCCAGTCTGAAATTAATAGTGACATAAAAAAATTATGAACCCAATATTTTTTGAGCTTCATAGAAAAGATACATAAGTTCCATGATGCTTTATGTTTGCATTATTATCTGCAGTTTGTAGTTAGCAAGAATAAATTCTCTTAATCCCTACAGATTACCCATTTTGTTGAATGCTCAGAATGCATGGATGAATGTGACCTACCATTTCTACAGGTACCAGGATATTCTTCATTGCGTCAGAATCTTTTGCATATATCATCAAGGTTTATGCTCCAAATCTTTTAGTTGCTTTAAATGCTACTGGAGATACCCTCAATGATTTCTGAGTTATGGCATCCATCCTTCTGTTTTGTTAGATTAGCCAATCTTCCTGAAGAGGCAAAGAAGGATCTTGAAGACCCAGGTAGTAGGTAATTGTCATCGTCTTGTGTTCTCAACTCCATTAAGTTCTTATGGCTTAGGTTATCAACTTGCCCATCTTGCTCAGCTTTTGGGATTTATATTTCATTGGCAGGTATGTTCACCCATTAGGAAGCAACTTCTGAGCTGTGAAAATCTTTGAAGACAAGGCCATTTTTATTGACTTTTATCTATCATAGAGTAGCCAGATTCTCTAACCAACTTCTTAGGAATTGATGGACATTAAGAATTTTTTCGAATAAATTTTTTGTCATTTCATGCTCTTATTCCAGCAGGTTTTACTGATGAATAAAATAATTTTCAATGACCTGCAGTATCATATCTTATCTGGCTCATTCATTGCTGGTATTTTTCAACTCAACCTTTTTGTTTCTTATATCTGTCATTTATTTACAGGTATAACTTTGGATGGAGCCATGGAAAAGAGAAACTAGAATCTGGGAAGGCTGGTAAACAATCCCGTAAACTAGATTTATACGGTTCTGTAAACAGTCAATCTATATTTTACATACTGTTGGGAGAATGTTCCTAGGATGAAAAGCTAGTATATATTAATTCTCATGCTTGTCCAATGAAGGGCATAGTCGAACATTCCGAAGGCAGTGATAAAATGTGTTGGTTTCAATTGTGTTTTTGTACACAAAGCATGCACATATAGTCACACTAGTAATCTATTGCAATACATATAAAAGCATATTTGATTTATTATGGACCATTACTTGAGTTCTTTGCTTCCTTATGCCTTGTCTCATATTTATGTTAACCATTATCTAATTGATATCTGCTTGGGATGTGCCACAGATGAAAACTAGAACAATCATTAAAACTGCACAAATGCTTAACAATCTACTATGGGACAATCAGTTTTTGGTGCTGTATGTATGAGTTGTCTTCCATGAGATGAGGCAACCCAAGCTTTTAATTTTAATATAAAAGTAGGGATAGGATAAACATCATCAATTCAATATGTGTTCTAACATGGGCACAATCCTGTGAAAATTTGAAGAAACTTGTGTTTAAGACATCTTTAAGTCTAGATGTAATGATGAAAGATACTTACCTTGACATCTAACTTCTCGCCCTATGTTCACACTTGAAATTGTCTTTCCATTCTCTTCATAGAGTTCTAACTTGTAATTATTGAACCAGTGCTGCATTAGTACCAGTGCTGCATTAGCCCCCTCTTCTCTCTCAGTTCAGCTATATTCCTTTTTACACATTCTCTCTCCTTAACCACCTATGACAAACTCATAACAACCTGCCTACATGGCAGATTTCCCCTTCCCCAGCTTGCCCCTATGAATATAGGTTTTAACGGGCTTAGGCTGCTTAGGTAATATGGGCTGATCACTAGGAGAGGTGCTAACATTGCTAGCATTACCTTCTGTGTGTGTGGAGGATTTCTCTTTTTCTCTCCTTGATTCTATTCGGTATCAATGCTTAAAGATAGTTATCATGTGGTGAAGTGTGTTACTAAAAATCAAAATTTAGACCATTTCAAGTTTCATGATTACAACAGTTATGCTGGGAAACACTCACTTCCTATTCTCCAAGGAGTGCGGCAATGTTGTCTTTCTTGCTTTTGTTGATAGCAATTAGTTATTTTGTACATTTGATGATAATTTGAAAACAATATGATTGTTTCTTGATTAAATTATGTAGGTCATACTTTTAATCCTTTTTGTTCCTTTTGTTCTCTGCAGATACGTGGAAGGGCTCCTTCTATGCAAATCCAATACTTGATATTCCAACTACAGATACATACTTGATAAAACGGTAAATGTTGGAAATGATATTTATTTTCAATATATATATACATGTCTGAGTCATTGCTTTAGGGACAGTAGATCATTAAAGTTGGACCATTGATGAGATAGATAAAATAAGATGACATATCTTCTCATATTGCGTATCTTCTCTCTTTTCCCATCCTTCTGTGTTAGCATTTTTTCTAGTGCTGAAAGGTTGGTGCATGTTAATCACACAAATGGTTCTCAAAATAAATGATGCTAATCTTTTCCGGGTGTTTTAATTTCAAAAAAGTCATTCCAAACTTCATATTGAATTATTTGACGATTAAATGAAGGCCTACTAAAATGCCTTCTGATTGAGAAGTTAGAGGAAAAAAAAAAGATTAACAGTTGAAAAGTACAAAATTTGTTTCCCAAGTGCATTTCTCATTTGTTTAATACATTTTTATTCATGAGCTTCCTATACTCTAGTGACTTTCCTTGAAATTTTAGGCGGAGTTCATAATTATGCATACTCATTTATAATCTGTGTTGTAGGTATCCATCATATTGTGGGTCAAATATATGGCCGGAGAATGCTTTGCCAGAATTGGAATTTGGTATGTTTTGAAGATCAACAATTTGTATGTATAGGTTGCATCTCAAGCACTACAGTTTCATCTATCTCTTAGAAGAATAGCTGTACTTAAATATGTTTTACTTATTGTGACACAGCTTGAAATTTCAATATCCTAAAGCATTCAATAAGTTGTTGAAGTTCAGTCTTATATTAGTTATTAAATGACTGATGCTATGGACTCAACCAACTATCCTTTAAGATTTAAGTTAGCACCATGCTGCAGCAACCATATGAAGAATAAGCAAAATATATCCTGTCTTTAGCCATGAGTCTATTGACCTAACAAAATGCAGCTCCCCATTGATTCATGTTATACTGATTCTGATCTACTTAAATTTAAACTAGATATCTTGCATATCAAATTAATGGAACCTATATGGCAGCTCCTCTTCCTAGCCATTTCAAGTTAAGAAGATGCAAAGGCCTCTCTCTCTATATAAGAACGGTGCGTTCCTAGGTGTGATGTGGGAGAGAAGAGATTCATAATTTGGGTTTGGAATTAGACAACCTTTTCATTTTTTTTCAATATTGAAAGAGTAATAAGAATGAACAATGTTAAACTTTTTATTATCTTGGCATCGAGTTGTTTTCTGGAGGACTTCTATAGTATCTTCACTGTAGCAGAGTTGAAGCACCAAACTCGAGATTGATTGATATGGTTTTTCTACACTTAGGACACTAGAATATCACCATGAATTTAAGAAAGACATAAGGTAAAGGCATATTCTATTGGTTAAATGATTGTACAGTCCCAATTCTTGATTAGCGGGGATACCAAAGGCCTCTACCCTTCCATCCCTCGGATCAATAGAGATAGGGGGTAGAGCTTTTGGTTTTTTCATGTTGTCAAAGAGTTGAATAGTAAAAATATATTGTGAATACTTGATTGAATTGATCGGATCATGTAGGAACAAGGTTCATGCTCAAGTATGTATTGTTGGAAAATAGGCAACCATCCTAGTAAAATTCATGTTCAGTTTGCATATGGTTTAATGTTTTAATGTTAATTATAGTGAATACTTAAGAATTTTAAATGACATATTTTGTTTCCATTCTGTAGTATTTTGGTACAATAATGGATTTCTGTTGAAATATTTCACAATTTATGTGATATAAATTTAATTAGGTTGGCCACCTTCCTTTCATGCTACAATTTTTTCTGCTGTGAAATTTCTAAACAAAAAATTGTTGATTTGTAGCTTTCAAAGCACTGGGAAAGTTGATCCTTGATGTTGGACTGATGTTAGCTTATCACTGTGATCGATACGGTAAATTCTACAAGACTAAATGTTCAACCTTTCTCATACATGCAAACTTCTAATTTTTAGATTTATAGCCTCTTTCAGGCTTTTACTTTTAATGGACAAAATCCACCAAAATAAAGTGTCTGTGGTCACCTGAACATACTTGGTTTCTCTTCTCTCATTCTTGTTACTTTATATATATAGATACTTGATATACATAAAATAACATGCTCAGGTGCATACATGCAAATCATTAGTGAAATTTTTATGGTATTTGAAAGGAGTTATTAGAATAGTTCCTTGAGAATTTCCTCTATGATAGATAATCTGTGTATTAGCTTATTAGGACTGAATGCTTGGTCTCAACACCTTTGGGCATGAATGGATGTTATGTTTATTTGAAGTGCATGAGTCTAAATGTCCACATGCAATGTAAGCATATGACATCAGAATAACAAGGTTCATTCTTAGCTGAGTGCAAAACAACCTGCTTTATACTTTACCAAGTCCCCATGAAGTGATCATATGGATGTTACATACTTACTTTACGCTTCTTTGTTTTCTGTTGTGGTAATTACATAGCCTATGAAGTCCCATGCTCTTAAATCTTTTGCATGTCTTTAGACATACAAATATTATGACCTTCAGTATCTATTTAAATAGTTGTCTTGATCAGTATCAAATGGAACGGAAGTGAATGAGAATGAAGGCCTTGAACAGATACTTCTTTGCTCTCGGTGTCATAAAGGAAGACTGCTTTATTATTTTCCATCAGAACAAATGTAGGTTATTTCTCCTTTTTTGTCGTCACACTTATAATTTCTAAGCTATTCTTTCCATATTAAAAGGCTAATTTTGCCTTCCAGTGATAATGCCGTAGTTGGTGACTCTATGTCATCTTGGTGTGGATGGCACACGGATCATGGTTCGTTGACAGGTGATTATTTGTAGATCAACCACACAATTCTAGTGTTAATTGGTACATGGTCCCAAGAACTTGTTCATGTTAAGAGTCTAGCAACATAGCAAGTTACCACTCCACCTGGTACTCGTGATAACCTCTGTAAACAATTATATGTATGTTTACTAGAATTTGAATTTCAGCCATTCAAGCTCAGAGGTAGAACTATGTGTTTCCTAAATTGTAATTGTCTTTTTCTAATTTTATGTCTTATTCCTGTTTTAATTCAATATGTAGGTCTCACCTGTGCCATGTTTAAAAGAGATGGTGTAGAAATACCTTCCCCTGATAGTGCTGCCGGGCTTTATATTAAAACTCGAACTGATCAAATTGTGAAAGTATACTATCTTGTCGTTGATACTTATTCGCGCAAATTTTGTCTTACAATACAAACAGTTATAAAATGTTCTCCTCTCCACTGCATATATGTTCTCTTGTGTATAAAAGCATGATCGTGTTGGATGTTGGTTATGTATATCATATGATATTTCACACTTTTTACTTCTATGCATATTTCATGGACTGAACTAAATTTTCTTTCTATAGATTTCAGGATAAAATGTTGATTGATCTTTAGACACCTAATGTGCCAAAATGTGGAATTAATTGTTGAAGATTTGGTGAAAAAGCTGAGATTCTGACAAGTTCTTGTCTAAAATTCTGTAACATGTTGCAGAGAAACCCTTCTGGTTGCAACATCATAAGATACCTTCTTGTGAACAGCAGGGTTAAATTTCTTTAATTGAAGGTTTGTGTGGAATATGGATGAGCTTTTGTCCAATAAGTTAGGCCTATTGGAATGGCTATCATTGTGTTTACTACGTTGTTGGAGTTCTATCTCTCTTTTTCAAAAAATCATCTTCTTGCATCAAAACCTAAAATAAGGATGATGTGGAGGGGTAGTTTCTATCCATGCAAGATTATGATGAAAATTCGATTTTCTATAAACTGATAATATAAATATAGGTTTAGTAATTATTGTCTTTTTGCTTTACCTCGTGGGTCAACTGCTTTTTACATGAAGAAGTATATAAGGGGATAAAACTATAAAGGAGTTAAAGAAAAATGGAAAACAGATTTCTTATTTTTTTTACTGGGAATCCCGAATGAACAGGAGTGAGATGCAGTGACACTTACTGAACAGGCATATGTTGTTTTACTTTTCCTACCATGAATGTAAATTTTGTAGCCTTGTTCTTAATCCTTACAGGCTCTGGAAACATCAATCTGTGGAAAAGAATTATATGAGTGATAGTAGTTACATGATAAAAGTGCTTGTCTTATAATAAAGATGCATACTTCAGTCATTTGTGTGAATCCTATTCTAAATGCATTCTCGATGATCTGAGCTTCTCATAGAAACATATTTTTCTTGCACATCAGGTTGTCTTTGGAAACGACGAGATAGCATACCAAGTTGGTGAAACCACTGAAGTACTGTCGAGAGGTTATCTTTGTGCAACGCCACATTGTGTCCGGGTACTTTCTATAATTTTTTATATTGTTGGCTTCACAGGATTTATTTCCCGTTTCTTGAGAAACCATTCAAATATTCAAGTGTTCATCTGTTTGCTTTGTGCGGTTGTTTCATGGCAGTTCTTAATATTTGATCTTTACTATGTGTTTGTTGTTGCTTGACTGTCCTTCTCATTATAAGCTAAAATTTGGAAGAGAAATGCCCCACCTTGGAAACACCCTTCCTTTTGATCTTGTGCAACCCTTTTTTCTCGTTGCCCAATGATCTTTTTATTTTCAAGGACTAGGTACAGATTTCATCTTCTTTGTTAATTGAGAAGATTCATTTATGAACAGATGAAAACTTGAGAGACCAATCTGAGGTTAATAATTAGACAACTTGATATGCGATGAAAATCTTCTGATTTTTTTTTTCCATATAGATGTACATAATTTGACCAATGATATGAAGCAATTATAGTTTTTGTCCTGCTCTGATCAATTTATGAACACTCCTGCCACATCCTACCTTGAGTAAATAAGTCATGATATAGATAATATATATACATAATGCCACATGAGACCCATTCCCTCATTTGGTATCTAATGATGCAGAGCATGTATTAGATGAATTTATAAGATAGACTAGGTGTCAAAAAGTCCAATCCTTTGGACTTCTCAAATATTTTCTTTAAGGCTATTTAAGTCATTTTGCTTATATTTTAGTCTTTTTCATAATTTAAGTAGGAATCCTACTAGAGTTTGAATTCACTACTCTATAACTGTGTACTTTTTGAGTTCACTACTCTATAAGTGTGTACTTTCTATTTCTTTAGCACACAGTATCGATAATATTACAAATTTTTCTCTCAGTTTCAATATATATTTCAGCGTTCTGAAGCTTGTATATCAAATCTTAAAGATATGGTCAAGTACTTACCTTTGCTTTCACGCTAATACATTGTGTCATCTAACAATGATAATAGTGCAACAAAGAATTAGAGGATAGGATTCCTATCAAAAAACACGTACACATCTTCTTTAGATTGAAGTGCTGATGACTTTTGCAGCTTGATTTAGCCTTGCTGTAGATGCAACGTGAATTGAAGGCCTGCTGAATGTCACCATTTTTCTTCTTGAAATCAAAGCATCTAAATTACGGTTTTATTTATACTTTGGACTTGGATCTAGACTTGGGAGTTTATGATTCTAGTTGCAACTCTATCATAACTGAATGTGTACTCTTAGTTTCTTAAGTTATAATAAGATCTTAGAGTTAATGGAAGCAGAACTACCCAATATTGTTAAAATTAATTGTCGAATAAGATATTATTTTGTCGGTCAAGAGATATTATTACTTTATCTATAAATCATTCCTCCTTATCAGTAAGGCTTTTGGTACCATGCAATAGACATACAAAAAAGGAAAGAAAAAATCTATCATTTTGTATGTTACATTTGTGGATGTAGGACTTTATGGTTGAATCCTATAAATGTGGCTTCCATCTTCCCTTCTTTCCTTTATTTTCATACTTCAACATGGTACTGGATTAAATCTTACGAGTCTAGTTGTGTTTTTGTGTGTCACGTATATCTTTGTTTGGACCTTTGGTAGTTCAAGACCTGGCTAATTTAGACGTGTTATTAATTCGATGAATTCTCGTTTTATGCAACCAGAGTTTTTTGTTGTTGGTTAGATGAAACTTTCACAAGTGAGAAGAGTTTTATAGTATTGGCTCGATGAATCTCTTCCAACATAGTTGGTTTTCTTTTATGTTATTAGTTTCTTTTTATTCAAGGATCTATACTCTTAGAGGGAGTGTTAGAATATTGGGAGATTCATTGTAATCATGCTTAATTTGTTAGACGCAAAGCTATTTGTAAAAATAATGATCTTGTTCTATAAATAAAGAGTTATTATTGTATAATATGTACATAATTATCCTTATAAAGCAACTTCCTATATTATGTGACAAACACGTAATATTTATAAGAAATATGTAGTGTATTGATTGTTATGTCCGTGGACATAAGCTTTCGTAAACAAATCACTTAAACAATATTCTATCTCTCCCTCCTGTATTCATATCTTTTATTTTTACATTTCGAACATTTGTAAATGTAGTGCTTAAAATTATTAAAAGAATTATAGTAAATGAAAATGGAAATTTGAACAGTGTCTATTTTATTCCATTGTATGAATTAGAATTTTGAGCAAAATGATTAATTGAAATTGGATGAGTTTGAATTTTAATTCCCACACAAATATGAATTGTAACCAATAATCCTAATTCTAAATTTCTGAGTGTCCCAAACATGGCATAAAGATATCATTCTCCCTTGACTTTTCTGTAGCCGCATTTAACGTTTATCTAATGTTTGTATTTTAGGCACCTTCAGGAGAAAATGCTTCTACTGTTGACCGGTCAACTTTTGCATTGTTCATGCAACCTGATTGGTAAGTTACTTTACAAAAGATGATTGAGAACGTTAACTTCTGAGTCTTTGTGCTTTCAGCATTGATTTTGAGAGTGAACTGCACTTGGCAGTTGAAATTCTTTACCGTCTAGTGCTGCTTGATAAAACTTCATTGGAAATCTGTAGCTTCAGCAGTCACGTATTAATATCAAGATGCTTTCCAATAAATTGATTAAGTCGCTGCATTTTTTCATCCAAAAGAAGACAATTTGATTTGAACCTCAGTTCTACTGATTTTTTTTTTAGGAACTTAAGAATTTCATTCTCTGACCAAGTTATGTATGTCTTGTAGGGATGAAAAGCTCAACTTTCCAGAGGAAATGCATATACATAAGGAGGTATGTGTGTTCTAAAGCCTTGAATTTGATTACAGCGTATACTTCTGGCAAAAATTTAGAACTTACATAGCAACAAAGAGTTTTTAGGGGGCATATAAGGGCCAAAGAGGGGATTCATACGATTTTATGATTTTCCTTTCAGAAAATTTAACTTATTCACAGGCCTTAAAATCCACGTTGTGGTTTTTGGTTTTGTTTAATCCTCTGCAAAGTTTGTGCTTCTGGAATGTTTATAGAGTAGCCTCCTGATTAAAGTCGCAATCATCGAGCAGGACAAAGTAATCGGCACTCAATTAGTGATTAAAAATGTCTTCGTTATGAAATTTGGTGCTTAGTAGGATGCATAGTCATTCATTGAATGCTTGATTGAATGTGATTGTGCTGAAAGAACTTTTATGATGCGTTTGTAATATTCTTTATTATTAAATTATAACAAGCACCAAGTTTCATGTAGTTCTTTTCGTTTTCAGCTTAAGCTAGCCAACCATTGTCTCACATTTGGAGAATATTCGGAGAAGCTCTTGGACAAATACTACCCTACCACTTGAAGGCTTCTGGATGGCAAATAAAATATGAATAACATAACATCAGATTGCTGGTGCAGTCGTACATTATTTGTTAAAAATAACGCAGTGGAAAAGTCTAAAACTGCTGTCCACGTCATTTAGGATAAGGGAATGACGGCAAAAGGAAAATCACTATATTTTTATGTATGTATAAATAGGATGAATTATTAAGATGATAAAATCGGGGAAAATGGCCGATTCTTTTAGCATGAGCTTCCCTACACGCCTTCTCCTCTCCGTCCTTGTCTTAGCTCCTCAGGTCCTTTACACGTTGCTCACGCTGTTTTTGACTGTACGTTTGTTTTTCTCTTACGTTTCTTTTTATTGGTCCCACGAACTCCCTTCTCTTTTATCTGAAAATCTCCGCTTAAAATAAGAACCGTGACAAATCCTTGTACTATAAATTTATAAGGTAAATTTTAATATGAACATGTTCTTCATATACAAAACTTATTTATGTTTGATAAAAACAACAAAATGTATTCTCATTAAGGAGAAGGTTTACCTCCAAATTGGAGTCATTTTTTATCAATGCTTTAAAAACTAGACCAAAGATTAAATTGATAAGGCAAGAAGTCTAAAATTCAAAAGATTCAATTAAGTCATAAAATTGGTTAAAGATTAAATAAAATTAGAGAATTTAAAATTTTGAAATCTAATTAAAAAATATTGTTAAATAAAAATTAATTGATTTGTTTTAGTTTATAAGAATTTATTAATAAATAAAAATTAATCAATTAATTAATAAAAAGTTAAAAATTAAACTAAACATTTAAATTTTTTACCAATTTATTTTTAATCGTTACTTTTTATTGTAAATCGGTTCATAATAAAAAAAGTTCAGACCAGTCAGCAATTGGGATGAAGGGTAGTAATGTAATATTATCGCTTAAGACTTCCCGCCGACATGTCCTATAATATATTCCGGCAGTAAAGAGGGAGCATACCAAGTCAAAACTTACTTGCTTTGTCACTTCCATATCCCATCTCTCCATCTATCTATCTATATATATATATGCCTGTATACACAAATATGCATCAACAAACAGAACGCCATGTCAATCCCTTACTTGCTTACAGCATCGCAATCACACAAAGGAAGGAAAACTCACAGCAAAAATGGGCTTCCCAGTAAGTGTCTGCGTGTGGTGAAGCAACACAAGACTCGTTGCTACATCCTCGGACGTTGCATCTCCATGCTTTTGTGTTGGCACGACCACGCTATTCGTGACTGAATTCTCTTCAGAAACACACTTGCTGTAGTTTGGGTTGCAGAAAAATAACGCGTATCCCGGAATTCTCCAAGTTGCTACGTCATTTGGTGGAAGAGCTGATTAGACTGGATGGCTTAGGAAGTGATCTGTCATCTTGGGCTTGGACTGGGAGATACCTCTCCGCGGACTACCCGTGGAGTACTGTACATGGGGATGGCTATCCTGTAAACAGCGAAAGGAATTCGGTTCTACACTTCTACTCAATTACCCAGTATTTCTCCTTAAGACTTTTTGTTAGCTTCCTCTCAAGTCCTCGGTGAATACTGATCTAAACTGACAATGATGTCTCTTACTCTTGTATATAATTATTGAAGAAAATTACGAAAACAGAGAATCATAATCAAATCGGAGAAATTAGACTTCTCGTACAATCCCATATAGTTTCTTCTTACTCCGGCTTAAACATCACTAGGCAGAACGTCCATGTCACTTGCGCGAAATTGAGCGAGTTGATGAAAACATGAGTTTACTCTGTATCCCATGACGTGTACCCGTGCGTAAGATATAATCTGATCCGGTAAGGTTTTATTTTTTAATAATTAAAATAGAAAAACGTACATTTTAAGTTCTAATTTTTTTTCATTAAAGAATAGTTCACATCTTAACATTTTGGAAAATTTCAACGATTTCAAAATATTTAATTTAAATTTTAAATTGACGAACCTCTTAACATGATTATATCACTTTCAATTAACATAATACAAATTTATCATTTTTCAACATTCACATAAGGCTCACTATGCCACATGAAAGTCGGATAATTCAGCAAAATGCACATATTTTAATTGACTAGAAATTAAATTTCTTTAATTCTAATTATATAATTAATCCTAACTAGAACTAGTAAAAATGATTTAACCAAAATAATATAATTTAATCTTAATTAACCTTATTTTAATAAAAATTGTAGTTACTGCAAAATTTTTAATTTAATCTTTCCATTCCATCTGATATGAAACCAAAAAAATATTATCATGTAAAATTCCCTTTATGAACCATAATCAAACGATCTTTTAAAATTGTTAGCCGTTTCAATCAATTGAGAATTCGTTGGCCACCATCTCTTCATTGTCTTCAGCACGGAGACAATACATAATGATAGGTAAGCTTTCGTGTGTTAATCTTTGTCTGTCTGTCATAGCATTTTTTTTGGTGTGTTCCTTACAACATATGATTTCTTAATTTGATGTGGCCTTTACGCTGTATCTTCTTGATGATTTGTTAAATTGCGAAGCAAAAGATGCATCAAAAGATGATTTGTTAAATTAATATTAGGTATATTAATTATTAATATTAATAAAATTTATTATTAATTTCAGTAGCACGAGGGTGGCAAATTAATGCATATTTAATCAATAATAATATTTAAATTAATAAATAGTTATTTTTAATTAATGAATATTAAATTTTTAATTAAATTTAATGTAATTAATTATTTTATAATA
>JAOSBN010000008.1:35934541-35969281 GCA_027563595.1 Erythroxylum suave | reverse complement strand
ATCAACATTGAGCATCACTTTGTATTTTGTATTAAGCTTTGATATGTATGATGTTTTGTAAGTAAAGTTTGTTCGAATTTTTGGATTAGCAATGAAATGAAGAATTGAAGTTTCTTGTGCATGATTACGTTTAGCTTATGATTAAGTTTGGAAGGTCCGATTTGAATGTATGTGTTTGTCTTGAGTGTTTGAACATTGGAATTGGATTTTGAATTCTGAGGGTTTCGCCATGGCGAAGCTTTCGGAAGCAACTTTACTATGGCAAAGAATGACTTCTGCTGTGGCAAATTTTTCCCGATTTGTCATGGCGAACTCTCCTTTGCTGCCACGCTGATATTTCTTTATGATTGCAATCCTTACACCTTTCTTTCTCACCAACCTCGTACGACGGTCCCAATGGTTACCGTGGGTTTTGTTTTGAGACCCAGGCCAAATATTCTTTTGGTATCTGAATCGATAGTTGGACTCCGAAAATGGGGTCCAACAATAGCCACCGGCCCGTGGGCTGGTTTGACTGGGCCAAACCCATTGACCACGGGCAGGTCGGGCTGGGTTGAAATTGACATCCCTAGTTGCTACCTCCATCATCCATTCAGATCTTATTTTCAGTTTATTTTCAATTTTATTAATGTATAGAATTGGGATAGCAGTTGGTGATATGATTGTGTGAATGATGAGGATGTCTAAATTCACCTTTGGGTTGATTTTGTTTGATTTAATGAAATTTGATTGCTTGTGTTTTACTAGATTTATTGTGATTTAATTTCTACAAGTGCATAATTCAGTGATAAATTGAGAGGGTAAATCGAGTGAAAAATAATTAAATTGGGCTAACGAGAGCTAGATAATTTAATAAAACGAGAATTAAATCAAATCGGTAAATTGTGCGAAGTGAGATCTTGCATAAGTTCCCGATAGTTTTTGGACAACTTTAGATCTAACTAGGTTTTGGATAGATTGTCAATCGAGAGATTGCAATTCCCATAATCTGATTAGGGCTTATAAATTAGGGTTAATGGTTATAACTTGACAGAGAGTAATCAACCCTAGGACCCTCTAGAACTAATAATCTAGTAATTCATAATCGATTAGGCTGGCACCAAAGATAGATAAAATTCCCCTTTCTCTCAATTGATAGTTCTTTTAGGTTGATTCTTCAGTGGGTGTTGCAACTGCTACTTTGTTAATATTTTCATAATTGATTCTTGGAATTGAGTTGCATGATTGACTTAAATTCTTGGATTAGTTTTGTTACATTTTGAATTATTGCAAACTGTTTTGACCTTATATTTTAGGGTTAGATTAACCCTCCTCATCGGATCGACACCTTAGGTACTACGCAAACGACCCGTTTCTTGTAGATTATTAAGGTTAAATAATAAAACTTACACATATCTGAAAACTGCGATCAAGTTTTTGGCACCATTTTCAGGGAGGCGATTGGTTTAGTTCTTTAGTCTAAGGCTTTTTCACTATCTTTTGTTTTAAAAAATAAATAAAATAGAGAAAGAATTGAGGGCATAAAATAGACACACAACAAGACATCTTAAAAATGAGAAATGAGACATCTGAAGAACTAGTCACCAAGAAGAAATGAAAAGAACAATGAGGGACGATAGATATCATAGGGAGCAAGGAACTTTTGTGAATTATAATGAGGCACAATATCGTTAGGGGAGTAATGATCCTTATTGGAACATGTACACTCCGGGGTGGCAAAACCACCTAGATTTCTATTGGTCTAACAATGCAGGTACTCATACGGGACTTCAAGACCTATTAGAATTTCAGTAAGATGAGTTTAGTTCATGGGATTACAAATTGGAAAAAATCATAGATAAGCTAACAAACATGGAAGAGGACTAGAAGAGACTGGAAGAGCAATTTGATTAAGTAATGAAAAATCATGCCGCTTTTATTCACAACCTGGAGATTCAAGTAAGACAACTTTCTCATAAATTTTGTAAGAGAAGTGTGGAAGACTCTCTGAGAAATATAGAATTACATCAACAAGAGCAATATGAGTCTATCACACTTAAGAATGAGGGAGAGTCAAAAGGATCATTGGAAAACCAAACTGAACCCCACCTTATTGAAGAACAAGAGATGAAGAAAGAGACTGAAGAAAAGAATGCCAACCCTTCCTTTTATTCACCAATTCTTGATATACCATATATGAACATCAAAAAATCTTGGGTAGATGTCTATGAAAAGAACCTTGTCCTTCAGATTAATGATGACTGAGTGAGATTCAATATGAATGATGTATTAAAGAATCTGAAGGAGAGTAGCTCATTCAGGATAACTGATGTATTCGAATCTTATAAAGAATTAAACGACAAAAAATAGATGACAACAGACATCAGCTATGAAAGTCTCTATTCGAGAAGTGGAAGAAGCTGAGGAGAAAAAGGTGATTAAGGAAGAAAGAGAGCAACTAACCTTCTTACAGGACAAACTTTGGATTCGATGGAATATTCAGGGAGTTTTGTTATTCCCTATTTTATTGACAGTTTGTTAGTGAAAAGGACATTACTGAGCTTAATTGGTTTTTATAATTTTATCAATATTTTCTTTTTGATTATTTTGCAGTTTGTAGCTTACTTATAGGCTACAAAACTGATGTTGAATGAAAAGGGTGTATGTAAGTCACTCATAATTTATTCTGGCTGAGTTTCCAAGGATGCAAGGTCAAGCTAATGATCATAAATTAGCATGTTTAGGGTAGATTTAAATTGTTATATGGTTAAAGTTGTTTCTTTTCGATAAATAAATAAAAATGATTATGAATGCATTGCCCTACTAATTCTCTTACTCTCTCTAAATCAATTATAAGATAGGGAAGTCAGTTCAGCATCAAGTGCATTTGGTCTCTGCCTCCGAAACATCACCACTTCAGTTACCATGATGATTTCGAGTTCTAACCCTTTTCTTTTCATTTTTGTTAGTATTTTGTTCTTTTGTCTTCTGCATATTGTTTCATTCCCTTTTTTGTGCTTGTATGTATCCTTCTCACATTGAGGACAATATGTTGTTCAAGTGTGGGGAGGGTTGTGTCTTTTTACCTTAAGTATGAATTTTGCATATTGTATGATAGTTTGTTTAGGTTGCATGATGTGAATTGTGTGAATGCGTCGATGACTAGGACTTAACGGGATAGAATTAGCCTTAAACATAGTCTTTTAGGTTGCAAAGATTTATCAGCTTGTGAAATTAATGACCTAAGTTACTTAGGGCTAAATATGCTGGTTATTTAGGATATGATGTTAGTCCATTCTCCACGCATTTATAATTTTAAGCCAATCAAATAAATGACATCATTAGTACATTTTTATGAGAATGACTAGCTCAAGCAATAAGGTAGATAAAATTTTGTGTAAAAAAAGAAAGAGAAAAAAGACGAAGAAAGTTGTATAAAATTTTAACTAAAATAACTACTCCATTGGCCTTCAGGTTATGAATAAAGCTAGTAGTTAGTTGAGAATGTGATGCAGTTGAGTAATCGGATTGACATACGTCACAAATGTGTGCCTTTGTGTAAGAAGGCTATAATGACGTTCCAACCAAGTAGCTTAATAACACCATGACTTAATTGAGTAACTAGATCGATTTTCATCACAAATGGTTGCCTCTGCGTAAAAAGACTAGGTTCTTGTCCTTAAAGAAAAATCAACAAAAAGAATACTTTCAAATAAATAAAAAATACCAAACTTGTTAGTAGCTGCTTTTTCATGAAAAACCTACTGAGGAATAACTACAATTTTGTTTTGACTAAATGACCATCAAAGTGTGTGTAAGCGATAGAGGTGAATAGACTCAACATTAAAATTTTGATTAGTTTGTATATTTAGTCCAAGTTGCTTAGACGCAGATTTTGCTTGTTAATAAGATAGAACGACTTAAAGGATGGTGTTTATAATTAAATTTGTTTCACTAATAAGTTGAAGCCGTTGTCCATTATTAAATATGTGTGTTTTATTTTTTTATTTGTTTATTGTTTTGTTTGCTTGAGGGCAAGCAAATGTTGGGGATGTTAATAAGTGTAAATTGCATCATCTTTTAGAGCATAGTTTGATATGTGTTTAGCTATTAATTCAATCATTTATTATGTGTTTAGGTTAGAATTGTCTTAGTTTGTTAATTATTTGTGTTTTAAGTGTTTTATGCATTAGGACAAGTCTTTGAGCGTAAATATTATGTTTTTGAGGTACCTTAATGTGTTTATCAGTGTTTTAGGATCAACATCGAAGAATGGAGAAGTTTCAAAGACATTCAGGCGGAATTAACGACCCTATCAAAGTTTGCCCACAATTGTCACCTATATGCCACAATCGTGATAGAAGGTTTAGAAGTAGGCCACGATTGTGGCTTACATCAGGAAAATGTGTAGCCACTTCTAAAGTACGCATTTCGAGGGATTTTTTAGACCTTTCGGACCCTAGAAAAACCCCAGTTCATCCTTAAAACACAAAATACCATAAATAGAACAACAATAATAGAAAGAAGGAGCTTTTGCATCAGCCACCATTGAGAAACCCTAGAGAGAGTCCGTCGAGATATTGAGAAAGAGAAGAAGGAAGAGAGACGTGGAAAAGAAGCCGACATGAAGTACTTCCTAGAACAGGAGGCTTCTCGATGTTGTGGCCTCCATCATCCTTTTAGATATTGTTTCTGGTTTATGTTCAATTTTATTAATGTATAGAATTGGGATAGCCATTGATGATAGCATTGTGTCAATGTTAAGGATGTCTAACTAAGCTTCAGGTTGTTTTTATCTTTGATTGATTTATTGTGATTTAATTTCTACAATTGCCTAATTTGTGATAAACTAAGAGGGTGAATCAAGTGAAAAATAATTAAATTAGGCTAACAAAATTTAGGTAATTTAATAGAACGAGAATTAAATTAAATCGGTAAATTGAGTAAAGAGAGATCTTGGATAAGTTTTCGATAGTTTTTGGACAACGTTAGATCTAATTAGGTTTTGGATAGATCGTTAATCAAAAGATTGCAATTTTCATAATCTGATTAGGGTTTATAAATTAGGGTGAATGGTTATAACTTGAGAGAGAGTAATCAACCCTAGGACCATCTAAAACTAATAATCTAGTAATTCATAATCGATTAGGTTAGTATTAAAGATAGATAAAATTCCCTTTTCTCTCAATTGATAGTTCCTTTAGGTTGATTTTTGAGTGGGAGTTGCAATTGCTACTTTGTTAATATTTTTATAATTGATTCTTGGAATTGAGTTACGTGGTTGAATTAAATTCTTTCCTTACTTTTGTTACATTTTGAATTATTGCAAATTGTTTTGTCCTTAGAGTTTAAGATTAGATTAACCCTCCTTATAGGATTGACACTTTAGGTACTACGTAAATGACCTTTATGCTTGCAGATTATCGAGGTTAAATATTAAAACTTAAATATATCGAAAAATCCTGATCAACAATCTCCCCATTTTTTATGACTACAAGCAATAATAGATATACTTTTTAAAATTCAAAGAGATAATAAATGATCTCCAAAGATACTTGTGACTTTTAAATGTTCCGACACAATTAGAAGGAGCCTGTCTCTTAAGAAAGAAATCTATCATTTATATATCACAGATTTCCATAACTTCAATAGTAGAATCAATCACACATATAATCGAGGTGGCATTGGGAAATATATCATCATATATGCAGAAATATGTAAAAATTTATATCAACATAACCTTTCCCCCTTTGTCATTATCAAAAAATAATAAAAGAATATAGGGTGGAAGGAACTATCATAAGTTTGAATAACCCAGGTAGAAAATAATAACAACCGAGTTAATAAAGGGATTCAAAGATTTTTCTCAGGAGAATCTGCATGTCAAGAAGTTGATTTTGCATGCTATCTATTTGTTCTCACATCTATGTTTGATTGGTTTAGAGAAGAATCTAAGTTTTCTATTACTCTTTTAGATCTTTTGTCTACCTAGACATTGTTTTGTAATTTGTATCCAAATTGATAGGGAATGGAAGGGTGAAACTTATCCTATGCATACCAATTCAGATTTGTAAAAGGATCTCTATAATAGTTGAAAATCTTGGTGAGCAACATCCCATAAGATAGGTAACCGGTGGTATTCTTATGATTTCCCTTATCCACCATGAACTTTAAGATCATAGCTGGAAGATTCATTCTATTACCTTTTAGCAAATTATACACCACTGAATAATCATTAAATATTTACTAAAATCTCAATACAAAGTCTTGACCCAAAACAAAGTAAAGAAATTAAGTCATATTTAGCACAATTCGCTAAACAATAACCTAGCCACATAAATCTTCCAATTTAAAGGTATAATCAATACATAACTCTAAATAATTAAATAGTTATCCTAAGACCTAGGAATCACTAAATAATTAAATGGGTAGAAGATTAATATAACTTAAACTCCCACATGAAAACCCAAGTTCCTGCCATTGCCATTAATCGGAGAATCAAGATAAACTAGCCATAGAAAACCATAGAAGATGCTGCTAACATTGAACTCCAACAATCAGCAATGGAAGATGAGAATCATAGTTTGGATTTATCGGAGATGAGGAAAAAAAATGAAAACTAAGTCTCTATAAGTGGAGATGCTGCCGCCAAAACCCTCTTTTTTTCTTTTCTCTTGTTTATGCGTTTTGGTCTCTTTCCATAACCCACTCACCACCCAAACCTTTAGCTACGTCAACCTTTTTCTTTTAAAACCAAAGCATATTAAAACCCTCATTTATGGTCTTTTCTAATGTGCATTGTGTTTTATCTTCACGTATGTCTCCATGTTACGTGTTTTGCCTTAACTTTGTGTTTGCATGATTAACTATGCGTTTGCATCTTTTGCTACCACCAATGACAACATCTTGCTCCTTGCTCTCCAGCGTCTTTGGTTTCTTCTGTATTTCTCAACGTTGTCATTTTTCTCTTTGCTTCCTAGTGTGCATGCATTTTTCTTCTTCTATGGATGCGTTTTGGTCTGCTCCTCTTGGCTTGGTTGTACGCCCACCTGCACGTTATTTTGGTGTGTGTTATTTTAATTCCTCTCTCAAAATCTGCATTTTTGGTTTGCTCCTTTTGACTTCTCCTGCTTTGTGTCATTTTCTTCATTTGTTGTGGCATTTTGGTCTCTCTTCTCTAGCTGCTACATTTCCTTCAAATTCAATTGTCGTTTTGCTCCTTCTCTGGCTCTTATGCACTGTCGTTTTAATGGTCTCTTGTCTATGTGCTTGCCTACTTATGCTGCGTTATCTCTCCTTTATCTTTTGAATTCAAATTTCTCCCAAATGCCCTACAATAAAAATAATAAATAATGTAGCATCAATTATCCTAAAATCAATTAATCACAATTAAACCAAACTATGATAATTTTGTCCCTATAAACACAAATTAAATTTAAGGCACAATAATTCAAATAATAATCAGATAATGCAATAAAGACCAGTTATAGTGACAAAATCCCATCAAAATGATATGAAAAATATATAAATAGATGAGTTTGTCAACTTCTCCACACTTAGCCTTTTGCACTCCTGAGCAAAATTTCAGTAAAGAGAAATCCAATAATTAAACTCAATGCAAGCAAATATAAAATCGTCAAGGCAAGAATGTGCAATCAACTTAAGCAGCCTCAATCCCTAATCAATCAATAGTTATGGAATGCTTTGGTGCAAAGAAACTAATACAAGCGATATAACAAGATAGAAGGAAAAGAAACATAATAAATCTCTCATCGGGTATAAGTGTCTTACTTATCTTTCAAATAGGAAAATTTTCACTCAATCCACCTAAATTAGCACCTACCATAATCTTGTAAAGACTCCACCACTAACATACCATAGGTTCATGATCAAGGGGACTTTGTGCGGTTGTAATATTAATGAAAGGCTAATGAATGGATGAAATGGAAATAATGACAAGTGCAATGCATGATTGTTAAGAAACAACTCAAAGTGAGCTAAAGTGCAACCATTGAATGAACACCAATATGCAAATATCATTTTTAAAGAACCAATCTTTATTCTTCAACCACCAAGGGATGCCTTATTTCAAACTTTATTCTTTTTGGCCAAATTATTCCTCTTTCTTTTCTTTTACTCTTTTCTTTTCTTAAAAAAAATTCTTTCTTTGCTTTTTCTGTACATTGTCTTCTCTTTCTTGCCCTCTTTTTTGTATATTGGCACGCCTAACCCAAGAATACAAAAATAGCAACATTAATGATGTACATTTAATCATAAAGAACAAAATGTAGCTCATGCAAAACACTTATTCAAAAACAATGGAATGAATTAAAGTGAAGGGCTCAAAGTGGAAAGCAAAGGTTAATTGAATGGCTTGTATTTGGGTGAAAGGGTTTAGAAATAAATGCCCCTATCATGCTCACAAATCTAGGTATTAATGCAGCTTTCAAAAAGAACCTAGACAAGTTCTAGAGGCTAACCAAACTAGGTGGAAATCATACAAGATGAGAAACAAAAGTAAGGTCTAAAAATCCTTTCAACAAGGCTTTCTCTAAAATATTTCCACCCTAAAGTCAAGCTATAAAACCAAGTTAATAACACTGCACCAAAGTCACTCCCCAATGCTAATCAACTAAGAATAAAAATTACTCAAACCAAAATGCATTCAAACCTTGACATGCCAATGTTCACATGCATAAGCAACAAGGATTTGAAAACAAAGCCCGAGGATTGCAAAAGTCAAGTAGAAGGTGGGAATCACGGTAGCAATTAGAGTAGAAGGTGGGAATCATAGTAGCAATTCGTTCTCAAAAGATAAACCTAATCAATTTAGTTCAAAAAGTTTAAATTTTTGAATTTTTCAGATTATTTCAGCTCAGTCAAAAAAATAGTGCATAATGCAAAGTCAATAATGTTGGCCCAGGGTCTCAATACGGATTTCATGGAGACTACGTTCCACCATTTGAATTTATTGAAATAATAATAAATAGATTTGAAACATATAAATAAAATAAAATATAACAGTTAAATTTAATTAAAGTTTGGAGAAGGAAGATTTATGGTGGGACTTTTCTGATATAAGCAAATAGTAATTAAACTATCATATAATGATTTTAGACATAAAATTTGATTATATAAAAAAATGAATTGATATAAACAATTAATTAATAATAAAATAAATAAATAATAGATAATATCAAAATAAAAGAAATAGATAATAATTATATTAAATAAATAAAATTCATAGGGGAAGTAAAAACAATACCCAACAGTTTGATGAAAATTATCATAGCAAAAGTGAACAAAGAATAAATGAATTTGGGTGTTAAGTGAATGGTTGCAATTTAATTAGAGAAAGGACAATGTAAATTTAAAAGTGAAGAAGTCATAGGCGTGACTCTTCATTGTCACACCTGTGACTCTTCATTGTCCTCCCTCTCACGGGCATGACTTTTATCTCTCACACCCGTGAGAGGGAGGAAAAATAGGGGCATCATGATCGTGCTTGTATACGATCGTGACCTATGATGAAAATTAACAAGAAAACGAGTGGAGTCATGATCATGCTGTGTCATGATTGAGATTTTTAAGAAATTTTGGGACTATCGCGATTGTGTTTCGTTGCGATCGCGACTTCCCAGTTGAATACCCTCACTTCCAAATAACATAAATTTCAATACAAAAGTCTAAAAACTTTATATTGTTGGAAAGCTAAGAAAAAGATCTACAACTTTTATGAAGATAATCGTGTCTAATTCAGCCTATATAGATATAGTTTAATAGTTTAAGTAAAGATTACCATTTCAGTTAAAAATTTGTACACTAATACTACTATCTTATAAAGGCCATAACTCTTGTGACTGAAGTCAAAAAATTTCAATCTTTATACCATTAGAAAGATAAAAGATTAATCTACAACTTTTATGAAGATCACTTAGCCTAATTCTACCTATATCAGTAGTTTATTCGTTAAAGTTTTAGATCACATTTTATTCTATTCTCTGTTTTCCATTCATCTGTTCACATACATTTCTAATGTAAATTCCAAATAAACTGAACCAGCATTCAATTCCCTACATACCAAAACTCCTTTGATAAACAATTTACTTCAAATAAGTATCTCCCAACATTCAACACAAAGCCAACTTAACAGAAGAAAAAGAATCTGCATATATATATATATATATATATATATATATATATATACATATATCTGAGAAATATTTGCTCTTTCACTGACAACTTTCATTGTTAATTTGCAACAACAAAGTCGATAGACATCTTCATATTTCATATCAAAATGCCATATCAGTATCATAATTACAAAATAAATATAGAAATGTTTATGCTAATATGATTCTAAGGTCACCAAAAATTGATCCTCACTAATTTAGTTTGGAATTCTTGGAAATTGCCAAAACTTTGTAAGGCCTTAGTTATGATCTACTAATTCTTCACCTGGGGAATAGAAAATTTATCGGGTGAGCCGGAAAGCTCAGTGGCTAATATGTTTATACCCAGTGATAATGAACCAGACATAAACATAAATGAATACTCGTATAGGCATACTTGTCTTGTCTTAATCCAGCAATGAAATTTCAGCATTGACAATTTCGACTCACATCTCATAATTCAACACATCATCACATAGAACATATTGGATGAAATTTATCATCAAAGCATAACACTAAAATTGCATCATAACTTTACATATAAAAAATGCAATGCACAAAATAATGGCTCGAGAGTTCCGTGGAACGAAATGGAGAAACCAAATGTTTCACCGTGAAATGAAACGAGCCTGATTTTTTAGGATTTCATAACCTCAAGCAGGCAGCAGGGAGAAGGTTATAGGTCATTGTACACGAAACTATCGAAATGGATTCCTCTCTTGCCCACATAACAAGTTTTTCAATGCTTATACCTTTCAAAATATATTCATGCTCTCATGCTTCTTAAATTTTCTATTTTTCATTCACACAAAAGTAACAGAATTCATACAAAGCAACATGATATACATTCACAGAACAGTTTTCCCACATTCACAATGAGTAAAAACAAACATATTCATCATACATACACACAATTATTTTAACTCATCATCACAAAACTATAAACATATTACCCACCTATTTAACTTGATATTTCCAAAATTAAGCTTGCTATTCTCCTTGCTCTTGACATCGATATTCTTGATTCCCTAAGAACAAAAATTTTCATTTGATCAACACATACACATGAAGCTTTCCTTAAACCTAGCTATCCATGAATAAGCTTAAGCTTGATCTATTCTTGATTTTAACTAACTAGAAAGACTAAGATCTAGTTAAGGTTTATAAAAATCTAAAGAAAACATTAACCTCTTGTTCTTCTTCTTTCTTTTTTCGTCTTCATCATATAAAAAAACTTAGTTTCGTCACTTCCTTCTTCTATCAAAACTAAAGAATAATAAGGTTTACCTAACAAAAAACCTCAGCTGAAAAATCTTCTTTCTATCCTTCCTCCTTACTCTTTTCTTCTTCTTTCTCCTTGCTTCGGTTTCTCCTTCTCTCCTTCTAGGTTCTTCTACGATTTTCTCCTTCTTTTCTTTCCTTAACATACACGACTCTTCTTTGTCTTATTAACTTAAGAAAAGATTTTCCGATTTTGCCCTTCCTTATAAAAGCAATTTCCTACTAACTCCTTCACTTTAATTTTAATTCTTTTTTTTTAATTCATGCCGCTATATAAAATTCATAATATACCATATTAAACTCCAAAAATTTCTAATTCATAAATTCTAATTTATTTTCATGCTTGATAATTTAATAAAAATAAACAATAAAAATCCTAAAAAAAATCAGGATCCAACAAGTAAAATGGCAGTTCAAGTAGTGGAAAAATACATCAGCAAAAGCAATCCCTCCCCCGCACTTAGTCAATGCATTGTCCTCAATGTAAGAAAAACAAGTGTAGGCGAAATAGAAAGAGCAAGGGGAAACTAAACTAACAACTACTAAATGAAAATAAACAACTACAACAACTTCCTACTGGAGAGGTTCCCTCCCCCACACTTACTTTGAATTATCTTAGCAGACAAATATCATCATCAATTCAATAGAAAGCAAGGGAGAAGGGTGAAAGGGAACAACCATGTGATTAGGGGGGTCCCTGATCCTCATGGTAGTGTTTAAGCAGATGACCATTGGTTTGTGAAGCATGACCAGTTGCTTCATCCACCAACTCTACTGTCCCAAATGAATGCACCTTGGTAACTTTGAAAGGGCTCTCCCCTTTGGTGACAAACTTCTTGGGCATTAACTTTAACCAGACCTTAAACTTTAGAACCTTGTCACCTTCATAGAACTCTTTCCTTAGAATCTATTTGTCATGAATCATTTTCAGCTTGTCTTTGCAGATTCTGGTGTTATCATAGGACTCATGTCTCATTTCTTCAAGCTCTTAGAGTTGCATTATCTGATTTTTAAGTAAAGATTCAAGGTTTGCATCACATGCCTTAATTACCCAATAAGATTTGTGCTCGATCTCCATAAGTAGATAGCAAGACTTGCCATAGAGCAACTAGAAAGGAGACATGCCTATAGGGTCTTATAGGTAGTCTTGTAAGCCCACAGTGCCTCCTCAAGCCTTTAACTCCAGTATTTGCTAGGTGGTTTCACAATTTTTTTTAGTATCCACTTCACTTCCCGATTGGAGAATTTAGCCAACCCATTTGTTTGAGGGTGGTAAGGAGTTGCCAACTTGTGATTAACTCTACATTTATTAAGTAGAGACCTGATGGTCCTATTGCAGAAATGTGTTCCTTGGTCATTGATGATTGCTCTTGGAATGTCATATTTATAAAAGATATTAGAATGTAAAAACTTGGTAACAGTAGAAGCATCATCTTTCCTAGTTGGCACTGCCTCTAACCACCTCGACAAATAATCTACTGTAAGTAATAGACATGAAAACCTAAATGAAGGAGGAAAGCGAGCCATAAAATCCATACGGCAAACATACAAAATTTCACAAAAATGCATAGGTCTTAAAGACATTTCATGCTTTCTACCTAGACTCCCAAACCTCTGGCACTTATCACAAGACTTACAAAAAGCATAAGCATCTTTGAATAAGGTAGGACAGTAAAACCCACACTCTAAAACCTTTATAGCAATCTTATCAGCACTAAAATGCCCCCCACAAGATAAAGAATGTGCAAAGGCAAGGATAGAGTGTATCTCATTGTTAGGAACACATCATTTGATAATTTGGTCACTGCATTTCTTCCAAAGAATTGGAGCATCCTAGATATCGTATCTTGCCTGCCTCTTTAGGTTATCAACCTGAAACTTAGACATAGAAGGAGGCACAAGATCAACGATAATATAATTAACAATATTAGTATACCAAGGTTCCTGAACTGCTAAAGCAACAAGTGCAGAATTAGGAAGGGAATCAATAGTAAGATCAAAAGAGTCAACTCTTTCAGTGCCTTCAAGTAATTGACTAAGGTGGTCAACCACATGATTTTCTGCTTTAGCTCTATCTCTGATTTCAATATCAAACTCCTGTAGCAACAAAGCCCATCTTAACAGTCTTGGTTTAAACTGGGGCTTTTTGAGCAAGTACCGCATCACTACATAATTTGTAAAAACAACCACTTGAGAGTTTATCAAATACTATCTAAACTTATCTAAAGTAAAGATTATAGCAGAAAGTTCCTTCTTGGTAGTGGTATAATTCGCTTGAGAGGAGTCATATGTCTTGGAGGCATAGGCTATCACTCTAGATCACTTTTCCTCCCTCTAACCAAGCATAGCACCAACTACAAAGTTAAAAGCATCACAAGACAGTTTAAAGGGCAAATCCTAGTCAGGTGCAGTCAGAATAAGAGGTGAAATAAGCAAGGATTTCAAAGTGTCAAAGGCATGTTTACATTTATCATCAAAGTGAAAATCAATATCTTTTTTAAACAATGTAGAAAGGGGTAGAGCAATTGTACTAAAATCTTTTACAAAGTGCTGATAAAACCCTGCATGCCTTAAAAAAGACCTTAAATCTTTAAGACAAGTAGGATAAGGAAGTAAAGAAATGATTTCAATCTTAGCTCTATCAACCTCAATCCCCTTTTGGGAGATGCGATGACCTAACACTATGCCACTATCTACTATGAAATGACAATTTTCATAATTCAAAACCAATTTTTTCTCAATACATCTACCAAGAACACGTTCAAGACTAAGCAAGCAATCATCAAAGCTACCACCATAAATGGTGAAGTCATCCATAAAGACCTCCATATTTCGCTCCAATAAATCACTAAAGATCACCATCATACACCTTTGAAAGGTTCTTGGAGTGTTACATAACCCAAATGGCATCCTTCAGTAAGCGTAGGTACCAAAAGGGTATGTAAAAGTAGTCTTGTCTTGGTCTGCAAGTGCAATTGGCACCTAGAAGTAACCTGAAAAGCCATCCAAGAAACAATAGTGAGTTTTACAAGATATTCTTTCCAACATTTGATCAATAAAAGGTAATGGAAAGTGATCCTTCCTATTTGCTTCGTTCAATTTCCTATAGTCTATAAACATTCCCCAAGCATTTTGAACTCTTGTTGGAATAAGTTCATTGCTTTCATTTCTCACTATTGTGATATCGCTCTTCTTCGGTACTACCTGTACTGGGCTCACCCACTCACTGTCTGATATGGCATATATGATCCCTTCACTGAATAACTTAGAAACCTCCTTCTTACTACATCATGAATAAGAGGATTCGACCTCCTTGTGGCTACTTAATTGGCTTGGACCCTTCAGCCAAAAGGATCTTGTGTGTGCAAACGAAGGGATCAATCCCTGGTATGTCCCCTAAAGACCAACCAATAACCGTCCTATACCTTTTCAACAAAGAAACTAATCTCTGTTTTTCAGAACTACTTAGAGAACTGGAAATAATAACAGATAATTTGTAATCATCAGCAAGAAAGACATATTTGAAGTTAGGGGGAAGGGGTTTCAATTCTAAATCAGGGGGTTGCACAATAGAAGGAACCAGCTTTCGTATATCAAGTGCATTCAGTGTGAGTGGTGTGTCTATATGGCTTTGGGAAGAAGAGATAAGCTCAGTGTGGTGTATATGTCCTCCACTTCCTGACTCAGTGCCACCATCAGATGACCTGGAAATAACTAAATTAGGGTCAGTTTGATCACTAGAAAAAGAAAGTAAATCAGAAGTGAGAGTGGGATTAGAAGGGGTTAGAGCAATGGCAGGATCATTGCCATCCTCTTCTAATATTCCAATACCACTTGAAGGAGAAACTACGTTCGTAGCTTGTATAACAACTCCTTTATTATCAATTCCTGCAAAATCAAGAAACACACCTTCTTCAAGGCTATCAAATGTACAATTAGTAGTAATTTCATAATCAAAACAAGAGGATCCATCAAAATCGTGCAGAATTGAAAGACAACTATCTGTCTCTAAATAATAGACATATGATACGTCACCCTCACATGCACAAAAATTAGAAGAATGGGAGGAGGATAAATAGGTAAGTTCTACATCATGATTCACAACTGTGTCATATCAATAAGGCTCCTACATATTAGTCTCATGTAAGTCTTCCACATCATTATCATGACATTCAATCAAACTGATACCCAACTAAGAACAATATTCATAACCATGGTTCATAGCTTCTGAAAGAATAAATTGCACTTCTTGATCCCCAATTTCCATAGTGATAAGACCCTTCTTCATGTTAATTATGGTCTCAGCAGTAAGAAGGAATGGCCTACCTAGAATCAAGATGCTCTCAGTTAGGAGCTCATTAGTCATATCTAGGATATAAGAGTTAGCATAGAAAACAAGACCTTTGACTTGCACAAGGACATTCTTAAGAATGCCTTTAGAGTATGTCACTATCCTATTAGCTAAACCAAGCACTACACTAGTGTCTTTCAAAGCTTTAATACCTAGGGTCTTATAAACAGAGGTGGGCATGACATTAATTACTGCACCTAAGTCAATTAGGGTATAAGAAATAGTAGTTCGACCTAAGGTACATTAAATAGTGTAAGAACCCAGGTCTTAGCATTTAATGGGCAATTGTGGCTTAAATAAGGCACCAACACTTAGTCCCTGTTGGATTCTCTCACTATGCCTATACTTTCTCTTATTTGTATATAGGTCTTTCAAGAATTTAGCACACTTAGGCATCTTTTTAAACAATTCATCATTGTCTTTCTTGTCAATAATCCTTTTACTAACCAAGTCAGAATTTGGAAAAAGCAAGTCACGAATGTTAACCTCATCACCTTTGGATTCGGAAGGTTATCCTTTCTCCATTGGTCTCTTTATGATAGTTGTTGTTGTCTCTTCATCATTTTGCACCACTGGTTATTTACGAGACTTTTTCAAGAGCTTCTTTTCTTGTAGGCTTTTAGATTGAATAGACGCTTCTTTCTTAGCTTAGGAAATTGTTTGAGTAGTGTTAGCAAGAGGAGACTCAACTTCTATTTCCTCATTAAACGGTTCTTCATCCTCTTCATTCTCTTTGAATTGCACTTTCTTAACACCAATTTCCTTACCACTTCTTAGTGTGATTGCATTCAAAGATTTAGGATTAATCACTGTGTTGAAGGGTATAGAACCACTACTTTTTGCTTTTTGTTCATTCAAGTTGTTGGAGATTTGAGGAACAAAAATTTTCTAATTCTCGCGCTTACTCTCTATTTTCTTTAACTTAGAGAACACATTTTGTAGACATGAGTCCATCTTATTCCCCATAGCATTCAACTTAACATCAGATTATGTCTTCTCTTGATCTAATCTTGAATTAATCCTGACAATGCCCTTCATGATCATAGCAAATTTATCACCCTTAGAAAAAGAAGATGATGTCCCTTGATTAGACACTATTTGACTAGGAGAATTTCCTTGAGTGTTGCATCAATCCCCACCCCATCTAAAGTTAGTGTGATCTCTCTAACCAAGATTAAAGGTGTTTGAGTAGGGATCCCTCTTTTGATGTTGGCCATTCTTACTTTGGTCGAGGGCAGAAACTTCTTCATATCGAGCACAATTATTGGAGGCATGCATCATGGATGCACAGTACTCACAACTGACTACTATAGCTTGAGAATGATCCACTAAATTAACTTGCTTGGCTTTCACATTATTCTCCAAAATATTGAGTCTTTTCTCCACTCGATTTCCCAAAGTAGCAATTTCAGCAAGAATATCTTGGGAGGAAGCTGAAGCGGTAATGTACACCCTTCTTGTGTCTCCAAATTGAGGGTCATTGGTAGCTATCTTTTGAAGTAGGTCCCATGCAACATTAGGACTCAATTCTCTGAGTGAACCATTTGTAGCGGCATGAATTGAGGGCTTATGATATGGAAGGAGTCATAGAAAGATTTGACCAGATCATTCTTTGAAATATCACTAAGCTAAAAGTGTGATGAACCTTGTCTAATATTTGTGCACAGATTAACTATCTCGTTGCTCAACACTAGTTATCTCCTTTTTGAGCCTTAAAGTTTTAGTAGCAGGAAAATATACGTCTAAGAATTCTCCCCTCAACTAATCCCAGGTCAATTTGGTGAAATCTTGAGATAGTGTGTAAAGTCACTCTTTGGCCTTGCCTTCTAAAGTAAAGTGGAATGCTCTCCTCAATACATCTTCAAGATTTGTCGTGGGTGGTTTCATGGAAGAACACATGGCCATGTGCATATTCTTAAATTGCCGGCGTGGATCATCACCTTCAAAGGCATGGAATCTAGGTAAGGAAGAAATTAACGCTCTTTTAATTTCAAAGTTCACATCATTAGTATAAAAGCCATAAGGGTCATAATCAACATTGGAATTATTAATCTCCCTCATGCTTCTATTATCCTCACCATTATTCCCTATTTTTTTCTCACCTTGTCCGTTGTTGCCATTAGGCCCATTATGTCCATTAGTACCCCATCCATGGTTTCTTGCTCTAATTCAGAATCACTAATAGACAAGTGTTCACTAGAGGTAGCTCTCTCACTAGGTTTTTATCCACTAGATGACAAACTTGACTCTTGTGAAATATGCTTCTCCTCAATAAGAACTTGACTTGTACCCTCTATTCTCCTCTCTCTTCTAATATTTTTTCACTAACCTCTCAAGTTCAACATTTAAGGGAATTAAAGGTAAAGCCCTATCACTCCCAGGCATAAACAGTAACAATAAACAAAAGAACGAGATGCAAAACTGACTTGCACAACCAAATTTAAGTAAAAAAAGGAAGAATATGATGAGTGCAAGTGTGTGTGTGTGTGTATGAGAATGTATGAGTATGGATGACTATACACTTAATAGTGCATGAAAGAGTGTGAAAATATGTAATATGCACAAATAATCAAAGAATGTCAAAACTTCACCAATATGCAAAAAGAAGCAATTTTCCCAAAACTTGAGTTGACGAGTGGACCCATAAACTCAAGAAAGCAACCAAGCAGGATATAATCAAGCAAACAAGAGTAATGTAATCCACTAAATCACAATCAAGTCAAAAAGCAAACTAAAATTTTTTTGTAGTCAAGAAAATGCAAAATGTAAATGGAAATAGACTGTGCAATGCCAATGTAAGCATGAGGCTCAAGAAATAAACCTAATCAATGTTACTTGATACTTAGTTACTAGGGAACCAATTTTTTTGGCTCCTTAGCAACGGCACCACTTGAAAGAACCTAAGTCTGATATCACCTTGGGGTTACTTCAAATTTTAACCAAGGATTGCATATAGTGCAACCTCGGGTCGTTCTCTTTAAGGAGCCAAAAATGAAATTAAATTCCTAAGTAACTAAAAGTAATGCAACCTAAACTATAGAATAGGGTTTGATTTAATTAACTATCACTAAAATTGCAATGAATTAAAATAAACATAAAGGACTTGTTTTTGGTATTTTAAATTTGAAATGAGTGATATAAGATGGTAGTGAGTGAATGGAATGAAAACCACAAATGATTAATAATGATAAAGACAACCCTCCAATTTAATAACATAGGCAATCATCACTTAATCAATATAAGAGTTAAAAACAATGAACCAAAAGTTATAATCCAAAAACTTAGCCACCTCGAATTGTCAAAATATTTTCCAAAGTCCCAATCAACTAATTGCCACCAGAATAGTAAACTAGAACTAAGGATACTAAAAACAATGCTCAATTATTACTCAATAATTAATATAATAGAATTAAAACCAGCAACCAATATAACGATCCAATAATTCAAGCCACCTTGAATAATCACCAAATATTCACTAAAATCTCAATACAAAGTCTTGACCCAAAACAAAGTAATGAAATTAAGTCATAGTCAGCATAACATCAGTTGTTAAACAATAACCCAGCAACATAAATCTTCCAATACAAAGATATAGTCAACACATAACTCCAAATAAATAAATAGTTATCCTAAGACCTAAGAATCACTAAATAATTAAATAGGTAGAAGATTAATGTAGCTGAAACTCCCCTATCAAAACCCAAGCTCTTGCCATTGCCATTAAATCGGAGAATCAAGACAAACTAGCCATGGAAAACCATAGAAGATGTTGCCAACATCGAACTCCAACAAATAGCCATGGAAGATGAGAATGATAGTTTGGATTTATAGGAGATGAGAAAAAAAAATGAAAATTAAGTCTCTGTAGGTGGAGAATGCTACCGCTAAAACCCTCTTCTTTCTTTTCTCTTGTTTCTGCATTCTGGTCTTTTTCCAGAACCCATGCACCACTTAAACCCTTAGCTACATTTGCCTTTTTCTTTTAAAACCAATGCATATTAAAATCGTCGTATCTTATCTTTTCTACCGTGCATTGAATTTTATCTTCGCGTATGTCTCCATGCTGCGTGCTTTACCTTAACTCTGTGTTTGTGTGTTTCACTCCCACCAACGACAATGTCTTGCTCCTTGCTCTCAAGCGTCTTTGGTCTCTTCTTTATTTCCCAACATTGTCATTTTTCTCCTTGCTTCCTAGCATGTATGCATTTTGCTTCTTTTGTGGTTGCGTTTTGGTCTGCTCCTCTTGGCTTGATTGTATGCCCACCTGTACGTCGTTTTAGTGTATGTTATTTTGCTTCCTCTCTCAACGTCTGCATTTTTGGTCTGCTCCTCTTGGCTTCTCATGCTTGTGTCATTTTCTTCATCTGTTATGGCATTTTGGTGTCTTTTCTCCAGCTAATGCATTTCCTTTAAATTCAATTGCCATTTTGCTCCTTCTCTAGCTCTTATACACTGTCATTTTAATGGTCTCTTATCCATGTGCTTGCCCACTTATGCTGTGTTGTCTCTCCTTTATCTTTTTAATTCAATTTTCTCCCAAATGCTCGACAATAAAAATAAAAAATAAAGTAGCATCAATTGTCCTAAAATCAATTAATCACAATTAAACCAAAATATGACAATTTTGCCCCTATAAACACAAATTAATGTAAGGCCAATAATTCAAATAATAATCAAATAATGCAATAAAGACCAATTATAATGATAAAAACCCATCCAAATGATATGCCAATTATAGTGATAAAAGCCCATCCAAATGATATGAAAACATATATAAATAAATGAGTTTGTCAACCACATATGTGTCCAGTAAGTTGCACCTTTCAATTGAGATACTCCTAGGAAAAAATGAACTAGCTAAAAGCGATGCAAGGCATCATGGTATTATGTTTAATTGCTTGCTTCAGGTTTTCCCATCTTGGGTGTTCTTAGCATGAGGGTAAATGGATTTGACGACTTCGACTAACTTTAGATCATCAACATCCCACTTATGACAGGGAAAATTAGTTCTCCCTATAGGAGCTACTTCTAGTATATCTTTTAAGATTTCTTCATAAATTAAAATTTTACATTCATGCACCCATGAGACAATGACTAACTTTCCATTAATTACTTCCTTTTTCATGTGTGTGTAGAATATCCTGACTAGCTCATGGCATACTATCTCATCTAATTTCAAAAAATTTATCAATCAATGGCATAAAGTAAGGAGTGATGGATATACCTTGTCATCAAACATCATAGGAGGCAAGATCTACCCAACAACCATATTTCTTTTCTTTTACTGTATTTTAAGTGAACTTAAGCTTCCATTGATTCAAACAGTTTTTGTTTTATTGATGTCTTTTATTACTTATTTGCGGTTATCTTTATTTTCTTTGCCTTTTTTTCTTTGGGAAATATCTCTTCTTGGGGCAGCTATTTTCTATCAACAGGGTCTTTGATAATATCTTTAGTGTTTTGCCTTTCTTTATTTCTTCCTGTTTTCTTTTTCTGGCTTCTTCTTCCTATTTCTTTTCAACATTCGTGGTTTCTTTTTGTTCAGAACTTCTCTCATCTTGTTTTGTAAGATTTTCTCTAGTTTGCGTTCATCTACTCAACTGAGTAGATTCTTCATTTGAATCATTTTCATTTGTAATCTAGTGTACTTCAAGCACTTTCTTCTTTTGTGGTTTAGAGGAGAAAGGTTCAGTAATATGAGCTTCATCATGGTTAACAAAAGAAGTTGGGGGTTTTCCTTTTTCCTTTTGATTTTTTTCTTGTCCTTGTGCGAGAGTTTGGTGAAGTTTGATAGGGAAAGCAAGAGGCAATAAGAATGCAAAGAGTTAGGGTGCAAAGAGAATAAGCAATGAAAATGAGAATGACAGGGATGAGAAGAAGAGAAAAGTTTACTTAGGGTATACCAAATGATTTCTGAGCATTGATCTTATGATATCATAAGTAGACGCACAGGTCAGAAGAGGAAGCGCAATCGATTGCATATCTTTTGACAGTTGTGTACATAAAGTTATCAAAATGTTCACACATTTTTGAAAAAGTTAAAATGATGCCATTAATGAGACCCTATTTTTTAGGACGCATGTCACTTAGAATGTCAACTCGAGAGAAGCCATCTAATCTTTAAGGAGCCTACTAAATTGAGAGAGAGTATATAAGGGAACACAATAAAGGGAGCCTGCTAATCGAAATGCAAAGAGAAGTAGTAGAGAATAATCATGCAGAAATAATATCATAGAGTTTGTACATACCAAGCTCTTTTCGTAACACACAAAATCTATCTTTAGAGAGTGGCTTGGTGAAAATATCAGCTATTTGATTCTTCATATTAACACGTAATGGTTCAATAGTTCCTTCTAAAACCTGATCTCTAAGAAAATGATGTTTGATTTCTATATGTTTAGTCTTAGAATGATGCACAAGATTTTTAGAAAGATTTATAACACCAGTATTATCACATAATATAGAAATATGAGAAAATTTTAGAGAAAAATCATGAAGTTGATGTTTTATTCATAAGATTTGAGCACAACATTTGGCAGATGCTATGTATTCCTCCTCAGTCATTGAAAGAGCTATGTAATTTTGCTTTTTGCAAGGTGAAGATACCAAACATCCTCCAATAAATCGATAGTGACCACTTCTGCTTTTTTGATCAACTTTATTACCTACATAATCTGCATCACAATAGCTCACTATATCAAATGAATCGGTTTTTAGATACCATAGTCCAAAATCCATAATTTCATAGAGATATCGAAAGATTCTTTTAACTTCTTAATGGTGGCTTTCTTTTGGATTTGATTGAAAGTGTATGCAAAGACACACAAGCATAATATCTGGTCTTGAGCTTGTAAGATATAGTAGCGATCCAATCATTCCTCTATACTTTTTCTCATCTGTAGCTTTACCGTCTTCGTCTTTATCAAGTATAGTTCCAGTGTACATGAGAGTACCCATTGGTTTGGCATTCTCAAATTGATATATCTTAATGAGTTCCTTTGTATATTTGTCTTGGCTAATGAAGATTCCATATTCTATTTGTCTGATTTGTAATATGAGAAATAATGATAATTCTCCCATCATGCTCATTTCAAACTTCCCATGTATTAATGCTTAGAATTCTCCATAGAAGTGTGAATTAGTAGCACCAAATATTATGTCATCAACATATATTTGCACTATGAGTAAATCGTTCTCCTTTCTCTTAAAAAATAAGGTTTTATTGATCTTTCCTCTTTCAAAGTTATTCTCAAGGAGAAAGTTACTTAATCTCTTTTACCATGCTCAAGGAGCCTGCTTTAAACCATATAGAGCTTTGGTTAACTTCATCACATAATCTGGATGGTTTTCATCTTCAAAACCTAGGGGTTGCTTAACTAATACTTCTTCGTTAATGTAATCATTTAAGAATGCACTTTTAACATCCATTTGGAACAACTTGAAGTTTTTATAGCATGTAAAGGTAAGTAATTTCTAATTAATTCCAATCTAGCAACAGTTGTATAAGTTTTATCAAAATCAATACCTTCCTGTTAGTTGTAACCTTGAGCTACAAGTCCAACTTTGTTTCTTATCAAATATTCGTTTTCTTCAAGTTTGCTTTGAAATTCCCCTAAGTACCAATGATTGACTTATTTTGAAGACGAGGTACTAGATTCCAGACTTTTTTTTTGTCAAATTGATTCAGTTTGTCTTTCATGGTTGAACCATTTTTTGTCAGTAAGGGTCTCTTCAATAGTCTTTGGTTCTATTTGTAAGATGAGAGAAAAAAAGTTGTTTTGAATGATGATCTTGTTCTTATACTTTAAGAGGGATCTCCCAAAATATATTGATGTGTATCAAGACCTCTACATTCTCTCAAAATTTTTTTTTCATAGGCTCTTGCTGAGATGAAGGTGCTTACTCTGTTCTAACTTTAGAGGAGTCTTCTTGATTTTGTAATTATGAAGGTATTATAGGTGTAGTTTGATTCTCCAATGTATTTTTGGGTACCAATGGATGCTCTTCATCATTCGAGTTAGTTGCTGTTGTTAAAGGTAGTGCTTCATCAAATACCACATGTATTGATTCTCCTGTCTTCTTTATTATTTTATTATATACTCTGAATCCTTTATTAGCAGTAGTTGCCCAAAATGATAGCTTCATCTGTTCTCGTATTGAATTTTCCAAGGTTGTCTTTTCCATTGTTTAGAACGAAACACTTACAGCCAAATGCTTGAAAGTAAGCAACATTTGGTTTTCTTCCTTTCCACAGCTTACAAGGGGTAGACTTATGAGACACCTGATGAGTATATAACAAGTGGTTGACATGACTTTTGCCCAGTAACCATAACGTGGGACACTTTCGCATAACATTGTTCTAACCATATCTACGAGAGTCCTGTTCTTTCTCTCAACAACAACATTTTGCTGAGGAGTCCTTGGGTATGAGAAGTTGTGAGTTTTACCATTTTTGTTATAAAAGTCTTTGAATTTTCTGTTATCAAATTCTCCTTCATGTTTGCTTCGAATCTATATAATGTAGTACCCTTTTTAGTCTGAACTTTCTTGGAAAACTTCTTAAAGACTTCAAAGCACCATCCTTATTTGATAGAAAATAAAATGTAAATATGGAAAAATTATCTACTATAACAAAACCATAATGTTTGCCTCCAAAACTTTGAGTCCTAGTAGGACCAAATAAATCGATGTGCAAGAGTTTAAGTGGCTGGTTAGTAGTCACAATATTTTTAGAAGGGAAGCTGCTTCTGATTTGTTTTCCTTTTAAACAAGATTTACAATCTTAATTGGTCTCAAATTTTAAATTCGGTAGTCCTCTTACTAACTTATTTTTGGACAATTTTGATAAAATGCTCATGCTAGCATGTCTAATTATTTTGTGCCAGATAAGTGAATCCTTTTCTATTGAGATAAAACACTTGTCACTTTCAGAAGATATATCTTCCAATTAAGCACAATATATTTTACGATTTCTAGGACCAAGAAAAACTATATTATTATTAAGATTGTCAATTATTTCACAATGTATACATAGAAAGTAACTCTGTAACCTTTATCACATAATTGACTTATGTTTCAGTCCATCAACAAAAAGAACATTATCAATAGAAGCATAGTTAGAATCACCTATTTTACCAATTCCCTTGACCTTTGCCTTGATTTATCAGCAAAGACAAAATCACCTCCGTCTTTCCTTTCAATATAGTGGAAATGCGATATTTCACCTGCCATGTGTCTCAAGCAGCCGCTATCAACTATTCATTGATTCTCCTTTGTCTCCCCTTTGAAGCCATCTACAGATTGTATTATCTCATTTTAGGTACCCAATTATTTCTGGGTCTTTTCACGTTAGTAGTTTGACCTTTTGGTCTCCAAACATATATTTGAGATGGGTTTTTTCATTTTTCGAAAGTAAGAAGAGTGACTAATATGACCATGTCTTCCATAATAATCATACAAAATAGATGAATGATAGTTGTTATGATTTGTTCCACTTACCAGGTTCCTAGTATTTTGGCTATAGTTATTGCTGGATTTAACAAAGAAGTTTTTGTATAGCCTGATATTGTTATTTTCATTATATCCTATTTTGGCCCTATCAAAAATACATTTACCAGTCCCAAGTAATGCATAAAGATTGTTTATTTCATTAACAAAATTAGCAAGATCTTTTTCAAGTGAAACAATTTTTTTAGCACATTTTTCTTTTTTGAGTTTTAAAGCAATAACTTTCTCTTTTAATTGTTTTATATTAGCAGAGTCATTTTCAAGGAATGACTTTTCTAACTGAATACTTTTTGTTCTCAGCATTCTTTTTTAGAAACTATTTATTTATCATTTTCAGGAGAAGTAACTTTAGACAACAAATCTTTGTTTTTTGATTTTAATAATTTAATTTTTTTATTAACGATTCACCATTATTTTTTGACTTCTCAACTTTTTTTGAAATACTGCATTGTTAATTTTTTGTGCTAATCATATAAATCATGATATGCATCTCTTAATTTATCAGTTCTAAAATTATAGTTAGAATAATATACCTTATTATCTCCTGATTAGACCATAAAGCAAACATTGCTGACTTCCTTAAGCTCTTTTTCTTTAAAGTTATCAAAATCCTCATCTGACCAAGCTATAGTTTTCTGTCTTTTCCTTTTGAAGAAGAAGACATTCTGGTCTTGTGTGTATAGACTTCTTCCAGTGACAGCATATGATTCGATTATTTTGTTTATTACTATTGCTGTTGCTGTCTTTTGATATGAACTTGTTGTTTTTTATTTTTTATTTTCTATTTTTTATTTTCTTGCTTACTTATCTTTTCTTCACGAACTTCTTTTTGTAAAAGCGGGCATATTTTCAGACCATGAAGTTGAATTCGTTATCTTCTTCTATTTGTAACTCAGTATCACTTTCATCATCATTTGATGGATTTGATTTTTCAACTGCTTTTAGTGTCATTCCTCTTATATATGAGGATCCTTGATCTCGCCTAAGCTCGACTTCATGAATCATTAAGTTTTCTATTAAACAATCAAATGAGATTGTCTCGAGATCTTTTATGGTTTCCAGAGCTATCACTTTAGGTCTCCATTCCTTTGGTAATGATCTCAGAATTTTTGTTACCAGCTTGTCATTTGGATATATCTTGGCCATGTTTTTCAAGGCAGTGATGACATTGTTGAAATGTCTGAAGAATTTGTCTATTGTTTCTCCTTATGTCATACAATTAGTCTCATATTGATGCACTAAAAGACTTATTTTATGTTTCTTTACCTCATTCATTCCTTCAAAAGTAACTTGAGCCTTGTCCTATATTTCTTTTGCTGTAGAATAGTAGGATGTCTTTTTGTACTCTTTTGGAGATAGTGCACAGATTAGATGATATCTTGCTTTGGCATTCAACTGCAAATATCCTCTAGCAGCATCAGTCTACACTTCTATGTTATCAATAATAGGAGGCATAATTCTAACTTTGATAGCTTGCCAAATTTCAATATCCACCGATTGAAGATAGATAATGATTCTCTCTTTCCAATAGGAGTAGTTGTTTCCATTTAAGTAAAGAAGCTTTGAGATGAATTGTCCTTCAAGGCTTCTTAAGTTGTTTGCCATGATCTATCACTTGTTGTAAAACACAATAAATGTTTTTATGCAAATTGATAGTAACTTGCAAAATTTTTAAAATCACACACAATTTCTTGCATGTGTTTACTTTATCAAAGGAAAGCATGTTGCTAAATTAATAAATACTACATATACTACAAATACAATATGCCTTCCTTACACTAAAGATTAGCGTTAAATTTAATAAAACAATTAAGAAAAATTTATAAGCACCTTTATTCAAATGAAAAAAATAATATTCACAAACACATCACACATGCAAAGTCCTTTATTTATATTTAAGTTGAGTGACTCACAATTTTTAGATGGCAGTTACTGTTAAGGGTTTAAATGATAAAATGCATCAAGTCAAATAATTATATAACTTCATACTTTTAGCAAAATAAAGAGGATATGATCCAATAAAATTGAACTTTGTTTAATATAAATTCATCTTGTGGAGAGTTATTGAAGAACCAAGGCAATAAAGTGAAATGGTTGAATATAGTGTGGATCTAGCAGATGCTTCTTTAAGTCTCTTTCATCTTTTGGCTAATTATTAAGAGCAAGTTTAACAGTTTAGATAAGTTTTCAAGTTGTTTTTTATTATTGATATATGTGCACTTTGTAAGCAAAATAAAAAAATGTTAAAGCATTTATTTTTTGAATACGTTTTCATTTTATATATATGGAAAGGATTACTGGCCTGATACATGGAAAGACATTATAAATTAGAGCCATAGTACTCAAAAGCAAAATGATGAAACTTGTTTGTTGTACAAATTCACATCGAGATATATGGCCTATTAAAGAGAAGAGGAGAATTTGTATTGTATATTACACAAGACCATCAATTTATGATAAACAAAAGGGGGTGAATTGTGTGAAAAAAATTTAGGCAAGTTTTTTTCAACTCGTATAATAAATAAATTCTAGTTAACAAATAAAAACAATAGGAGTCTGTCAGACGATAAAGCTTTTTACAAAATAGTAGCCTGTTAGGCGATAGGAGCCTTTTATGGGATAGGACTCTACTTAAACAAAAGTATCCTAGTGAATGATAAATTTTGTTAAAATAATTTAAAAACAAAAGGTGTCTGTTAACACTGAAAGGAACCTCTTGCAAGTTGAAAATAGAAGGAGGCTCTTGCTAAAAAGAACACACTCACAATATAATGTGAAAATTTAAAAGAGAGAGAGGGAAGGACACAATCAATTTATACTAGTTCGACTTACAACCCAAGCTTACGTCCAGCCCCTAAGTATTTAACTTGAGTATTTCACTATAAGAATCTGAGTATTAAATTTGACGAGCCTCTTCAAGATTACAATTATATAATTTTCAAGGTTCTCCAACCTTCCATAATTGAATTGTGTAACAAGCTTCTAAAAACTCACAAAAATAAAATGTAAAATAAAAAATAAGTTCTCAAATAACAATTTCTCTCTTAATAGAGTGATTTCACTTTCTAAAGCAAACTAAGAATGATATGACTCTCAAGAAGATAGATTTTGCTTAAATGTTTCAAATGTCTGTAAATGCTCGTTGCTTCACAAGTGTTGTTGTTCTTCTTTAAATAGTCAATTTCTTCAACTAACCATTGCTTCATCTTAATTCTTAGTTGACTTTAGATTTTCAATATCATCTCTGCTGGAACAAAAATTTTCAAAGCTAATTGTTCAAAAAGGTAAGATCCTTCTGGACGTTAATAAGGATACTAAGAAGATTCCTGCAAGAAAGGAAGCAATTTTCTTATGATTTTATTTCCTTTAAAAAATACCTTTATCTATACAAGGAAATAAATCCAATTTGAATTTTGAAATATGGTATAGATATCATCAAAATCATTAAATATAAACCTTGAGCTAACAATTTATAGGTACAAGATTAGCTAATAAAGGAAATGATTTTAGGTCAAATATACAATGAATCCCAAAATTTTAGGCTATAAGGTTGGCTATTATTAAGTCTATAATATATACATTAACATCCCCCCTCAAACTAATGATGGTAGAGAATTTGTAAATCAGAGTTTGGAAACTAGATTATGAAATTGTTGAGTATGAGCTTTGGTGAATATATTAGTAATTTGATTATAGGAGGTGATGGAAATGAAATTCACTGCACCTTGAAGGACATGATGGTGCACGAAGTGACAATCATTCTCAATATATTTGGTGTGCCTATGGAACACATCATTGTTGGCTATTTAGATAGCATTACGACTATCAAAATGATGTAGAGTAGCTAAAGAGTGAGAGACACTCATATCTTTGAGAAGCCACCTTAGCTAAAAGACTTTAAAAGTGGTATCCATGAGAGTTTGATATTCTACTTCAGTGCTTAATCGAGAAGCATTAGGGAGGTTTCAAGGAAAAATCAGTAGCTTGGTGGAACGTTTGGTTGTAAGGTCTCTAGCCTAATCAACATCATAATAAACTTTTAACTAAAGGGTAAAAACATTTTAGAAATAGATAATATGTAACAAAGTACCTTTGATATAATACAGAATGCAAAGGACTGCTATAAAGTGAGTAATGCAGGGAGTAGATATATGTTAACTAATGATACAAACAACATATGCTACATCAAGACAAGTGATAATAAGATAAACGGTACTTCCAACTAGTTGACAATATAGAGTAGCATCAATTAAGGGAGTATCATTAGTAACTGTGAAAGGAGCTTTCATCTCAATTTGAGTGCTAAAACTTTTGTCATCAAAGATAAACAATACTTCCAACTATTTGACAATATAAAGTAGCATCAGTTAGGGGAGTATCATTAGTAACTGTGAAATAAGCTTTCGTCTCAATTTGAGTGCTACAACTTTTGTCATCAAAGAGTCCTACATAAGAGATAAGTTTATTAGCATACTTAACTTGACATAAATAATACCTAAATGAGTCAAAAGTGAATTTTAGGCCTAAGAAGTAACCTAGAAAACATAGATCTTTCAACTTAAATTGATGTTTAATAAGGGCATAAGATCCTAAATGCTTTGTAAATTGTCTCCTATAATGATCAAATCATCCATATAGAGAAGAATGAGAATGTATGCTTTAGTAGTCTTGTTAATGGATAAGAAATCATAAGAGTTGAATTAAAAGCCAAACTAAGACATTGTAGAGCTAAACTTGGTAAACCAAGTACTAAGAGCCTGCTATAAACCATATAAGCCCTTACAAAGATAACATACTTTACCTGGATGGCCGCCATATCTAGATGGAGATTGCATTTATACCTTTTTAGAGATATATCCATTCAAAAAGGCATTTTTGACATCCATCTAGAATAATAGCCACGATTTAACTGAAGTAATAGCTATAAGGCTACGCATCTAAGCGAGACAAGCAATATGAGGTGTGTGAATCCTTTTACCACAAGCCTGAATTTATATCAATCAATAGAAGTATCTACTATGGTTTTGATTTTATAAACTCATTTTCACCCAACTGTTGAATCATCATGAGGTAAGTCAATCATATCCTATATATGAGTATTATTAAAGTTTGAATTTTTTCTACCTTTACTTTATGCGAAAGAGGATTAGCATTAGCATTGCTATAGTCAAGGGGTTAATAAAGAGAAACAAGAGTAGAATAACAATGGTAATCATGAAGAATGACATTAGGATGACTAATCTAGGTTCATTGGTGAAGAGGTAATGGTTGAGGTGTGGTAAGAGGAGGAGAGGAATTAGCAGTTTCCATAGTTGAAGTAGATTTAGGGACTAAGTTAGGAGGTTGAAAACTTCATTTAGAAGATGGAGGACTTACAGTACAGTCATTTGGAAACAAATTGAAAGAAGGTTCCATAAAAAAGGAATGTAAATAGTGGATTTGAAATTTTGATATGGAAGAGCACATTTGTGTTCCTAGAAAGTAACATGACAAGATACTAGAATTTGTTCAGAAATAGGATTCCACAGTAATATCCTTTGCGTTTAATTCCTACATTGAATTTAAACGATGATAACGATGAGACTCCTCTCAATGATGAGTATTTGGTACTAAGTGATAGCTAGAGTCAGTACAGTTATAGTGGGTGTCCTCTTGTAGTCAAGGGGTTAATAAAGAGAAATAATAGTAGAATAACAATGGTAATCATGAAGAATGACATTAGGATGACTAATCTAGGTTCGTTGGCGAAGAGATAATGGTTGAGGTGTGGTAAGAGGAGGAGAGGAATTAGCAGTTTCCATAGTTGAAGCAGATTTAGGGACTAAGTTAGGAGGTTGAACACTTTATTTAGATGATGGGGGACTTACAGTAGAGTCATCTGGAAACAAATCGAAAGAAGGTTCTATAAAAGGAATGTGAATAGTGGATTTGAAGTTTTAATATGGAAGAGAACATTTGGGTTCCTAGAAAATAACATGATAAGATACTAGAATTTGTTCAGAAATAGGATCCCACAGTAATATCCTTTGCGTTCAATTCCTACATTGAATTTAAACGATGATAATGATGAGTATTTTGTACTGAGTGATAGTTGGAATTAGTACAGTTATAGTGGTATCCTCTTATAGACGATTGAACGAAGTTCCAAGATTTTGTTTTTTGTCTTCTTTGAATTTTACTCATATTTAATGTATATATCAAATTATATATATATATATATATATAATTGTGCATGCTTTTGTTTTAGGATTCACTTCTACTTGGTTGTTTCCTCATCATGAACTCTTGTTGTAAATTATAACAGTTTGAGAGTTAAGGATATTTATTATTCTCTTTATTGGATGTCTTAATGTAATTATTATTTATTATATGATGAAATTGTAATATTTATAATACTTTTTATTGTTCTTAATTTTATATTCGTGTGATAATGATTGTCTTTTTAATATTAGTCATGGTTATTATTTATATGTGAAATATATGAAAATTATTGTTATTTCATATTAATTGCGGTTACTATTTATTATTATGAATTTCGAAGAAATGATTGATGTAAACATGTAAAGTATATAGTACAACTGTACAATATGACAACGGAATATTTTGTAATTTTTTTAAAAGTTCATGTACTATTTTATAAAATTTAAAAATTACCCGAAATGATATCCAGTATTAACCAGTATCAGTACAGTACCATACCAGGATCCACTCTGGTACCAAGGTTGGTACAATATTCACAACTTTGATCAAAATTGAAAATAAATTTACTATATAAATTTTTATTTGATATTTAAAATTTTAAAAAGGTACAAATATTTTATTTAGTATATAAGAATAATCTTCGTTGATCTACTTATTTTGGCTAAAAAAAAGAGCGGAATATGTTTGTGATAACTTTTTGCATTAAAAAATTGTACGAATTCATTAAAAATCATTACTAAAAGTAAATTTGGAAGCGGTGTAAAAATTCACTTGACCTATAATATAACGTTTTCAGATTTACTATAAGGAGTTATAATATTTACTTGACAAATCAAATTAAAACTAAATTTTCAAACCAATACTATCTTAAGGAGGATGGATTTTATTTTATTCTTATGCTTCTTTTGTATTCTCCCAATGACACAACAAAAGGACATTTCTTTTGAATTATTTTGTACTAATAAATTTCAGCGCATAGATAAATGTAATGTCATTATTAGAACTATATACGAATATGATATTAAAAGGAGGATGGATTTTCTTTTATTCTTATGCTTCTTTTGTATTCTCACAATTACACAACAAACGAATATTTTTATTGAATGATTTTGTACTAATAAATTTCAGCACACATATAAATATAATGTCATTCTTAGAACTATATACGAATATGATATTAAAATTTTAGTGCCTTATCCATAATGTAAAGATGTAAGAAATAATGAGAAATTTGCATGCCTTGAATTCAGCAATATATTCAAGTAAATATGTAGTTTCAGAGAGTAACCACAATGAAAAGAGAGTGAAAAATAACAAGTTATTGTCATACATCTAAAATGTTTTGGCCGACAACAAGCCTGGTCAGATGATAACTGAAAAAACATTGGATCAAAAATGCATCGCAGGGTGTTTACGTTTTTTTTTTTTTACCCTATCTCTACAAACGGTTTGGCTTTTTGTCATAATTTTCACATGCCAATTTTCAAGTGTCTTGGATTCACTTTTATGTCATATTTGGGTTCTCATTGACACGTAAAAAGGTGATGTATTAGACTTTTATCCACATTTTTTACATGGAGACAATTTCAAAATCTAACGTGTGACGTTGTGTGTGTACATTTAAGTTTGATGGATGCCTAAATATGTCATTATAATTTTAGAGTACTCTGAGCAAATGTCGACCAAATTTGACATCATTTTGTCAATTTTTCTTACAAGCTTCCTAAAGTGTATCGTTAAGGTTGGGTTCCTTCAAACGTCACTTATTTATACTAACATTTGATCCAAGTTAACCGTGTCTCATTCTTACGTAGTTTAAAATTGACCAAAAGAACATCCATACCAATAATATGCATCAACATTGATCTTATCCTAAATACTGGGCCTGTATATCAAGATTGTTTTCTTTTTTCATAACGAAATCCAACATCTCTACTGCTTAAGAAAAAAAACAATTCTACGTTATTTCTTTTACTATTTGAGAGTAAGAGCCTTAGAGCAATAGGTAAAAGTTGCTCCTTTGTAACCAGAAGTTCATGGTTTTGAATCACAGAAATAGCCTCTTTGCAAAGTTACAAGAGGAAGGTTGTGTACATCGATGACCCTCACAAAATTCTCACAAAGTAGGAGCCTTATGCATCGAATACGTTGTCTATTTTTACTATTTGAAATTTTTCAATGAAGCCCTTCTTGAGTCTTGTAGAAGTAGTATCAATACTTTATAATCACGTGAGTTTAGGATCGAAACAAATCCATTATTAAGTAGGAGAATAGATAAAAGTTACTATTTTGTTCAGTATATAATTAAGCTCGCACAAAAATGTAAATGATATATTTATCTTTAAAACAATGAGGACTCTCTTTGTCCCCATGCTCAGTCAGACAATTGGCCTAATAATTACATTGAATATACATCAAATGGAAGAAAGAAACTTATTTAAGTTAATACGTTCCTTAATTAATCTTCTTTCATTAGATGACATTGATGTAATCGCATCTCTAACCGGTGAAAAACTACGTCACTTAAAGTTTCAAAGGATCCCATTGGTCGACATTGCCAAACCATCTCTTCTACTATAATGCTTTTGTCGTCTGAATCACATCGTTAACTGAAGTGAATGCTTCTCTTTTCAACTTTTCGGAATATGAATAGAGGTTAATTTAAATTAATCATATTTGAAAGATGAAGTAGAGAATCAAAATAAGTAAGAAAATTGTAACATGATGCTAAGTCTAAAATGATCAGCAAGTTTTACAAATTTTTTATCATGTTAGAGTGTTACGTTCAAGTGATTTTACTTATGTTAATGGATCATAACTTAAAAAACTTATCAAAACTACCACTTTTTGCTTGAATGTTGTTAGTGTAACAATTACTTTTTTTTTTTAATAGAGTTTCAAGAATTCCATGTGAATCAATACCATATTACTTTAAGAATATTTGAAATACTTCAACCTTTAAAAGAACGCCCTATAACTATTTCAGTTTAATTATTGCTAAATGAGAAAGGGCATAACGAATTATGTTTTTAATAATAGCTACAACCCATATATTCATTTAAAGCTATTTAAAATTTTCAAATAGAAATGATGTTATTTAATCTGAAAAAACAAACACTACACTAAAATAAGGAGTTTTTAGACACTTAAGCCTAGACACATTTAATAAGTTTCTTAAATAATCTAAAAATTAATAGAAGTTTTAGACATTTATTTAAGACAACAAAATTTGTCTAAAAAATATACTAA
>JAOSBN010000008.1:35913917-35934441 GCA_027563595.1 Erythroxylum suave | reverse complement strand
GAAAGGCAAGTTGAGTCCGAGATATGTGGGTCCCTATGAAATTCTTGAGAGGATTGGACCGCTAGCTTATAGGTTGGCGTTGCCTCCATAATTGTCTTAAATATATGATGTTTTTCATGTTTCAATGTTGAGGAGGTATAGATCGGATCCCTCCCACATCATTCAAACCATCGAGGTTCAGTTGAGAGATGATCTGAGTTATGAGGAGATTCTAGTGGAGATTTTGGACACCAAGGAGAAGGTTCTCATGAACAAGATGGTTCAACTGGTTAAAGTCCTGTGGAGAAACCATTTGGTAAAAGAGGCCACGTGGGAGCCACTAGAGGCCATGAAGGAGAAGTATCCACAACTCTTCGATGACTTTGGTAATAATTTCAAGGATGAAATTCTTTTAAGAGGGGGAGAAATGTTGGGCCCTGAATTTTTTTTAATAATTTTAGTAAGTATGATTTGAATAAATTTTGTGGCCTTGTTAGATAAATCATTTTATTTGGAGTTAAACTATTATGTCAAGTTTAGGAGGATTTAATGCATGGATTGATGGAATTAAAGTGTTAATGTTGTAAGGTGCATAAGGGAATTTTTGGAAGATCACTAAAGGTTAAAAGGCTAAGGCATCACATGGAAGGGCATAGTGGACTTTGCTCACTCATTAGAGGTATAAGAGGGGAAGAAGTAAATTGTAGTCTTGTATGTGATAGAAATAAGAGAGAAAGAGAGAAGTGGAGAAAGAAGAGAAAACAAGTAGGGTTTTGGAAATTTTTGAAGAGCTTGAAGACTTCGCGGCTAATCAAGTAAGTAAGAGTATTAACTCTTCTTAATTGTTAAATGAAGCATGTTTAGGGTTGGTTAGAAGTGAAAATAGAGTGAATATGTGTAGGAAGTTGTCGATGAATGGATATGTAAATGTCATGTGTGATTAATGATCAAAAACTAGATTATGAATTGTTATACATGATATTAGATTGGAATTGTGTTGAAAATGAAGTAGAAGAGATGAGTTAGTGATAGGATGGGTATAGGTGAAAGGTGGGACGTAAGAAGATAAAAAATGTCCCAAAACACGTTCTTAGAATGGGTTTTTGGACATCTTCGCTGCGGAAAGCTTCGGGGTTTCGCCGCAGCGACACAAAGCATGTCCTAAGAGTTGGCTTTAGGCTATTTTCACCGCAGTGAACTTGATTTTGCCGCGACGAACTCAAACAATTTTGCCGCGACAAACTTTCCAGCACCGAACATGCTTTGGTATTTTGGGCATAACTTTTTGTGTAGTTATCCAAATGAGATTATTTTTAATTTTTTTGTAAACTAGAGACATAGGGATACAAATTGCATGAAGGAATCAATCTAAATTCAGTCTCTAAAGACTTCAATTTTGGGGTGGAATTTGAATGCAGAATTTTGTTTCAGTATGAGAAGTAGTTTAAGTTGTTGAGGTGTGACTTTCCGATTTCTAAATCAAATTGTATGGAATTTTGGTTATTGTTTAAGGAAATCAAGAAGGTGATCAAGAGAGGTAAGAGGATCAAGAAGAAGGACATCCCTAAGCAAGTTTATAAGCAAGGATTTCCAGTTGGGTGACATTTTTATAATTAAGTAATAAGCCCTAATGTTTCTTCAAAACTAAGAAAGTTTTAAAATCTTTTCAATTGTGTTATAAATGTGCCGTTAAGGCTATTTGAATGTTTTGATAATGTGCCACATGTTTGCATATGAGTTGTGTTATTAGTTTATGAAATGAATGATGAAATTGACTTTTGAAAGTATATTGATTTTTGAAACAACATTATGATTGTGAAATCAAGTTTTGGAAAAAAAAAAAAGCCCTTGAGGCCATAAGTTTACAAGATGTGAAATGCATGAATATGTGGGTTTGTAGTGGTCCCTTAAGTTAAGTCAAGTACACTTTGAAAAAGGCTTCTCCCGCCTGCCCGCTTCTAGCATGGAGCTCCTTCATGGACTCCCATAAGTTCACAGCTACACAAGACCATTAAGTGGAATTGCGATAGTACGTTCTATTCACGGCTACACAAGACCCTTATGGGAAATGCGTAGTATGTTCTGTTTTGGATCCACCCAAACCATTCTGATGTGCTTATGTGCTTTTGAAATGTTAGCAAGTTTGATGCATACATGATTTATAATTGCTCATGAACTGTTTGATAAAATGAGAATTTTGAGAAATAAGTGTTTGGTGTTTTTCTATGAGAAATTATTATAGTTTCCAAAATGTACAATGAGTCTTGAAAATGATTTTGCTTATTTCTCGATTATAAAATTGTTACCCACGAGCTTTAAGCTGACCCCCATTCTCCTCATCCCATTCAGGTGATGAGCAAGAGATTGAGTAAGTCAAGAGTCAAGGCATCACTCCAGTCTGCATATTTTGTTTTGTTTATTTTGAAGTTAGATTATGTAAACCAATGCTTTAGTCGCATTTTGAGCGATTCTAGTTTTTTTGTAAATTTTATATTTTGCATTATGAGGTAAGAGGGCTTAAAATGCCCACTAAAACATTGTAAAACTCTTACTTTTTTCATTAATGAAATATATGGTTGGTTTTGTCTATGATTTTGCATGTTTTCGCAAAGTATTCAATTTTTGGAAATGAGATTAAGATTTTGAGAGGTTGGTTACGGATTGATTTCTTATCCATTTTGTTTTTGGGTTAAAATGATGAATGTAATTGAAAGAAATTAAGTTTGCATTTTAGTAAGATAGGTAGTTTGTCGCGGCAAAGATATAATTACGCCGCGGCGAAGCCTGCCTTTGCTTCTGGATGATTTTTTTCTTTAAAATTTCCAAATTCTAACCCCTCCTCCTCGCTCAGACTTCGCGATCTCACGTTCGATGTTAAACTCTGGAAATGGGGTCCAACAATTTGTAATGAGTATAGTGAGTGACTGGGATAATAAGTTCCTTAGTTACTCCTAAAAAGTTTTTTGGGGGTAAATTAGGAACAAAATTACTATTTTCTCCTACTATCCATTCTCAAACTAATCATCAAACTGAAATAGTAAATCAGATTTTGAACTAGTGATAGGATTTTAACTACATTACTTGGTTCTATCATTCGAAGGAACTTAAATATTTAGGAAGATTTTTTGTCGTTCGTTAAGTTTACTTATAATAAAAATGCATATTCATTCACTGATTACTTACGATTCTAAGTTATTTATGGTTTTAATATGCTAGCTCCTTTGGATATATTACTTTAATCTATTAATGAAAGAGCTAGTTTGGATAGAGCAAAGAAGGTTAGGATGGCTAGATAACTTCTTGAACTTGTAAAAAGCATATTGAAAAGAAGAATGAGCATTATGTAAATAAAGATAACAAAGTTAGAAGATGAGCTATCTTTGAACATGATAATTAAGTTTGGACGCAATTAAGGAAAGAACACTTCTTGATATATATGTGGTCAACATTGAAATCAAGACAGGATGGTCCATTTCAAGTCAATGAGAGAAGTAATGACAATGCCTATAAATTAGAGCTTCCAGGTGAGGATAACATTAATGCTACTTTTAATGATCTTGATATGTCTCCTTTTGATGTTGGTGGTGATTTAAGGACATATCCTTTTGAAGAGAGTAGGAATAATGTAATGTTAATCAAGTTTCAAGGTATCTGTAACACTCCACTCCCATCCGACGTGTACACATACACCCGTTAGACGTTTGTACACGTGCCTAACGAAAATGGCGTGCTAATTTTATCACTTTCACATATCGCATGGCATCATAAATTAAAACATAAATATCAAAACTTCTAAAACCCAAAAATTTCTCATTTCATTTCATAAACCATGATTTACAATGTAGCATTACATTCAACTTTCATGTTTATACAATGACAACTTATTAGAGCTCACAGCTCTGTCTACAAAGTATGCTACATACATGAGGAATTAACAAAAAGATTAACGAAATCCTTTAATCCCAGCCGATCGACCTTTGAGCCATGTTCTTTCGTCCAAAAGATGTACTGGATCTCTTCTAAGCGATCGTAGAAGTTAAGTAGTCACTCTCGTACCTGAAAAGTTAACGTTACAATTTTGATGAGTTTTGCGAACTCAATTGAGTAACCAGCCTCAATGTGTCACTCATATCATGCATATCACATCAATACATACAATCATATAATTCACAACATTTAATTTCTCATGTATCATCATAAAAATACTTTGTACATATATGTTCACATTTTTCATTCAATTCAAATCCACATTTCAATTGCAATCACTCAAATCATATAATTCATGTGTGTATGCAATGTTCATGAGACTCACAATTGTTTATTTTATTGTTGTGACCGAGTGCCTTTTTCACTGTCTCGTATCTATTGTGGATACCGGCCTCATTAATATTGTGTCTTATCCATTGGGGATATAGGGCTCATTTTACTTAATGAGCCTTTGGTTCTTACCACAGTCTGAGCTCTGAGCTCTTTTCACTGGCAACTACAATCACAACTACCTTTACTTTTCATGCATTCATATAATGAAATGCATTATGCATATTCAATGATTATACTCCTTCAGTCACATTCACATTCTTTGTTATTCGCAATTGTCATCAGACTGATAGTCCAACATTCAACATTGAAGTTGAGACAAGTAGTGCGTCATATTCACATTCAAGTAGCAGTTCCAATACAGTCCTGAAAATAGAACTCCTCAGACAATTAATTGTCCAAGACCAACATAATCACATTCACAAAATAATTCAATACGGAATGTAAACAAACAATAATTCAATTGTTTCCTCTAGCTTATTACCTTGAAGTCCTGACATTGTTTGGAAGCGGTCGCTCAATGTCGTCTTCTATATGCAATCATATACATTTATATGTCATTCTTATGCATTTTCATATGAATAATCAATCATAAATACATTTATAAATGTATCATGTAATATGCATGTTCAATGACAATTTCTCAGGTGATTTTTTTTAATAAACTTTATGTAACAATCTTATCACACATTGCCTACCTCATTCATAATGCATCAAACAATCTTATCACACATTTAACCAACTTTTCTTAGATTTCCTCAGGTAGATTTTAGGTCAGATTTATATGGTCACTTTTAGAAACTGACGTTTTGAGACCCTAATTTCTCCTAATCAAATGTTCCTCTATGTCTTAAGTTTCAGGAGAAACAAAAATCATTCAATTTCGTTCATGCTTCTATGAGTTATGCTAAAAATATCACAAACTGTGCACGTTCAAAATTTTTGCTTGTAAAAGTCATATCTCTCAATTCCGATATCCAAAAATTTCAAAATTGATACCAATAGAAATCTAAGAGAAGTTACAACTTTTAAAAAAATTGTCTGATTAGGCCTATATCAGTACAGTTTATTCAATAAAAATAGGACACGTTTTTAGTCAAGGGTATAGTATTGCAGCCTATGCCAAAACTCAACTTCAGGCTAAATTTCAAGACCCGTAAGGATAGAATTAAAATTCAATTCCTTAATTAAATTGCATCCATATGTTTGTAGTTTACTCTAAATCAAAATTAATCCAATTTGGATATTCAAAGATCAAGTTATGGCCAAAATACTAATGTCTGTCCAGTAAAAACACTCCAACTAACAAATTCCGGTACACTTCATCATCATTTTCATCTTAGTTCGTCTCTTTTGCTTAGTCTATCATTTCTAGCTTAATGCACCATCATTTCCTCTTCATTCATAACTCCATTTCAGCTCAATATTATACCCACAAAAATCAAAATCCATGATTGATCAAAAACACCAAAACAGAACATATTCTTATACACTTTCAACTTCAAATTTCTGCACATATTCAACTCCAATTCTCATTCTTTATTTGACTTCTAAATATCATCTTAATTCATCTAAATTCAAGACATCATCATATTTCAAACCTCCCTTTTCAAATTCAAACGTCCCATAACTCATTATCATAACTGATTCATTTATCAAACAATCCATGAATATATTAACTCATTACAATTTAAAGCATGGTCTCATTATTAATACCTACACTCACATTAAAACACATAAAGAATTTCATATTCAAACAAAACATTAAATTACTCATCATAATGTCCTATTTACACTAACCCATGAAGATCAACATGTAACTTACTTGATTTAGCTCCAAATCTTTCAAGAACACACTAACCCTATTTGTTAACAACCCACGTACATCATCATTCCAAAGTGGGAGGTTGGGTTATCTTATGAGGAAATGAAAGAGGGTGCAAGATGATGGTAAAAAATAGAGGGTGAAAGTGAGCTTCAACTTTGATGATGGTAGTGAAGTAAAAATCATGAAGGATAGAGAGGAAGAAATAAAGAGGATGAAGAAGATAAGAATTTACGAAGAAGTGAGAAGATAACAAGTGAAAGACACCAAGTGTTAGTCTTTCACTTGAAATAATCATGTGGGATAGGTCGTGAGTGGTGGTGACACTTGTCACTACCACTTGTCACGTTCCTATAGGCCCATTTAGACCCTTTTTAATAATTAGTCCATTTAACTCTAATTTCTAATCCAATTGTCTCCCAATTTTTGATGACACCTGTCAATAATTCCTAAGGTCATTTATCAAAAGGTTCATTGTCATTTTGACTCTTATTTCTACTACCATAAATCAATTATCAGGCCACTTGGCATTTTTCCTAGTCTAAAAATAGCCAAATTTCACCAAAATTCCAAAATCAACGTTTATATACTCCAAATCAATTTTCAGGTCATATAAACCACAATTCATATCAAAAATTACATTTATAAATCAATCATACCCAGAAATGTCAATGAATGCATATATAATCATTTTAATGTGCAAATATTAATATTCACATATGTGTGTGTATGTCATATTATTTATGAGCATGAAATGCACTTTCTAGCCATTCAATAATCTCTCATGTACTACATTCTAGGGTCCTATCCCTTAGTATGGGATAACGGGATGTTATAGTATCTATTACTTATATCCAATGGATTAGTTATAAGAGTTAGGACTAAGACAGTTAAAGAGTATTTGAATGGATTAATTCAAGATGTATATGTTAATCATGTATTACAGGGCATATTAAAAACTAATGTAAAAGGGTTGTTAGACCTAGAAGAAGATAAAATATTGGCTAACATGATTTAAGCTAATATTAAAAAAAATTGGATGTGAACATACCCTAATACATGATTATTTTCTCAGATTGTGTCCATATTAGATTATAGAAGGGAAGTTACATTGATTTACATAGTCATACGCTAACCTATGTAACTTTATAACAAAACAAGTTGTGAGACACAACCTTCAATATAAACGTGTCATATTAGATTTTTGACCTTAAATACGGATGTATCATAGACCATGTCTATTGGCTTTATATTTTCTATAAAAAATATAGCTTAGAACACAATTATATCTCAGACTGTGTATATCACTAAAATCCTAAATATTATTTTATATTTAAGGAATTTTCCTATTTAGTTTGTGTGAGTTTTTGGAAATATTATTTATTAAAAGTTATGAGAGCTTCTTTTCCTTTATCCAACTTTGATTAAATAATTCTTTCATTATAGTGTTCAATTAGTAAATGAATGTGGTTTCTGATTCTTTATGGTCAACATGTCAATTTCCTTCATATGTCTTAATTGGCTTTCTTACTTTTAGTTCAAACTTGTTCATGGGTTTTAGATTAGTCCTAGGTGGTTTCATATCAATTGGTTCTAAAATAATGTCTACAAATTCAATATTGTTGTGGGACACTGATGAAGAAGATATATTGTCCTATAGATTACCTTTACCTAAAAATTATTTAAAAGATCTTAGGATTTCAACATGCTCTTTTTGCATATTCACTAAAAGTTAATTCTTTATTTTAACAACTTCCATTTGCTAAGAAATGAAAATGTTCTTAGTTGTTTATAGATTCCATATTCTTTATAAAAATTATCAAATTCCTTTAACAGAAATTTATCCATATAATTACTCCATAAAATCTTAACTGGTTTTCTACTTTGAATCTTAATATGAGATTTGAACTTTTTAAAGATGCTGAATGCCTACAACTTTTCCTTAAAATAGACTCATATCATTGGACTAAAATTATCAAAAATGGTTATGAATTACATTTTTCTATTTAGGGAAGGTATTGTCATAGGTCCATATATATTGGTATAAATAAGGTTTATTAGTTTTGTAGCTCATCTTAGGTCATATGATGGGAAAGAGTCACGATATTGCCTTCTAGCTATAAAACTCTCATAAAAATCACCAATAAGCTTAATTATAGGTAGCCTATTAACCAAATTTCATTATGAAAAATGTTTTAGAATTATGAAATTTAAATCTCTACACATATGATGCCAAAACCAATTATCATCTAAGAATTTTTCTTTCAAAGCATGCATTATATAGGTGAGATTTCAATTTTTATTTTTTCGCATTCGTACTTCAGCCAACAAGTCCCCATATTTTTCTTTAAATATAAAGCAAATATAATCCTCAAAAGTAATACTTATTTAGTATACATTACCCCACACCAAACAAATTTGAATTCAGATTGGCATCTGTAAATGTAACTTTCACTATAACTATCACTACTATTTAAAATAAAACTCTTTATACAAATTGATAAGTAAATACAACTAGGAATATATCTGCTCACACAATTATTCCAACTACTTTTTGATTGATTATCATACATATAATGATAATGCAACTTTAATCAAAAGAATTCAACTTTATAGTATATATATTTTAGGTGTTACATATGCTATGCCATCACTCAAAGTAATATTGTTGGTTATTGATTTATGCAAGTCATATAATAGACTTATATAGCTTGTCACGTGATTACTGCAATTGCTTTCAATATACCAAACATTGGCAGGAGATCTTTTGGCTAAAAAGCTTGTAAGAAAGGCTTTCATTTTCATCATCCCCCTTTTAAGCTAGATTGGCTTACTTTTCTTTAGGTCTTTAAATTTTCTATATGGGCCCAAACTTTTTGAAATAGTAGTAATGTTGTAGGTTAATATTTTCACCATTATTATTATGTCTAGGTTGATCGTTCGACAAATTTGACCTCCTTGTTATGCTTAAGTTCACATTATTTACCAACATTTTCATCACCACAAAATAGTTACATCTTGTTATAAAAGGCATTCTCAACAACAAAATTATTACATCTTTTCATTATATCTTCATGAGAATAAAGTGCCCCTATAACTCATCAACAATTAACAATGTTAAGTCTTTTAACTCTTCTATTGTTACCACTATATAGTCATATTTTTTTAGGTAAAATTCTAAAATTTTAAAACCATTTTTTGTTCATTCAGCTCCTTTCTATATTTTCCAATTTATTCATAATGTTAATTATATTTGAAACATAATTATATAGGTCATCTTCTTCATTTATAAATAAAAATTGAAATTTCCAATGAAGAGTTTGAAGTTTGATAGTTACCCACCTTTATTATACCTTGATATGCTTTTTTAGACTGTCCAGTACTTCCTTTGACATTGTTGCAAGTTAAATGAAAGAAAAACTAGAATCACCAATAACTATCTAAATGAAAAAAAATGCTTTAATATCTCTCTTCCTAACCTCTTTAAGAGTTTTAGCTTCAATTTCATCGACATTGTAGCTATTCCCCACAAAATACCTAATATGTTAAGAAAAAAACAAATTCTTCTTAGTGTTTCAAACTTCATATTTCCTGCCTTGAAAATTTTATATTATTGGTTATGAGATATTCACTCCATTTTGATTGTTTGCCATTATAAAATTGTTCAGAAACCTAAGAGTAAGATCTAATACCAAATGTTGAAGTTATCAAAATATAGAATGAGAAAACAAGATGACAAATATAAATAAGAAAACTCACTTTGGACTTTTATCAAACATTTAAAATACAATATGAAAATTATGACCTTTTTACAACTTAGTGTTTATAAAATGGTATAATTTGCACTTTAAAACCTAACTTCGTTATGTTTTTATCAGTTTCCTGTCACTGGGTCATTAGCTCAGCTGATGTAGCATGCCAATTGGGCAACTTGGACTACATGAATGTTAATATAGATTTTTAATTTAAAATTTTGTTAAACATATTTTTTCAGTTTTATGATTTTTAAATTATTAAAATTATATTATTATTTTATAATCAACAAAAAATCAATTAAACATATTTGGCGAAGAAAAACCCATCGAATTAAAATGTTCTTTGTGAATATTAATTCCTAAAATTCGTCTTCTAAACATATATAAATCTTTAATTGAGTCATATTTAGCTACAAGATTAGGGTTTGGCTAGAAGTTTCATATTGGATTATAATGCTATTTTATTACTTCTATAGATTGTAATAGAAACAGTGGCATTGACCTATTAAGAGTTTAAATTGTTTGGTCTAAGGAGATAAAAAATAGAAGAGAATTAATGGAAGCTAATGTGTATGACGTAAATCACTAAGGTATTAATGTTCTTTTGCCTTTATGAAAGTGGATGCTTGATGGATTTAAGAGAACTACTAATGTTGATGCTTTATAGCATCCTTTTGTATAAGCATAGGAAATATAGTTCGTCCAATCCAATCTAGCTCAAATTTAATAGGATCGACTTGAGTTAACTGGAATTCTATGTAGACTTAGACTTTTTATTAATTTATGCTTCAAGTTAGGCTTAAGCTTAGAATTCTATGTAGATTTAGACTTTTTATTAATTTATGCTTAAAGTTAGGCTTAAGTTTTAGCTTTAAGGTTCGACCTCACTTGGAGCCTAAATCTCCTATATAACATAAAATGATATCATTTTGTATATTGATGAATGAAAACCCAATATTAGATAGCATTTTTGCTATCTCATCTCTCATCTCTCATCTCTCATCTTTACTATTGCTCTTTACAACTCTACCTCTTTCTTCTCTTTTCTCGCAACTCTCACTAACCCTAGCACTATTGTTAAATAGGTCTATCATTTATGCATGCATCTCCTTAACCAATATGTGAGATTACAAAGATAGTATCTTTTCCTAGCTTTGTTGGGATATTTTGAATTTGTAAGTGAAACATTCTTTTAGGCTCTTAAAGCATTTCTAGTTAATTACAATCTTTTTTGGTTGAACCTTTTGTGTCTCTATCTAATTGAAAGATATATGTGTTCTTTAAAAGTAGTTATAGCTAAAAGGTTTCACATCATTTGTATCGGTTGAATGTTTGATTATTACTTTTAAGAAAACATTTCCCAATCTTATTTTCTCTAATTATATTTTTGCTATATATGTAACATCCTATTCCCATACTAAGGATTAGAACCCTAAAATACGGTACATGTGAGATCAATGAGAGATTAAGAAAAATGCATCTCATGCTCATGCATATTGTTAGCATACACACACATGAATATTGAATTTTTTTGACACACATGAAAATATTTGTACATGCATTCATTGACGAATTCCAGGTATAATTGATTTCTAAATGTGATTATATTGAGAATTGTGGTTTTTATATGTTGAAAATTTATTTCGAGAGTGTATTAGTGATTTAGAATTTTTGGTGAATTTTAGGAAATTTCTGAAAATTTGAGTAATTTTTGGACTAGGAAAAATGCTAAGTGGCAGGACAATTGAGGAATATAATGGCAATAGAAATAAATGTCAAATGATAGTGGAAACTTTTATAAATGACTTTGGGATTTATTAACAAGTGTCAATGAAAATTTGGAGACAATTGGAGTAGGAATTGGAATTGATTGGACTAGTTAATGAAAAAGATTAATCCAAACCAATAGAAATAGGACATGTCACTTGCCAAACAATGCCCTACCCCACAATAGTTTTAATCTTGCAAGGCCATTTTATTGTTTTCATTCTTGCTCCTTTTCTCATTTTCGTGACTCTTCTTCTCCATTTCTTCTCTTCTATCTTTCTTCACAAGTTTTCACTCACCTAACCATCATCAACGTACACCTTGCTTTCTCCTTCCATTTGTCACTCCCATCTTGCTCTCTCTTTCACTTCTCACAAAAACTCAACCCTACCACCTTGAAGGATGAAGGACGTGGGTTGTATGGAGAGCTAGGGCTAAGTGAAATTTTTGAAGATTTGAAGCTAAACCAAGTAAGTTATGCTTTAAATATCATGGGTTAGTATAAATGGTGTATGAAAGTGTATGAAAATGTGATGAATGAATGAATGAGTTTTTGCCTTGTTTTGTATTGATGATGGGTTAGAGCTAGCATGATCATAAAAATGGGGTTGGAAGAGTGATGATTTGTTGATAATTGATAAGTTGTTGTTGTTGAGATGATTTTTGAGATAGAAAGGTCATTATGATGAATGTGTATATGATATGTTTTGTTTTTGGTGTATATGATCAAGCATGGATTTTGAATTGTGTATAGATGATATTGAACTGTAATTGGGGTATAAATGAAGACGAAAGGATGTGGATATAAGTTAGAAATGATAGACTAAGCAAAAGAGATGAAGTAGGATGAAATTGATGATGAGGAGTGCTGGAAATATGTTAGATGTAGTGTTTCTTCTGAACATGCATCTGAAAGTTAGACATATCTTAACCTAAGGATATCCAAATAAGATTATTGTTGATTTATATTAAACTATAGATGAATGAATACAATTTTCATGAAGAAATCGAGTTTGAATTCTGCCTCCAAAAGTTTTGAAATTTGTCTTGAAGTTGAGTTTTGGATTATGTCTTTATTTGCGAACAGTACGTAGTAAATTGTGTACAACTTTCAGAATAATGATCAAAATTGTATGAACTTAGGTTCTTTATAAACTTAATACATATATGAACAATTTTTCAGGATAAGCTATTGCCAAAAAGCCTCATTTTTTGGGTCATAATGGTCATACAAAACTGATCTGAAAAATATAGTTGGAAAAGCTGGAAAATGAGTCTTGTTTACTGCTTTTTGTGAAAGTTCGCCATGGCAAACTCCTTGGTTTGCCACTGCCAACTTGCAAGATTTCCTCTCGGGAATAGTTCTCCATGGCCAACTCCTTGGTTTTCCGCAGTCAACCTGTAAGATTTCACGAGAAATTTTCCTCTCGGGAAAAGATTGTCGCGGCCAACTTTCCTGAATAGCTTAAATATGTTTCGGTATTTTGATAATAACTTATTCTATCGTTATTATAATGGAGTGATTCTTGATTTGAAATAAACTAGAGACATGGGGCTACAATTTTTCTGGAGAAATAGAATTTCAATTCAGTCTCTAAGAATTTAAAATTCTGGACTGAAGTTGAGTGCAAGGAAATGTTATAGTTTAAGAACAGTCCGAATTATTTAGAGTATAACTTTTGGAATACTAAACCAAATTGAATGATCTTGGTGTCATTAGAAACTTAAGAGATAGGAGGAAAAATTTTTAGAAGAAATTGTTAGTAAATTACTCCATTTTTTTCTTGGTCAGAAAGAAAATGGAAAGCTGGCCCGAAAGTATGTTTCATGAAAAATTTGAATTGATCACATGAGTTATGAATTTGATTCTAACGGTTTTATTAAGGTATAAAACCTAAGTACAAATTATACTTTGGTGGGTTTTGATATATGATTGACAATGTGACGAGAGTAATAGAGAGATACCCGAGATTGTCATTAAGCATGCATTGTATATATTCCACATACATATTTGTCCATAAAGGAATACTTATAATTGTGCAATTATTAATGTGTGTGCAATGTGAGAATTGCATAATTTTGATGTGTAGGATAAATGTCCACATTTAGACATTTCCAGATCATGGAAGCTAATGCTAATCTGGAGTGTACTGTGAGTCGACGTAGATGGTCTCATTTCATTGCTTGTTCTAATTTCAATTTCTACATTGAATGACTACGGTTATGATTACTATGCAATGTGCATATAATTGATATGAATGTGATTTGTTGATGTTGATGCCAGAAAATGAAGGTCTGAGACTTGATGGATAAATATGATATTGAAGTGCTACTTGTATATGAATGAGAAGAAATAAGTCTATTCTTAACTTAGTTGTTAAATGCCGGACCAAAGTTCGAAGATGAATGTGAAAGTGATTGTGAATTTGAAATCATGTGACTGACTGAAAATATGTGAAAGTGATGCATTCCATTACAAGAATGTATGAAACATAAAGACAGTTGTGACTATAGTAGCCACCGAAAAAGAGCTTAAAGCTCAGAATGTGAAAAAGAGCTTAAAGCTCAGAATGTGAAAAAGAGCTTAAAGCTCAGAAAGTGATTAAGAGCCAAAGACTCACTATGAAAAATGAGTCATGTATCCCCAACGGATACAGGACAGTTATCAATGAGCCTGGTATCCACATTGGATACAGGGCAGTTATAGGCACTCGGTCACAACAAAGTAATAAATGAAAGTGAGTCACATATTCATTTAATATGTATGTTCGAATGATTGCAATATCCTATTAACTTGTAATTGAATGAGAATGTGAATGTTGTGAACAAAGTGATATGTGATTTTATGAACCGTATGTGTATGTGATTGAGTGAGCCATCAAAGATGGTCACTAACTGAGTTTGCAAAAACTCACCCGAAATTTGCAATATTTTTCAGGCTCAGAAGAGTTACCCCCTTAGGTTAACGAAAGTATAACCACTGCATTCAAGTAAGAGACAGAGGTCGGGATCAGTTTGCGTCTACATTTGCTTTTCTTATTTTTGTATCAAATTACATATTCCTCAATTTTTGTACAATGTATATTTGAATATTTCTTTATGTAATAACTTTTCAAAGTGGAAAGGTTTGTAAATGAGAATAATAATAAATGTGATTTTGATGTTACAAAAGAAAAGAATGGGCCCAATTTGATTATTGATTTCTGCATACAAGTGTATTGATTTTTAAAAAAATTAAAAAAAATTGTAATGAGTTCAATTGTTGACTATTCTAGCATGCCACCCTCGCAGGGTACATACTCGGATATCACTCAGGATGTTGGGTACATGTTTTGTGAGAGTGGGAGGCTACACTTTGGGTCTCGTACATAACATAACATACATGATTAATCCTATTGTCAAAATATGGGGGATCAAATTCATGCGAGTCCTCTCATCTTGTTTCTTTGGACACAGATTTTGAGGGTGTAATCTTATGCATCATAAGAAGATAACTTCTCTTAGACTACTCCATACTAAATCTCTTTAGCATATTGTCTATGTATATAGACTAAGAAAGACCAAGCAATCTCTTAGGTCTATCTATATATATTCTTATCCCTAAAATATAAATTACTTCTTCAAGGTCTTTTATAGAAAAATTCTTGGACAACCAAATTTTGACTCGTTGTAAAGATGAGACATCATTTCCTATTAGTAGTATGTCATCTATATAAAACACAAGGAATATGATTGCACTCCCACTAGCCTTCTTATACACACAATGTTCACATGACATTCTAACTCCTAGATGTTTGCTTCAATCCATAAATGGAATTTTGAAGCTTGCATACCTTTTCACCATCTTTGGATATGAAACCATCGGGTTATGTCATATACACATCCTTAGTTAGGTTTCCATTAAAGAAAGCTATTTTCAATTCCATTTGTCATATCTCATAATCATAATGAGTAACAATGGCCAAGAGTATCTTCATGGATTTAAGCATGGCTGCTGACCTAAATGTTTCGCCATAGTCAACTCCTTATTTTTTATGATAACTTTCAGCTACAAGCCTAGCTTTATAGGTAACTACATTACCCTCCATGTTAGTTTTCTTCTTATAAACCCATTTGCACCCTATGGGTTTTATCCCTTTCAGTGGTTTAACCAAAGTCCATACTTAGTTTTCATACATAGAATCCATTTTGGATTTCATGGCTTAAAGCTATTTGTCAGGTTCGAAATTCTTCTTCAGAACTTCTACATAGGTAGTAGGCTCATTGTCTTCTATGAGCAGTATGTCATTATGTTCACTTATAAGATATCCATATCTAACTAGAACATAATGTATCCTACTTGAGTTATGAACTTATTGTGTGTTAAAAGGTTGAACCATTGTTTCAGCATTATGAACAATAGTCTCGGGTTCAAGCAGTTGATCTGCATCTGTTTGAGCATCTTGAACTTCCACAAGTTCAATTTGTGGAAGTTCAATTTTGCTCCCACTGTCTTCTTTTAGAAGAAACTATTTCTCTAAAAAGACAGCATGCTTTGAAACAAACACCTTTTGTTCCAAATTATTCTAAAACTGATATCCTATTGTTTCTTTAGGATATCCTATAGATAGACACTTGTCATATTTAGCTTCTAGCTTATATAACTGAATTTGCTTCACATAAGCAGAACAACCCCAAACTTTCATATGAGAAAGATAGGGTTTCTTGTTAGTCCACATCTTATATGGAGTAACATTAACTAACTTTGAAGGAACTCTATTCAACACATAATGCATAGTAAATTTGTAGTGATGTATTTTGATGATATTCTTGGTTATAGCAATTCACTTAATGATTATATTGAGAATTTGCATACAAAAAGTTCATTTGGAGACCATAAGAAATTTTCTTTTTCCAATGATCAAGTTGTCTTTCTTGGTTATATTGTGAATGCAAAAGATATTTAGGTTCATGAGGAAAAGTTTAAGGCTATTAGAGAATGGCCTATATTGAAATCAATTACAAAATTGTGAAGTTTTCATGGTTTGGATAACTTACGCAAGAGATTTGTGAAAGAATTCAGTATGATTGCAACACCATTGATGGAGGTGGTGATAAAAATATGGGATTCAAGTGGGGAGAAGAATAAGCCACAACTTTTTCTTTACTCGAAGAAAAAATAGATTTACCCCTTCATTTGTTTTACCTGAATTTGCTAAGATTTTTGAAATTGAATGTGATGCTTCAGTTATAGGCATTGGGGATGTTCTTATACAATAAAAATGACCATTGACTTACTTTAGTGACAAATTAAGTAAGAAGCCCATAATTATCCCACATATGACAACTAGATGTATATGTTATTGTAGGATTTTAAAGCATGGATTTATACATAAGTATTTATCATTTATATAGACCATAAATCCTTGAAGGACTTAAAGGGTAAGGTAAGTTGAGTCGAATATATACCAAATTGATATATATGTTATTGTAGGATTTTAAAGCATGGATTTGTGCATAAGGATTTGTCATTCATACAAACCATAAATCCTTAAAGCACTTAAAGGGTTAAGGTAAGTTGAGTCGAATATATACCAAATAGGTTGAGTTTATTGAAACTTTTCTACATGTGATCAAATATAAATAAGGAAAATACAACATTTTTTTGATGCTTTATCTAACAAGTAGTCTCTTCTTCTTACTCTTGAAGCAAAGTTAATGGTTTTTCCAATATATTATGGCATTATATCCTTCTAATAATGAGTTTTCAAGTATTTATGTTGCTTGTGAAAAATTTTCTTTTAGGAAAATTTTTAGGCCTAAAGGATTTTTATATCATGAAAATAAACTTTGAGTGCCTATAAGTTCCCTTAGAAAGTTAGTTGTAAAAGAAGCATATGAGGGTGGCTTAATGGGGCTTTTTGGTGTTAGAAAGACTTTAGACACCTTAGTAGAACATTTCTTTTAGCCATATAAGAAGAGAGATGTTGAGTGCATTTATGAAAAGTGTGTCATTTGTAAACATGCCAAGTTTAAGTCTTTACCTTATGGGCAATACACTCCTTTACTTATACCTACTGCACCTTTAGTAGAATTATTTATATGGACATTATTTTAGGGATACCTAGGGTTAGGAGTTGTGGTGACTAGATTTTTGTTATGGTTGACGTGTTTACGAAGATGGTTCACTTTATACCCTAAAAAAAAACTAATGATGCAATAAACAGCCTAATTTATTCTTCCAATAGATAATATGTTTACATGGGATGCTGAGTAGTATAGTGTCGGATCAAGATGCCAAAATTTTAATTCATTTATGGCAGATGTTTTAGGGTAAATTAGGCACTAAAGTTTGGTTCTCTAAAATATGTAACCACAACTGATGGCCAACTAGAGGTAACTAACCTCATACTTACGACATTGTTGCTTGTTATTATTAAAAAAAACTTAGAAGGATTGCTTGCCTTATGTAGAATTTCCTTATAATAGTTTTGTTCATTCTACAACAAATGACATCCCTGTTGAAATTGTTTATGGCTTTAATCCACTAGCTCTATTTGACTTGATGCCTTTTCCAACTAATTTTTCGAGTGTAGATGGTGGAAAGAAAACATAACAGGTTAAAATTATGTATGAGAGAGTGTGCTAGCAAGTTGAGAAACAAAATGAACAATATGCACAATAAGCCAAAAAAGGGTGCAAGGAAGTTGCCTTCAAACCCATTTTAGGTACATATGTGTTAGGAATGATTTCTAGCACAACGATATAACAAGTTGCAACTAAGGGAGATGGATCTTTTCAAGTGATGGCTCGACTTAATGATAATGCTTATAAATTTGATTTTCCATTGAGTATAATGTAAGTGCTACTTTTAATTTTTATAATCTTTTCCACATGATGCTGGAGACAATTTAAGGATGAAATCTTTTGAGGAGATGGAGAATGACAAGGAACAACCACCAACCTTATGCTCTGATCCTCTATATGTTTACGAAGGTCCAATGACTCAAAATAAAACAAAGAAGTTGAAGGAAGGACTTGCAAGCTTATTATTTTCCGTTAGGGCTGAATCTATAACCTAGATTATGAGGACTTGTAATTGTAATTCCAATGTCTTTATCATTTGTATTATGCCTAAAATTATTTGATTTGGATATTTTAAAGCTATTTAGAACAGATGGTGAATTAAAATAGGACTTAGTTAGCATTTATGATGATTTGGGCCTTATGGTCACTACTGCATAATGAGGCTTCATGGAACTGGCTTTTTAATTTTTCCAATATGTAATGGGCTAATCTCTATAAAATAAAGGCCAATATTGTTTATTTTATTTTATTGCTTAATAGCTTATCTTTAGGCCAACCATTATGAGTCCACCTTTAGGTTTAGTAGGGAGCACCAACGAGCCCTTTAGGTTTTTTAATTTTTTGTTGTTTTATGGTCCATGAACGTACGTGGCTTTAAAAGATACACACGAATACATTTTTTACACATATTGAATGATCAATGAAAATTGAGAGAATTCTTCCTTTCTTGGTTATGATTGAAAACTAGGACTTATTAAGAATCTACATTCTTGTGGTGTCAAATTCAATCAACTTCGCACATTTATAAGCTAACTGTGTGTGTGTGGCATCTTAATCTTCAAGTTACGAATTAGGTGTAAAAGATCAAGGGAAGACAATTTGATAATTGGACTTCAAGTTATATATTCATATCTTCATGATTTGAAGCCCCACTTTTAAAGTGATGACATTGAAAGTTTCATATAAATCACAAATTATTTAAGTCCCATTTAGCACAAAAAAACGAATTAGTTTCTAAGGAACAAAAGTAGCATTCAAATTAACAAATGAAGACATCTTTTAGTATTAAAGAGCTAATTGTAACTTCATAATATGATATATGTCTTCAACGACTGTCCAATGTAACTGACATCAACGTGGACTCTGATTGTTTAGGCTTCATCTTTAGTACTAAAGAAGCAAATTGTCACTTCATAATATGATATGTGTCTTCAATGACCGTCCAATACAACTCACATCAATGTGGACTTCGATTTTTTAGGCTGATTTCATAATGAGCATTGGTGATCTGGAATGACCAAACTAAATTTATGACAAGTTTCTATGTAACTATACCTGGTACTCTTGCTTCGAAATCAGGTTAAGCTTTAGATTTGTGAAAATTTTTGCAATACTTGCTTTGCTCCTCTTTCCACACTTTTATAATAGAGATGGATGCCTATACTATAACCGATTCAATTAATAGCTCTCAATAAGATAATAATTCAAATTGTGAATTTATAGCTTTTTTATGTTATTTTTCTGAATTTTAATTAAGAAAAAATAATTTTCTATTATATATTCTCCATTGAAAATAATTTCTATTTCTAAAACCAATTTGGATTATCTAAATTTATTAATCTGAATCAATTTGGGTTACCTAACTATTGAAAAGTCAAAACTCGTCGCTGAGTCTATTTCCTTTGTTAAAAAAATTAAGAACTAAACGCGGTTGTCAAATATCATATTCTCATCTCATGTGCATTTACGAACTTCCCTGATCTGAGTAAAAAAGCGTCGCTATTTCCAGCAGTTGTCTGTCTCCCGTTATTCTCTTCGATGCATCTCTACTTGTAGCAGCCGTCGTCTGTTTATACCGCTAGTCACTCTCTAGGATCAGACTGTAAGAATGAAATTGATGAGTAATTTTTCCAAAGAATAGAAGACAGATTGGTAGAAGAGACAGTAGAGGAAGGAAAAGTTCTCCAAATGTTTATTATTCCTTATTTCATGTACTACAGTGGCATTTATAGCCGATCACAATTAGGAAGTGAAACAAAAAGTAACGTAAATTGCTAGACATTATTTTGAATAAATCCTCCACCAAAGTAGGAGT
>JAOSBN010000008.1:35868619-35892735 GCA_027563595.1 Erythroxylum suave | reverse complement strand
ATGTTATGCCGAATGTTTAGTATTTGACTATTGATCTCCTTATATTCATGTGAAAATTGATGTTTGAGTTAAGATTATACGTTATGTTCATATTTTGTTTTACACAGGTTTAATATAATGGCACCTAGTAGAAACAAGGGAAAGAGGGTGGTAACGACCGAAGAAGTTCCTCGCACTCAACAACCAACAATTACATTCTCGAATAAAGATAGTCAACAACAAACTTTACCAACATCGTCTGTTAGTCATGAGGGATCTTCAGGTCTGTTATTGTTAACCAAACATATTTACATTAATGCTGAAATTACTCACTACATGTGTAGTGTGTTTTTCTTAGTATGATTTTTTTGTTTTCAGGTTTCAATACTGGCATTAGAAAACGAGGTAGAGGTAAGACAAAAAGAGCTAAGTTGCAACGGATGAATGTTGCAATGAATAACAAGTTGTTTGAAACCATTGACCCCACGCAACCTAGCCCTTTGGATAAGATCCAATCTGCAAAATTGTCCAGTGAGTTGGGCATCGTCGTGAGGAATGAATTGCCTTGCCTTTAGCATGTCAAGCTGTTGAAGGAAAACAACTTGCTCCAAAATGCTTTGGACAAAGTTTCGGTAATGTTTTAATTCATTTGATTATATGTATTGCGATTTTACTTAACAAAAATAGTAACTTAACTTATACGTGTTCTTCACATATGAAGCTCAATATCATTAATATCGACATGCCTGAGGTTTGAAGCTGTGTTAGTTCACTCTTGAAACAAAGAGTGAAGGATTATGGATAAAGACTTCATAAATATTACCATTATTTCCCTTCCGATGAAGAGGCAAGGAGACATGTTCTGGACTGGGTCACATAAAAAAATTGGAGTGAAATGTGTGATTATTGTGCCTCAAAGAAGGTTCAGGTTTTTTTTCTTTATATTTCCTTCCATTGATTTTGTTTATACATTTCATGACAACTTCTCTTAGTTTAGGAAAAATGTGAAAAAGCCAAGGTGAATAAAGTACAAATGAAGACTCCTTATAATACCAACTCCAAATTATTTGTTGTTGTCTGACAAGAATTTGTAAGTATAACGTTTTCAACTTATTATTCTATTTCTTAATACAATTAATTCTATTATCTTCTATTTTCTTAAATTCATATAATAGAGCCAAACACAACTCCAATGACAAGATGACAAGAGTGTGATAGGATCACACGCTATATGCTAACACATTATAAAGAAGATCAAAGTTGAAGAGGCACAAAGTAATTATGTAAGTACAAACAAATTGATATTACAATTTATTTTTCTATGTGATATTAAGTAATAATTTTTTAGTTAACTCGATTTTGTACTTTAAATTGTAGGACAAGATGTAGGAGTTTTTGCAGACTTCATTGTTTGAGGGGAATCAACTCAATGTCAATTATATTTGCAACAATGTCCTTGGTACAAGATTAAGAAATATTAATATAGTAATTTTAAGGAGAGATGAAAATTAATAGTTGGCAACTAAAAGTATTAATAATAATTTTAAGGATCGAAGAAAATCAAGAAATAGGATAATTGTATATTGGTCCTTCTTATTCCTTTAATTCCCATATTTGATATGATCTTATCATTTACTTTCATTCCCCTCTATCTTAGTTTTCTAATGCCATAAATTTCATACAATTTAGATAATTATATCGAAAATTATATTTCAAAAGTTACAGGTTGTTTGAAAACAAGACCGATAGACATAACTCAACTTGAAATCAGAATTTAAAAACAATGTCCTTTAATACCCGATCATTATATTAATTTAAACTTCTTTATTAAACGTAATCACTGAGCATTAAAAGAAAATTTTAAGAAAATCAACAGCCCACGTGCAGGACGCGTGGCTGCCTCCTAGTAGGGGTATTATACTATTATCTGTCATTGTTACGAGACTTCTGATTAGTTAGTTGTATTTAAATATTAGAGCTATATATGCATCCCGTCCCCCCATATGTTGAACTTGAACATCAGCAGATCCCAACACCTGTAAACCAATGGCTCAGATGAACCCACTGTTTGTCCTTCTCCTCGTCCTGTCGTCTCCCCTCCTTCCCGCCACAATCCAACCTTCCGTTGCCCTCTCCTTCCCATTTTCTCAGTACGACATCGCCGTCTCGCTATCCCATTCTCTCTTGATCGGTGTGTCCGACCTACGCACAGCTCGCGGCGACGTGTCGGGATCTAATCGCGCGAAGCTCATTGCCCAACAGCTGGAACGGGGCTCACGTTTGGGCATCTGGGGGATCGCGTGGTCCGCCGGATCGGATTACCTCAAAAACTACTCCTGGAGGGAATTGGACTACAGGGAGGCCTTCAGTGCTGTTTCGGACTTGAACGAGTTGATGCGGCAGTTAGGCGAGTTGGCTCGGGCTGAATGGGACACAGAAAGAGCAGCTTGGATTTCGAGAATCGGTCAAATGTTCCAACAATCGGTAAAATGCTTGCACCCTTTGCTAGTATTATTCTTGTTATTATTACAAAGGTTAAGTTCATTTAGGTGGGTCATAGCCTTTTTTCTAATGGGTATGTGAAAAAAAAATATGGGCAGGGAGCACTGAGGGAGGTGTTGTTGAAGACGGTAGATATGGAGGTGGTGGAGGCGGTAAAGATGGAGGTGGTGGATGGAGCATTGTTGAGGGACTGTCTTGAAGTGGGAAGCGATGGCTTGAAGGGGTTGGTAGAAATTGTCAAGGATATGACTTCACAGTCCTATTCCAATACTGATTATACTGCTAGAAGTGATTTATGAACTTTAACTAGCTGATATCAACAATGCGCCATCCACCACCTCTCCCATGTGAGTTTGAAAATGATTATACTGCTAGAAGTGATTTATGAACTTTAACTAGCTGATATCAACAATGCGCCATCCACCTCCTCTCCCATGTGAGTTTGAAAATGAGTATTTTCAAACTCATTTTCCCTTCTTAAGTTTGTCATCATAATTGAGATGTTTGCATAGTAATGAATTTGATGTTAGTTTCGCCAATTGCATTGATCAATTGGCGAAAACTTCACCGACCATATTCCTCTTTCATGCCCACCAGATCTGGAAGCCTCCACACACTAGCAATTCGATCCTGAAAAAGGATTCATTGTCCAATTGATTGTATCAGAAGAGAAGCAATCTCGCATATGACGTCACCTTTTATCTTTAAAGACCACTTTAAAGATGAAAAGAGTCCTTCCAAAGCCAACACGTGTACGTTACCTTTCATCTTTAAAGACCACAGACAGCAGAGAACGCACCACTCCATTCATGTACCTTTTTTTAACTTTTTAAAAAACCATTAAACAGAGATAGCACCACTTGTACCTTACCTTTCATCTTTGAAGACCACTCATTATGGCTAGGAAGAGAGTAAACAGAGATAGCAATATACTTTATAAAACAACTTAATAAAGTAAAGCTTTACTTTAATGCCCACTCCACGACAATACTTTCTTAAACAACTTAATAAAGTAAAGCTCATCTTTACTTTAATGCCGACTCCATTGTAACACTTTCATGCTTTTAAAAGCAAGCTAATAAACTATTTAATAATGCAAGAAGCATGATTCCGTTTTGCTCCTTTCTTTATTTTTAATTTTAATTCAATTAATCCAATTAATTAAATCAAAATTCAGCCTAATATTAAATATTCCTTTGCGCTTATAATTAACAATTAATTAGTGGAAGCTCAACATTTAGTTATAAGTTTAAAGCCCAATTTAATTAACTCTTAATTGAATTGTCCTGGTCTTATTGGCTCTAATCTAATTCGTTCATTTCTCTCCAAACTGTCTCATCTTCTTTTTGATAACCTCCGTTTATTTTTTTTACTTTTTTTGATAACCTTCCCAGAAACCATGTGAGGAATCTAATTGGACTTAAATAATTCAAGCTCCAATAAGCCCAGAATTATTTAATTTCATTAGAATTAATTCTTGGACTTATATAATTCAAGCTCCAATAAGCTCACAATTATTTAATTTCATTAGAATTAATTCCAACTTATTAACCAAATGTCATTCCACTAAAAACAATTGGTTGCACTCTTGAATTACTTAAAATTATGAGAAACCATGTTTCAATTTATTAATAGGATGTCTGATCGCAAATTCTATTATGAACCATACTATAGCAATCCGCACAATAACGGGTAAAATTATCATTTTGCCTTTATGTTGATTTTTTCTTTGTAGATCTCCCATTTTACTCTATATGGTGATTAACACACAAGATTTAATCTTGGTGTTAAGACCTGATGGGTAGCTACCGTAAAACATCTAGAAGTGACGATATCACTATAAACTCTTTATTTGAGTGAATGTTCCCTGATGCATGTTTCAATTAATAATTCCAACATGCGGACACTGGATTGATACCAAGTAAAAATCTATTCTGATCATAACAAAAATTATAACGAAACACCCATGAGTTCACCACTCATTAAGATTGTGGTTCGTAATAAACGAATGCTAAGGTGTATGTTTTAAGATTAAAGTAACGACCTACTTTATTCTTTAAAAACAAACCCGATTTCAGATTCATTTAATAGTGTCATTACTGCTAGTCAGCTACTATCATGCTTTGAAACTCATCATTCTCTTGAAGTAAACTCCTTTACTTACACTGAGGTAAATCACAACACTACGGTCTAAATCATAACAACCAACTTGATTATTCAATTGTGAATAAATTAATTTAGATTATAATAATATACATATTTCCCATACGTCTTCATGTATATGTATATTACTTATAAAAGAACCGTTGGAACCTTATGAATAGTTATATTATGCTCATACAAATAAAACCAAACTCTTTTGTTTTATTAATAATAAATATTTTCATTACGATATTGTAACTGGAGGAAAATTAAGTTATATGTAAATACACTTGCTTTTCAGAGCACTATATTTATATAACCCTAACAATCTCCTACTTGCCCTAAAGCAAGTTTGACATATCCCTCATTCCCATGCCTTCTAGGTGACCCTCGAAGCTCTTTTATGACAGCTAAGCAAGTTTGACATATCCCTCATTCCCATGCCTTCTAGGTGACCCTCGAAGCTCTTTTATGACAGCGTCTTCGTGAACAGATCAGTAAGGTTTTGTTCTGTGAGAATCTTTATCACATCCACCTTTCCACTTTGTATTATCTCTCTTATGAGATGATACTTTCTCTTAATGTGTTTTGCGGCTTTGTGGTTTTAAGGTTCTTTAGAATTAGCCACTGCCCCATTATTATCACAATAAAGTGTAATGGCCTTTTCCACCTCAGGAACTACCTCCAAATCCTTTAGGAACTTGCGGAGCCAGATTACTTCTTTTGCTGCTTCATAAGCGGCAACATACTCAGCCTCCATAGTCGAATCAACAACACAAGATTGCTTGACACTCCTCCAAACTATGGCTCCACCTCCCAAATAAATTATAGAACTAGAAATTGATTTCCTTGAATCAACATGTGATTGGAAATTGGAATCTGTATATCCTATCAGACTAAGGTCACTTCTAGAGTAAACAAGCATTAAGTTCTTCGTCCTACGAAGATACTTAAGTATGCATTTGACTGTAGTCCAATGCTCCATTCCTAGATTGGATTGGAATCTGCTTACCGGTCCCATTGCATAACAAATATCCAGTCTAGTGCAAAGCATGACATACATTAAACTTCCAACTGCCGAAGCATATGGAATGTTGCGCATGTGTTGGACCTCCTCTTGGGTCTTAGGTGCTTGCTCCTTTGAAAGTTTGATTTCATGTAGGTGTGAAACCCCTTTTGGAATCCTACATGGCAAACTTATTGAGCATGTTCTCAATGTAGGTCAGTTAAGACAAGGCTATCTGCTTATTCTTACGATCCCTTACAAGCTTGATTCCTAGAACATAATTAGCCTCTCCCAAATCCTTCATTGAGAATTATTCGTTCAACCATCCCTTGACCATAGATAATATTCCTACATCATTCCCAATGAGCATAAAGTCATTGACATACAGAATTAGGAAAGTAACCTTGCCTTCTTGTATCCTTTTATAGACACAAGGCTCATACAAGTTTTGTATGAACCCACAGGTTTTGATAGCCTTATCAAACCTAATGTTCTAAGACCTAGATGCTTGCTTAAGTCCATAAATGGACCTTTGCACTTGCATACCTTATGCTCATTACCTAGCTCAACAAATCCTTCTGGTTGAGCCATATAAATGGTCTCTTCAAGATCTCCATTAAGAAATGTGATCTTGACGTCCATTTACCATATTTCATAATCAAAATAAGCTGCTATGGCCAAAAGAATTCTGATGGACTTAAGCATGGCAATCGGAGAAAAAGTCTCCTCGTAGTCTATACCCTCCTTTTGCGTATAGCCCTTATGTAGTGCCCCCTTACCGTAAGGTACACACCGGGACGCCCGAAGGTCATTTCGGTGCATATCCTACGATAAGGGTGAGCTAAGTTCGATCACTACTTTAACTTCACATGGCATCATATCATTCTATATTTATAAAGCATCATATGAAAAATTACAATATTTTAAATCCAAACTTTTTCCTCATTTCACTTCGCAAAATCGAAAGTCTACATGGTATCTTTCAACACTTACTACATGTACATCATCCAAACCTAGTACAAAAGTACTACATGAAAGAGGAAAATATACAAAATCTATCTAATCTGTCCAAAAATCCTAGCTGACTGACCTTTGAGCCATGACCTCTCTTGCCAAAATAGAATCTATGTGGCTAATGGAGCCTCTCAGTAGCTAGAGTCATCTATCGGTTCTGAAAAGACAACGTTGCAATTTTGGTGAGTTTTGTGAACTCAATGAGGTAACCATCATCGAGGGTTCACTCAATTCATGCATCACATCATTTCACATATCATATATTCACATTGTTGCATATTTGACCACGTTTCACATTTTCACTTAAGCATAAGCAAATTATGTACTTCAATCAATCAAAACATACATAACCAAATGCATATGAAATGCTCGTGAGACTCTTTTCCAATTGTTACTTTGTTGTGACTGAGTGCCTGAACTGTCCTGTATCCATTTTGGATACCGGGCTTATTAATAAACTGCCCCTTATCCGATAAGGATATAGAGTTCATTACACGTTGAGCCTGAGGCTCTGAAGCATTTGTGAGCTCGAGGCTCCTTTTTACCCGTTGAGCTTTAAGCTCTGATCTTTGGCTACTCTAGTCACAACTTCCATTATCTGATTATGCATTTATGAATGGAATGCATGTAACACAATCAATAACATTATATAGCACATAGGTCTTCACATTCACATACAAGTAACATTTCAATATCTCAATCCTCATTCACATTCATCGGACCTTCTGTCCGGAATCCACAATCAAACACATTCATTTCACGTTCATTTATCATCTACAACATAACTTAAGCAAACAATAATTGAGAGAAACCGTCTAGGTTACTTACAGTACGCTCCAGATTAGAATTTGCTTCCAAATTTTAAGAATGATTGGATGCAGGCACTTGACCTACATAAACCATTTATGCAATGCACACATTGCACACTCATTAATAATTGCACACGTAATAGCATTTATTCATACACAATGTCTAATTGGACTATGTACAATGCATGTTCAATGACAAACTTGGGTATTGTAACAAACTTCACATCTCATGCACATTCCCATTTCATAAATTAATCACTCATCAGTTCTTTGAATTACCCCTCAATCCTTAGGTACTTTGATATCAATAACTCATTCACTACTTTACCGATATAATCCCATATATGATTAGTGAAGAGGAAAATAGAGTATATCACTATGTATATATCATTATCAACTTTTTGCTTCAAGCTTAATATTTCCTCTAACTATCACTTTAATCTTTCTTTCACACCATTGCACACTTTCATTGATCTTTCAACTCCCAAAATTGGTTTATCACTATCCCATAATATTCCAGTCATCAATCCAAGGAAAATCACTATATACGGTACACTACATCTCCTCACTCATTTTCCAGCAAATAAGAATATTACTGTTCTTAACCATTTAGCAGTGAACTAACGATACATGCTTCATTTCATGCAAAAACTACATAATCATAACAAGCTTATTTGTTTGAAGCTCCAAACTCTTCAAAATCACATAACTTTAATCTCTCATGCACCCACGTACATCAACTTGAAAGTTGATAGGGAGGCTCGGTCTTTCTTGGAATGGAAGAAAGGAATATCCAAGTAGAAGTGGGGACTATAGGGAAAAGTAAGGTTTAGCTTCGGTGAATATTTGATGAAAAGCTCTGAGTTGGGGGAATTTTAAAAAAAGAAGTTTCAAGAAAGATAAAGACAAGGATAATAGCTTGTCTTTTACAGGCAATAAAGATCTTAACTAGCTAGGACACATGTCCAATTCTTATCCACTTATTGCCTTCCCTTTATCCAAACTCACTTAAGTATAATTTATACTTAAGTTTATGTCTTAGTAATACCACTGTAATCACAAGTAATAACCTCTTACTTACTTTCAGATTTTTCCTATAGCACATCATTTCAGGTCAACTTTATGTTCTCTTTTTGACCCTGACACTTAAGTCATTTTGCAACACTTTCCTCTAGAAACATATTCCCCTATATCTTATGTCTCTATTGACATCAAAATCATTCAATTTGGTTCTGTCCTCAATCATATTGAACCTTTTTCTATTGGGGGCAACTAGCATAACTTTCCCTATTGGTATCAGATCAAGATCCTTGTTCGATGGATTGAAAGAGGACTTATAGGTCTATAACTTTCTTGAAGATCTTAGGAACAAATTCTATCATCTGAAGGGTTAAAGATGGAACAGACAATTCTAAACAGACGAAGCAATAAGCAGACGAATGCAAAAGTAGATGAATGCAAGAAACAGACAAATGCAAGGAACAGACGATTCGAAACAGATGAAGCAATAGGCAGACGAATGTCAAAGCAGAAAAATGCATGGGAACAGACGATTTGATACAGACGAAGCAATAGGCAGACGAGTGCCAAAGCAAGCGAATGCAAGGGAACAGACAATTCGAAACAGACAAAGCAATAGGCAGACAAATGCCAAAGCAGATGAATGCATGGGAACAAATGGCTCAAAATAGACGAAGAAATAGGCAGACGAATGCATGGGAACAGACAATTTGAAATAGACGAAGCAATAGGCAAACAAATGCCAAAGTAGATGAATGCATGGGAACAGAAGATTCAAAAAAGACGAAGCAATAGGCAGACGAATGCTAAAGCAGAAAAATGAATGGGAACAGATGATTCAGCCACAGACGATGCATCTATAAAGATGATAGACGAATACAATAAGTAGACGATTAAGGTGGTCAATTTAAGACGAAGAAAAGTCAACCACAGAAGATGCGTCTATACAGATGATAGAGGAATATAATAAGTAAACGATTTAGGTGGGCAACTTAAGACGAAGAAAAATCAACCACAGACGATGCGTCTATATAGACGATAGACGAATAAAATAAGCAGACGATTGAGGTGGTCAACTTAAGACGAAGAAAAGTCAATCACAGACGATGTGTTTATGCTCCTGAACATCTCCCCCTTATTAAGACCATAACTTTCTACTCCACCATCTATAACTCCCATACTAACTATTCTCAGTAAACGTCTTCAGCACATTTTTCTTCACTAAGTTCAACGCTTAGATTTTATTTCTAGTCTTCCTACTCCATTTTATTCTAATCATTTTCTATAACCAAAATTCTCAATCTATCTCATTACTATTCACTATACCCGAAATATCAATGAGTGCATGTACAATTATTTTCATGTGTAGAAAATGCCACTATTCAAATGTATGTGTATACCACTTTATGCATGAGCATGAAAAATGCATTTATAAGATCTCTTTAATTACTCATTTTTACTATTTTAACCTCCCAAAGGTAATGGGATGTTACACCTTAGCTACCAATCTAGCTTTAAAGGTCTCTATCTTTTCATCAGATCCTTTGTTCCTTTTAAAGATCCAGTTACACCTTATGGCTTTTACATCTAGTAGTAAATCTACAAAGATCCAGACTTCGTTGGTGTACATGGAATCTATTTCCGATTCCATTGTCTTGAGCCACTTTTCCGCATCAACGTCATTAACAGCCTGTGTATAAATAATGAGATCCGTTACTTCTTGGTCTGAGATGGCAGTTATGCCTTCTCTTAAACCTAGATACCTGTTTGGTTGTCTCACAACCCTCCCACTATGTCTAGGCATTACTTGACATTCAGGCTGCTCTTTCGATTCAACTCTTGAATCCATTTTAATATCTTGTTCCGCTATATCCGATATAACTCTTGGTTCAGATAAAATAGCTAATTCCTTTAGTACTACTTCACTTCTTTCTTTGTGATTTCTCACAAATTCTTCCTCCAAAAAGGTCACATTTGTTGACACAAATACCTTCATGTCCTAAAGACTGTAAAAATAGTACCCTCGTGTACCCTTAGGATATCCTACAAACAAACATACTTCTGACCTTAGTTCCATTTTTGTGGATCAGGCCTTAGAACATGGGTTGGGCAGCCCCAAGTTCTCAAGTGTCGCAATGAAGGAACTTGTCCAGTACACAACTCCCTAGGTATTTTAGGCACCAATTTGGATGGAGCAAATTTAAGAAGATAAGTTGCCGTTTGTATGGCATATCCCCAGAACGATTCAGGAAGGCTAGTGTAGGACATCATTGATCTTACCATTTCCAATAGTGTCCGATTCCTTCTCTCAGCTACACCATTCTGTTAAGGTGTTTTGGGAGCTGACAAGTTGGAAACAATTCCATTGTCAATTAGGAATTGTTGGAACTCTCCAGATAAGTACTCATCACCTCGATTCGATCGAAGTTGTTTTAATGGCTTGCCAAGCTGCTTCTCAGCTTCAATTTTGAATTTCTTGAGCCTTTCAAAGGATTCACTCTTTTTGTGCATCAAATACAAATAGCCATTTCTAGAGTAATCATCTATAAAGGTTATGAAGTATTCATATCCTCCTCTAGCTTGTACACTCATGGGCCCACACACATCAATGTGTACCAGGTCAAACGTAGATTCAAATATGTTTCCTTTGGAAGGAAATGAGGCCTTGATCATCTTTCCTTTAATATAAGACTCAAAAGTGGGTAATGGACCATTGTCCAAGCGCATAAGGATCCCATCCTTCACTAACCTATCAAGTCTTTTCTGATTGTCATGACCCATCCTTAAATGCCACAGATATTTTGAATTAATGCTAAAGTCATTGGATATTCTTGGTTTTATTAATACTGTGGCGTTTAGTGAGCTTGTCATAGGTTATATAAAGAACAATCCCTATTTAATTACCACATTACAAATAAAATCCTTATTCTCATATATTGAAACAACATTTTCAAAATATAAGGAATAACTAGATTTTACTAAACAAAAAATAGAAATCATGTTCCTTATAACTATGGGGATGTAATATACATCCTTTAAATATAACCTATGATCACTAGGAAAGTCTAAGATAACTACTCCCACTACTGCTGCTGAAATGTAGGATCCATCCGCTATCTTGACTTGAAAATTTAGGCCTTCCCTTTCTTTGCACACTTCTTCTTTTTCTTGCACTTACTTTTGGGCTTAGAAGAAGATGCCATAGGAGCCTCAGGCCGAATGGCTTTGATATTTAATATCTCCTCCATATTCTGGAGGGTATTCATCAATTCACTCAAGGTACAATCTTTGGTGTTGAGCTCATAGTCCAACTTAAATTGCTGAAAAGAAGGGTTTAAGCTATTGATGATTATGATCATCTGCGTTTCCGCATCCATTTTCGCCCCAAGGAACTCGAACTCAGTAACTGCAGAGATTACTTTAAGCATGTAATCCCGCATCGGTTCACCAATCTTTTATCTGAGATTGTGAAAGGTTTAGATAGTTTTCCTTGCGGACCTAGTCCTCACACCAAACATCTCTTGTAGGTGAGAGACTATTGAACAGGAATTTTTCGTGCCTGCAAGTTGCTTCTATAACATTGCGCTGAAAGAAGCCAGAATATAGCACTTAGCAGTCTTATCAGCATTCTGTCATCGCTCATGTTGTTGGACTTGCTCAAGAGTTGAATTGTCACCCGGAGGTGCAGGCTCGTTGTCCGTTAATACCTATGAAATTTGTTCATATTGGAGAACGATGTCGAGGTTATGTCTCCATTCATTAAAAATTTCTCAATTTTCCAATTTGTTATTAGTCAAGAGCATTGTGAGTGGATTCATATTGTGGTAATTATGTCTGAAAATATAAATTATTGAAGAATGAGCATACTAGTCAAAAAAAAATTGGAACTTTGTATAAAATCATGATGTATATATGCATGATGATAGATTTAACAAAACTTTTAAAAAATAAATCTTTATACAACGATTATTTTTCTTATCTATAACGGACTTAATGACGATGGACCATCTTATCCATTAAAAGAAAGACTAAGACCCTTCTACTCAAAAAGCTACCAAGCATCTTTATGCCTAGCTCTTTGAGAAGCGCCATAATTTAGTCCATGCATTTATCAACAGAACTACAGTACGCAAGTTATTGACAAACCATGTTGAGTGTGCAACCATTTGATTCATCCACTAAAGGTACTTGCAAACCATGCCTCGGTAAGAGATCACATTTGCTACCTATGAGTAGACTTATCATTTAGGAGACCCAAACCATGCAAGATCTAGGATTCATGTCCTCCAGTGGGGAGTAACACTTCACCACATACAAATGGGCCATAGCATGGAGATCACGGGCTCTCACATGAGCATCCTCTCCCACTCAATCTTTTTCGGTCTTTAAGTTTTAATAATTACCATCTTGTCTAGATTCAATTTATTAACCATCCTATATTGTTTCATTATATATCTCATACATAATGAATGCATGGCAAAGCCTAGGGTGACAATTTTTCTAAATGGCATACATTCACGTAATATCGCATATTATTTGCATCCATTCAACCATTCATCTCTTGAATTAAATAGCTACTTTTGGTTGTCCATCCTAGAAAATTAAAAGAAAATTACAAGGCCTTTAGGCGTAAAAGTTCTTCTTGGACTTGGATCTTCCACTTCGAAATCTTCGCTCCCATGACCCAACCGTTCGGTAAAAATGAGTTAATGACATTTAAAAAAATCTAATTTGTAAATAGAAAAATAAAAAATTACAACACTTGAAAAAAATCAAGAATTAATAGAATTTAATCAAAATAAAAATTGCCATTAAAATAAAATAAAAATTGAAAACATTCACCTTCTTTTCTTCGATCCATGATTGCTCCATCTTCAAAATTACATAATTTTTTACAGTACAAAAATGAAAACAGAAAAATTAAGACAAGGAGGAAACATGGCGATGATAGGCCAGCCTCCTTGTTACAAACCAATCGAAGAAAAAAATACAAGATAAATCGATTTTCTAGGGACAACCAGAAGAGCAAACCAAAACATACACAACATATATTTTTATCACATAAAAAAAATTGCAGCATACATAATTTAATTTAATTGCCTTCCCATGCCACATATAGGAACTGAATCATGCATAATAAAACCGGCTCTGATACCAATTGTTGGATCAACAATAAAAACATGCTTTTGCTTGGTTAAACGGTAAATTTCAAAAAAAAATTCCGAAATCAAAATATAGCAGAAGAGTAACATCAAATCAACATGCTTTAATCCATACATGATATGGTATAAGGAAAATAAATAAAATGAGAACAAGATCGGAATTTTTACCAACTCCTTGCTACAGCTTTGACTCCTCACTGATGTGTCCTCAACCAATCCAATCTACCACTTGTTTTCCTTGAACAACTTAGTTATCAAGATCCTTTAGTGGAAAAGGAGAAGAAAAATGAATAGCAAACTTTTTGCTATATTCGGCTAGTTGGAAAGAACAAAAAATGAGACATTCTCATATTGCTATGTTCGGTTAGTTCCAAGGGCAAAATCAAGAGAGCTTTTTTTTGCTATATTCGAAGAAACATTTTTTGGAAAAAATAATGGAGAAATACCAAGCCAAAAAAGTTCATTTAGCAAACGAAAAACTAAAAGACTTACATCTTTTTGTTGGATAATTTTATAATGATCCATAATGAGACCACATATGTATATTATTCATGTGTGTTATCATTTCATTAGCCTTAAATTAAGTGATCTAATGAATTGTTTAAGTAGGCTTAAAGGTATATTTGTCGTGGAGTTAATGTGTAGATACCATTGTGTAATTTCTATTTCTATGAGGGGCAGAAATAGAAATTATAAAAGTTTTCTCCAATTGCTTAACCGTCAAATGGAAAAACTCTATATAAAAGATTATGGTCCCCAATCCATTCTCTAATCAGTCATTTTCTCTATATCCTCTCAAAAGAGAAATCATAAACAAAACAAAAGGGAATTGGATTGGAAGACAAATTCGATCTACATCATTCCAAGTTGAATTATTACTATCAATAGAATCTAGTACACCTTTCTCTTTCAATCTCTTAATACACGATTCTATAATTAAGTTTTGTTAGGATTTAATTCTTAACAAGTGGTATCAGAGCGAGGTTAGTGTCATGTCTACTATTAGAGATTTTATACCGAGACATCATGAATTATCGTGCAATTTCATTTTTTCGTATAAATCAATCAATTCAGATTCTTTTTTCGTGATTGTATGGGTTGAATTTGTGTGAATTGTTGTGGACCTTTTGCTTATTGCATCTTAATGTATGATCTGGTAAATTTAATTGCAATTTAGTGGCTTAAATATGGAGTAATTATGTTCGAAATTTCCAAAATTATTTGCGAAGAACCCTAACTTTCGATCATTTTGGCTTCAAATTGGCTAATTTTCGATCAACTTGTGGCGAAATTAGTTTAGGGCTTTTGATTTATACATGTTTATGCATGTTTGGGAGCATTTAATTTGAAGTTTGATGGATATCATTTTCTGGGCAATTCAATTAGAGTATTTTTGCAACTTTTAGTTATTTTTGTGCCCAAATTTCATGTTTTGGTTCATGCTGACTAAAATTCATTGAGGGCTTTTGATATAATCATGTTTTAGTGAATTTATATGATTTTTTTTTGTAATTTTGATATCAAAATCATGGTTTTTAATATCAAATTGTATTACTAGCGAAGAACCCTAAATTTCGGTCACTTTGGATTCAAATTGGCTCATTTTCGATCCACTTTTGGTGAATTTAGTTTAGGGCTTTTGATTTATACATGTTTATGCATGTTTGGGAGCATTCAATTTGAAGTTCCACGAATTTCATTTTTTGGGCAATTCAATTAGGGTATTTTGGTGATTTTCGGTTAATTTTGTGCCCAATTTCACTCAATTAAGGTCGAATTAATTGATAAAATTGGGGCTTTTGTATTTTGAAGATTAAGCATAATAATCTTGATAGTTTTGTCAAATAATTTGGTGGATTAAGTGAAGTTTAATGAAATGTTTTCATACATCGATCTTTTCTTCGACATTTGATTAAATTAAGTACATTCATTCTGAAAGGAGTCGATCTTTTAATTTTGATTAACTTACATGCGACATCTATTATTTATATTACTTGTCTAAACATTCTATTACCAAAGAAACCTCTCTGATGTAGATAAAGAAAGATTAGATGTTTGTGCTTGTTTAATTCATGCGAATATTAGCCAATCCAAAGAAGGGTTCATATTTGACCGAACTTCATACACACTTGTGATGGTAAATATGTGATAATTATCAAGGTAACCATATATAAATAATAAATCAATCCAAAGATAGATTTGTTATTTAACATAACTTATTATCAATGTTTGATCATTACAACAAAAGTACCAGTTACAATTAATATCACTAACCAAAGATTTGGTATTAATATTGTGCTCGGTATCTTAAGATATCATAGAATTAATCAATTTAACAACTATTTATTTGGTTATTTGATGTGAGTGTGTTTGTTTATTTGTTTTATTTTGTTCGCTATTCAGCTTTGATGTCTACTACTTCTATATCTGTAAACATGCGCAATGTTCCAATATTAAATGGAACTAACTTTAAGGAATGGAAAGAGAACATAGTAATTGTTCTTAGCTGCATGGACATAGACTTAGCATTAATAATGCCAAAACCAAATGACCTTACTGAACAAAGTACTACTGAGGAAATTGCATACTTCGAAAAATGGGACCGTTCGAACAGGCTAAGTCTTTTGATCATAAAGCATGGGATTCCAAAGGCTTTCAGAGGGGCCATAATGGATGACAATATCATTGCCAGTAAGTTCCTTGAGGAAGTTCAGAATCATTTTGTTAAAAACGATAAGGTTGAAACAAGCACACTCTTAGCGAGATTGATTTCAATGAAGTATAAGAGCAAAGGTAATGTCAGGGAGTACATCATGGAGATTTCTCATCTTGCTTCAAAACTTAAGGCACTAAAGCTTGACTTATTAGATGATTTGCTTGTACATTTAATTATGATCTCTCTGCCTGCACAATTCAGTCAATTTAAGGTTAGTTATAACTGCCAAAAGGAGAAATGGACTCTCAATGAGCTCATTTCATTTTTTGTGCAAAAAGAAGAGAGGTTGAAGCAAGATAAGACTAAAAGTGCTCATTTGGCTAGCACCTCTAAGGTAAGGGCAAAAGGAAGGATAGGGGAAAAGAAGTTGTTGTTCTTAAGGATCCGACGCAAAACAAACAGAAGATTGAAAATGGTTGTTCTTTTGTAGAAAGCCTAGACATAAAAAGAAGGATTGTGCTAAATTTGCTAATTGGAGAGCAAAGAAAGGTACATTTCCTGTTTTGGTTTGTTTTTTAGATCAATTTAGTTTCAGTACCAAGCAAAACTTGGTGGGTAGATTCTAGTGCTACTACTCACATTTGTGTTTCTATGTAGGGTTGCCTGAGCTACCGAGAGCCAACTGATGCTGAAAGACGCATTTACGTGGGTGATGGCAAATCGGTGGAAGTGAAGGCAATAAGACACTTTAGATTATTATTAAAAATTGGTTGTTATTTAGATTTGGTAAACACTTTTGTTGTACCGTCTTTTAGACAAATTTGATTTCAATTTCTCTTTTGGACAAATATGGATACTCTTGTTCATTTGGGAATTCTCAGTTAAGTTTATCTGTAAATTCCAATATTATTGGTATCGGTTTGCTTAATTTTTTTGATAATCTATATTTGTTGGAAACTATCTCATGTTATAATGAAACCTTGCACGTGGAATCGCATGGTACGAAGCGCAAGTTAGATGAGGATAATTCAGGCTCATTACGGCATAAACGCCTAGGTCACATCTCTAAATCTAGAGTTGAGCGTCTTATGTCTGATGGGATTTTGGACTCTTTTGATTTTTCAGACTTTGATGTCTGTGTTCAGTGTATCAAGGGAAAACAAACTAAATCAAAGAAAATAGGTGCCAATCAGACTACAGACGTTTTAGAATTAATACATACGAATATTTGTGGTCCATTCCCTACAGCTTCTTGGAATGGTTAACAATATTTTACAACATTCATAGATGAGTATTCCAGATATGGTTACCTATTTCTTATATATGAAAAATCGCAATCTTTGGATTTTTTCAAAACATTTAAGGCCGAAGTTGAGTTACAACTCAACAAACGGATAAAGAGCGTCAGATCTAATTGTGGTGGTGAATGCTATGGCAGATACGGCGGCTCAGGTGAATAACATTCGGGATCGTTTGCTAAATACCTAGAGGAATGTGGGATTGTTCCACAATATACTATGCCAGGATCACCTAGCATGAACGATGTTTCTGAGAGATGAAACAGGACACTTAAGGACATGGTAAGAAGTATGATTAGTCAATCTACTTTACCAGAGTCACTCTGGGGTGAAGCTCTAAAAATAGCAACTTATATCCTAAATCGGGTGCCAACAAAAGCGGCTACAAAAACACTGTATGAGCTTTGGGTTGGGCGAAAACCTAGTCTAAATCACTTACGTGTTTGGGGATATCCTGCTGAAGCGAGGCCTTATAAGCCTCATGAAAGGAAATTGCACTCCAAAACTGTTAGTAGCTACTTTATTGGCTATGTAGAATGATCACGGGGCTACAAATTTTACGATCCCACTAGTAGGCTAATTTTTTAGACGGGAACCGAAACGTTTTTTGAGGATGTTGAGTTTAGGGGAGAAATCAAGTTAGAAACATTGTTTTTGAAGAGGAAGAGGGAGAAATCTCAATTCCTAATACTATTTTTGACAATGTGCAGGTTTCTATACATATCATTTATTAAGAAGTAAATTCGGATTCTTGATCGGACAGTGCTGTTCCACCTCTCATTCATGATGACCTCTCATTCATGATGAGGTTTAACAACCTCAAGAACCTGTGCCATTAAGGCGATCCACGAGAGAAAGAAAATTTGCAATTTCAGACGATTATATCATATATCTCCAAGAACAGTAGGTAGAAAGTGGAATGTTGGAAGATGATCCAATCAACTTTCATCAAGTCATGCAAAGTTCTAACTCTCATAAATGGATTGAAGCCATGAATAAAGAGTACAAGTCTATGCAAGACAATAAAGTTTGGGAACTTGTCCCATTATCGAATGGTGCAAAACACATAGGTTGTAAATGGGTATTTAAAACCAAAAGGGATTCAAATGGTAATGTGGAGAGGTATAAGGCACGTCATGTGGCCAAGGGCTTTACTCAAAAGGAAAGAATCGATTTCAAAGAGATTTTCTCTCCGGTTTCTACGAAAGACTCTTTTAGGACAATTATGGCGCTTGTTGCACATTTTGATCTTGAATTGCATCAAATAGATGTTAAAACAACGTTTCTTAATGGTGACATTGAAGAAACAATTTATATGGTGCAACCAGAAAACTTTATGTCAGGAGACCCAAAGAATATGGTTTGCAAATTGACTAAATCCATCTATGGTCTCAAACAGGCATCTCGTCAATGGTATTTCAAATTTCATCAAGTTAGTGCTTCATATGGTTCTGAGACAAATATTTTTGATGATTGTGTATATCACAAGTTCATTGAAAGTAAACACATTTTTCTGGTTTTGTATGTCAAAGACATATTGCTTGCCACAAATGACATAGACATGTTGCATGACACCAAGAGATTTCTGCCAAAGAATTTTGAAATGAAAGATCTTGGTAATGCTTCATTTGTATTAGGAATTGAGATACACCGAGATCGTTCTCGAGGTACATTGGAATTGTCACAAAGGAACTATATTGAGAAAGTTCTTAATAGATTTGGCATGCAAAATTGCAAACCAAGTGAAACCCCGGTCGCTAAAGGAGACAAGTTTAGTCTCAGTCAATGCCCGAAGAACAGTCTTGAAATTAAAGAAATGTAGAAGATTCCTTATGCCTTAGCCGTAAGGAGTCTAATCCTAATATTGCGTTCACAATTGGCATGTTGGGCAGATATTTAAGTAACCCCGGCGTAGATCATTGGAAGGTGGTAAACTGGTTATGAGGTATTTACAGAGAACAAAGGATTATATGCTCAAATATAGGAGATCGGATAAGTTAGAGATCACCGAGTATTCCGATTCTGATTTTACTGGATGTCAAGACAGCAGGAGATCCACTTCAGACTATGTTTACTTGTTGGCTGGTGGGGCAATTTTGTGGAAGTCTGTAAAGCAGACGCTCGTTGTTACGCCCACCATGGCTGCAGCGTTTGTAGCCTGTTATGAGGCGTCTAATCATGGAATATGGTAGTGAAATTTTGTCACTAGGCTGCGAATTTTAGAAGGTGTTGAAAGACCACTCAAATTATATTGTGACAATAAGTCAACAGTTCTATATTCCAACAACAATAGAAGCTCGACGAAATCAAAGCATATAGAAATCAAGTTTCTCGTTGTGAAAGAAAGAGTGCAGAGTGGATAGATTTTCATTGAGCACATTGGAACAAACTCCATGATAGTGGATCCGCTTACAAAAGGATTGCCATCTAAGGTCATTCATGAACACACTGTTCATATGGGTGTTGCTCTATTTGAAGACATTTCGGTTTAGTAGGAGTTTGTATTAATGTTGTATGTTAGACTTAGGTTTGATATATATATTTGGATTAATTTATGCATAAATAAAGTATTCAGTTTATTACACTCTGTTAAGTATTTTGAAATATTGATCTCAATAAAGTAAAATAGGACTAGTTGGAAATAGGCATGTGTGGATCACAGTACATGTAATTTCTATGCTACACTTCTACGATTGATCTATGTTATTTGGCTATGTTGGTCTATGTGACCATTGATGGATCCAGTTAAGATTGATGTAACAAAGACCGCTTTGATCCTATATCGATAGCGCTAATGGACGAGATTGTTTGGATACCCTTCAAGACATGATAATGAATTTTAGGAGCTTACTAAAGTTAAAACACATTTATCAGGATACATTTGTGGTCCAGTGGGAGATTGTTGGATAATTTTGTAATGATCCATATTAGGACCACATATGTATATTGTTCATATGTGTTATCACTTCATTAGCCTTAAATTAAGTGATCTAATCAATTGTTTAAGTAGGGTTAACGGTAGTGGCAATAGTTCGGGGGCTAAGGGGGGGCTATCGCCATCCTTGATGAATTTTTTTAAAGTATTATTATATATATACACACAAGTATATATATACTATTACATATATATAAAAATTTGTTTTGATTCGCCCCCCTTAAAAGTTAGCCGAGCTTCGCCATTGCTTAACAGTATATTTGTCATGGAATTAATGTGTAGATACCATTGTGTAATTTCTATTTCTATGAGGGGCAGAAATAGAAATTATAAAAATTTTCTCCAATTGCTTAACCATCAAATGGAAAAACTCTGTATAAATGTTTATGTTCCCCAATCCATTCTCTGACGAGTCATTTTCTCTGTATCCTTTCAAAAGAGAAATCATAAACAAAACAAAAGGGAATTGGATTGGAAGACAAATCCGATCAACACCATTCCAAGTTGAATTATTACTATCAATGGAATTTGGTATGCCTTTCTCTTTTAATCTCTTAATAATATGATATGATACACGATTCTATAATTAAGTTTTGTTAGGATTTAATTCTTAATACTTTTCCCATACAACACCTTAGACGTTAATGGGTGAGAGTGAGTGTTTAAAAGCCATGCATGTTTATTTTTGCATCACATGCTAAAAGACATGCATGCAAAAATGAGCTGTGTACGTATTCTTTGTCAAAGGACGTAAGCTAAGGAGAGAGTGGAGAGACTAAGCCATAAAGCAGTACTCAGTACTCATTCATTACTCTCCACTCACATCTTCGGTACATGCATCATCAAATGAGGATTTGATCAAAGCTAATTGAAAAGAGTCCTTCCATACCCAACACGTTACCTTTCATTTTTAAAGACCACTCATTATGGCTTGGAAGAGAGTGAAGAGAGATAGCAAATAATGCACCACTCCATTCATGTATGTTTTTTTGTTATCTTTTAAAAAACCATTAAACAAGTTAAAGAAGATGAGCTTTACTTTAATGGCCATTCCATTACAATACTTTCATGCTTTAAAAGCAAGCTAATAAACCATTTAATAATGATGCAAGAAGCGTGACCGAATTCGACACCTTTGTAGAATTTGGTTTTGCTCCTTTTTTTATTTTTAATTTTAATTCAATCAATTAAATCAAAATTCAGCTTAATATTAATATTTCTTTGGGCTTATAATTAACAATTAATTAGTGTAAGCTCAACATTTAATTATAAGTTTAAGACCCATTTTAATTAACTCTTAATTAAATTTTTCTAAGCGCTATATTTACTTAACCCTAACATATACATGAGGCTAGCCCCTGACCCAGGGTTTACTTGCGTGAATTGCACTCCTGTTTGATGCAATCCTTGCCTTTGCCACTTCATTTACAGTAAAGAGGCATTTAGATACTTTATCTATGGCTATAATATAAAGTTGTGTACCAAAATCTAGGAAGTAGGAATGAATGCAAATTTAAATATCTCAAATCTTTCTAACCACTAATTAATTGATATCACTTCCTAAGCCAATTTCACATGCTTAGTTAATGCATTTGTCATACAGTTTCCATCCTTCTTAAAGTGAGATAACTTGACTTAAAGTACAACTGTTGAGGTGGATGCAATGTTACAATATCGTTATTGACTTTGGTCCCATATATCACTCCAAGACTCTTATGTGTCTTTTTCTTTCACGTTCTAGATATTGATGTAACCTGTAGTATAGACGTTATTACATGTCCCGGATTGTACATGAAATGGTTAAAAACAAAAAAAATTCAGAATACTTGATTTTGATTCCATCTCTAATTCCGAAGCAATTTTCGAGCTCCAAATGATCTCCAATCTCCCAGGACCTTTACGGATTATGTTTCCCGATACGTGGTTTAGGCCTTTCTACAATTTTCTCAATACGTAAGATCTCTTAATGGGAAGGATCCGTATGGTTACGATTGATATAAGCAATTGAAGGAGACCTTAAACTTTATATATAGCTTCCATATCGGGCTTCTCTATCACAAGTCCGATACGGGCCTAGTCCACACTAAATGGGATCCATTTTCTATCCTAACTTTGACCCATTGATTTAGACCATTTATTGGGTCACTTTATTATCCTTGTTTAGATCAAATTACGTAACTTAACTGTTAACTTGTTGAAAAGCCAAAATTAAAATTAATAGCTATCCACTTAATAAGAAAAGGACAAAAATGTCCTTTATGGACAAAAATGTTTTACATTCTCCCCCTTGGACAATTATTAATTGTGGTTTCACTCAAGTTCAAAACAATTTGAAAACTCGGTTAAGTCACGCTATTATATTGATACCAACTTTAAAAATTAAAAACATTTGATCCAAAGGTAATGAAAGTCTTACATTCCATCCTGCAAGGCTTTTGATACCGAAAAATATCAAACACTTGTGTCATGTGTGACATATGTCCAATATAATCACAAATATCTAATACCTTACTAACATGAATGGAAAAATGGGGTGTGGCAGACTAGGATGATACCTTTATGATCTAATACGTATCATCTTCGTCTATACTTCTCAATTTCTCTAACTTTATACTAAACTACACGTGCTAAACTGCTATAGAGAAAACTTGTTTCCTCTCACCAGATGCTAAACAACATTAGAGAAAACCTTTATGTTCTCCAAATGAATGTTAAACTGCATTAGAGAACCTTTATGAGATTAGAAACTTATATCCCTCTATGTCATGTGAAACTTTAAAGATATCCATATAATCTGTATATGTTTAATGAAATAGAATCAAGGTCAATCTTTATAAATGCCTAATGACCTTTAAAATGCTTAAGATCACCACAAATCTTAAGGATTCCATATGTATTATGACTATATACAAGAACAATTATTACTGAGGATAAAAGAAGACGATCATCTTTATTAATTAATAACCATAATGTCATGATACATCAAAATGTACAAACATTTAAGGAGCAAAATACAGTGATCCCTAACTACTGCTGTCAAGGACTTCAACACGCCTATACCGGATACATGTCTTACAAACACTAGTGGGCGAGGTCCTTTAGTCAATGGTTCAGCTAACATCTCCTCAATCTTAATATGCTCCACTTCAACGTCACCTTTCTATATCAACTCCTTGATGGTCAAATACTTGAACTCCAAATGCTTAGACCCTATGATACTCTTGTTGTTGTTATTGAACAACACTACAGCAAGATTATCCCAATACAACCAAATGGGTCTAGCAATCGAATCCACCACAGACAACTCAGAAATTAAGTTTTTGAGCCAAACCGCCTGTGCAGTAGCTCTATAACATGCAACAAACTTTGCATGCATGGTTGAGGAAGTCACTAGTGTTGGACCCCAAATTTTTTCTTAGAAGATTAGAATTAATAAATGAGAAAAGTAGAGAGATTCATATATATTCCTTGGTGCTTTCAGTGGCTAAGAGATTTTGAAATGGGAAGAATACAAACAAAAATGGAATTGAAATTGTGTAGTAAGTTGATGAAGAATATGTAAATATGTGTATGTTCTATTATTGGTGTTCATG
>JAOSBN010000008.1:35834256-35863089 GCA_027563595.1 Erythroxylum suave | reverse complement strand
TAAGCCTAATACTATTCATGGAATGTAAATCACATTACATAAACAATATACATGCATATATAAAAGAATACCTCATATTATACAAATAGTAAGTCAGAATGTCAGTACAAAAATTACATATGACCATTGACCTATGGCACACTACTAGCAAAAATTGAGATATTCATTGGAATTATTGTTGTTGACTGTTGATTTTCTGTCTATGCTCACCTTCGGGTTTTTTGGTTCTTGAGATTAATAAAGTTTATTTGACTGTGTTTTCTTTCGATTTAATTGTGATTCAATTTCGGTTCTTAATAACTTGGCAAAAAATTGAGAGGGTGAGCTAAGTAAAAATCATCGATTTGGACTAATGAGAGTTAAGTGAATCAATATGTAGAGAATTAAACCAAACCAGTAGAGTTGTGTAACAAGAGATCGAGCATATATTTCCGATAGGTTAGTAGATAGCTGAGAATTAATTTAGGTTTCGGGTTAATCGAGAATCGAGAGATCGCGATTCTATAATATAAATTAAGGATTATTAATTAGGATTAAGAATTATAATTTGAGAGAGAGTAATTCAACCTAAGGTCATCTAAGCCCATTAAGTCGAAAATTACATAATTGGTTAGATTTTTGTTAGTTTCAAACTAAATCCCCCCTTCTCTCACTTTGTGACTTCCTATTCCCATATTAAGGTTAGAGCCTGGAAATACTATACATGAGAACTAGCAATAAGAGATTAGAGAACTGCATTTTATACTCATGCATAAAATAACATCATGTACATGGCATTGTTTATTGCACACATTATAATAATTTGTTCATACACTCATTTGACATTTTTCAGGTATAAATGATTGATTTAATGTGATTATGATGTGGATAGTGAATATTTTGTTCAAAAAATTGATTTAGTGAATCAAATTACTAACTTAGAATTTTTGGAGAAATTTAAGAATTTTTTGAAATTTATGAATAATATTTTGATTAGGAAAAATGTCAAGTGACAAGACAGTTATTAAATAGTAGAAGAAATAAATATCAAATGGTAGAAGAATTACTAAAAAGTGATATTGGGATCTAGTGACACATGTCATTTAAAATTAGGAGTTAACTAGATTAGAATTACGAGAAAAATGGACTAGCATTTTTAAAAGACTCAAAATTAGACCATAATAAAGTGACATGTGGCAAGTGACAATTGTCCCTTGCCACACCACTTGTTTAACCACAATTTTATTAAGTGAAAGACTCGCCATTTTGGTCTTTCACTTGTTATTGCTCCTCTCTTCGTAAACTTCTTCAATAAGCATCTTCTTCATTGCTTCTTCTCTATTCACGATTTTTGCTTTCCACCTTCACCAACTTGATTTTTGTTAAAGTTAAAACCACCCATTCCAAGATCTTTTTTGTCCTCTTCATCTTGCTAAAAAACCATCCAAAATCAGCCATAGAAATATGATGGTTGTGTGATAGATGGGAAAGCTAGAGTTTGGTGATTTTTCGAGATCCTGAAGTAAAGAAGTAAGTTAAAAGCTTTACTCTTCCTGATTTGTTGAGTAAAGCATATATAATGATGGTTAGAGGGAATATGATCATAAGATGGTGTTATATATGTTGGACGTGAATGAGAAAACCTGGGTATTTTCATTTCTTGCTTTTATGTGTATGTTGATTTATGATTCAAATTGATGTAGAGATAATTTAGAGTTATAATGAGTCCTAAGATGGGGTTGAACAAAGTGCAGAAAAAGGGATTTTTGTAAATGAATGTGACATGTCCTTTCTTTAGGTTAATGATAAAACATAGATCATAAATTACTGTATATGACATTGATTTGAAGTGGAAGTTGGAATGAAGAGGAAATAATGAGGACTTGAGTTAGAAATGATAGACTAAGTAAAATAGATGGACTAAGATGGGAATGAAGTTAAATGTGTGCTGAAATATGCTAGATGGAGTGTTTTACTGAAAATGCATCTATATTTTGGCCATATATTGATTTTTAGAAATATCAATGGGATGAGTTTTGATTTATAGTAAATTAGAGACATATGTCTAAAATTTTCATGAAGGAACCGAATTTGAAATCTATCCTTAAGAGTATTGAAATTTTTCTTGAAGTTGAGAATTGTGTTATGTCTAGGTATGAGAACAGTCTGTAGTATTTTGATTATAAGGTGCAAGATACTGAACCAAAATGTATGAATTTGATGTCATTAGAAACTTAAGACTTAGAGGAACACTTTATTAGGATAAAGTTTGCCTAAAAACCTCATTTTCTAGGTCATAATGGTCATATAAAACTAACCTAAAAATCCATCATGAGAAAAACTAGAAAATTGCAGAATAAATGGGAGATTTGTTCCTGTCATGATCGTGGAAAGGGATGTCACAATCATGGGCAGTAATTTTTCATGATAGTGTGTTGATTATTCAATGATTGAACCAATTGAGGATGAGGTATATAATTATGATGCTTTTGGATTTAATTAGGGCTTAAAAAGGAGCATAAGTGATGTTGGAAAAGTTGGTTAAATGTGCAATAAGATGGTGTTATATATGTTGGACGTGAATGAGAAAAACCTGAATATTTTCATGCCTTGCTTTTATGTGTATGTTGATTTATGATTCAAATTGATGTAGAGATAATTTAGAGTTAGAATGAGTCCTAAGATGGGGTTGAACAAAGTGCAGAAAAAGGGATTTTTGTAAATGAATGTTACATGTCCCTTTTTTGGGTTAATGATCAAACATAGATCATAAATTATTGTGTATGACATTGAGTTGAAGTGGAAGTTGGAATGAAGAGGAAATAATGAGGACATGAGTCAGAAATAATAGACTAAGTAAAATAGATGAACTAAGATGGGAATGAAGTTAATTGTGTGCTAAAATATGCTAGATGGAGTGTTTTACTAAAAATGCATCTGTATTTTGGCCATATATTGATTTTTAGAAATATCAATGGGATTGGTTTTGATTTATAGTAAATTAGAGACATATGTCTACAATTTTCATGAAGGAATCGAATTTGAAATCTGTGCTTAAGAGTCTTGAAATTTTTCTTGAAGTTGAGAATTGTGTTCTGTCTAGGTATGAGAAAAGTTATTTTGATTATAACGTGCATGATACTGAACCAAAATGTATGAATTTGAGGTCATTAGAAACTTAAGACTTAGAGAAACATTTTATTAGGATAAAAGTTTGCCTAAAAACCTCATTTTCTAGGTCATAATGGTCATATAAAACTGAGCTAAAAATCCATCATAAGAAAAACTAGAAAACTGTAGAATAAATGGGAGATTTGTTTCTGTCATGATCGTGGCATGGGATGTCACAATTGTGGGTAATAAGTTTTCATGATAGTGTGTTGTTTATTCAATGATTGAACCAATTAAGGATGAGGTATATAATTATGATGCTTTTGGACTTAATTGGGGCTTAAAAAGGAGCATAAGTTATATTGGAAAAGTTGGTTAAATGTGTAATAAGATGGTGTTATATATGTTGGACGTGAATGAGAAAAACCTGGATATTTTCATGTCTTGCTTTTATGTGTATGTTGATTTATGATTCAAATTGATGTAGAGATAATTTAGAGTTAGAATGAGTCTTAAGATGAGGTTGAACAAAGTGCAGAGAAAGGGATTTTTGTAAATGAATGTTACATGTCCTTTTTTTGGGTTAATGATCAAACATAGATCCTAAATTATTGTGTATGACATTGAGTTGAAGTGGAAGTTGGAATGAAGAGGAAATAATGAGAACATGAGTTAGAAATGATAGACTAAGTAAAAGAGATGAACTAAGATGGGAATGAAGTTAAATGTGTGCTGAAATATGCTAGATGAAGTGTTTTACTGAAAATGCATCTGTATTTTGGCCATATATTGATTTTTAGAAATACAAATGGGATGAGTTTTGATTTATAGTAAACTCGAGACGTATGTCTACAATTTTTATGAAGGAATTGAATTTGAAATCTTTTCTTAAGAGTCTTGAAATTTTTCTTGGAGTTGAGAATTCTGTTCTGTCTAGGTATGAGAACAGTATGTAGTATTTTTATTATAACATGCGTGATACTGAACCAAGATGTATAAATTTAATGTCATTAGATACTTAAGACTTAGAGGAACATTTTATTAGGATAATGTTTGCCTAAAAACTTCATTTTTTAGGTCATAATGGTCATATAAAACTAACCTAAAAATCTATCATGAGAAAAAATAGAAAATTGCAGAATAAATGGGAGATTTGTTTCTGTCATGATTGTTGCAAGGGATGTCACAATCGTGGGCAGTAATTTTTCATGATTGTGTGTTGATTATTCTATGATTGAACCAATTAAGGATGAGGTATTTTGGACTTAATTGGGGCTTAAAAAGGAACATAAGTGATGTTTGAAAAATTAGTTAAATGTGTAATAAGTTTCAATTGATCTTGATGTTATACCTTTAACGAAAAAGATATTTAAACGTAATGCATCTAAATATGAATTGTTTAGAGTGTTAAATGAGGACATAGCATAATGAATGAATCATTTGATGCATTATGAATAAGACATAGTAAGGAAGGAGATTGGATTTCATGAATGATGAGATTGAGTTTGAAATGTTAAATCAAATAAGTTGACAATTAGAGAGTTTAACGCAATAAATGGGTAGTGTAATTAGCATGGAATGAAATTGTATTAATGTGTATGAATTATGGGAAAATTGGTATGAAATTGAAGTTATGATATGTGCTAAATTCGGATGAATGAAAGAAGAAAAATACAGGGCACGATTGTGGCCTGATAAAATAAGGTTCTGACACGATTGTGGTTGAGGCACCACGTCATGGCCTGACATAAAGAGAAAAAGAGTGGTCTTTTGAGTAAAGTTTGAACCAATCTAGGGTGCTTCCATATGTGGTAAATAGAATCGAATGAGATCTTAAATGACCCTAGTTAATGAGAAATGAGGTGAGTAAAGCAAGTAGAATGCATTAAATAATAAAGAACGATTGAAAATGTTAATTGATTATGAAATGTCAATAAAGGAAATATACCCGGGATTGTCAATATGAGCATGCATTATACCTTACACATATGCATATGTATATAATGAAATGTTTATGTAATCGTGCAATTAATAATGTGTGTGCACTATGTGTGTTGAATGAAATTGATGTACAGGATTCAACATTTGCATCTAATCGTTGCTAGATCATGGAAGCTGATGCTAATCTGGAGCATACTGTGAGTCGTCCTAAATGGTCTCACTTTCATTGTTTGTTCTGTTTTAAATCTCTGTATTGAATTACTACTGAATGAGATTGTGACTGATACAATTCCGAACATAAACAATCTAAGGAGTTTGATAAATGTGAGAACATAAGAAGTGCTCATTGTATGTGAATTGGACTAAAATAAGTGATTCTTAACATTATTGTTGAATGTCGAACATTGATCTGATGAATATATGTGAATATGAATGTAGAAAATTGAGCACCATTACTTGTTTGATAATAAGTGAACATAGTGCAATTTATTACATGAATGCTTGAAAGATAATGGTTGTTGTGACCAGAGTAGCCACCAAAAACGAGCTTAAAGCTCAGACATCTGTGGAAAAAGCTTATGGCTCAATTTGTAAGATAGAGCACAACATCCACAATGAATACGAGATAGAATGATAAAGCCCGATAATCACAATAGATACAAGATAATGATACGGACACTCATTCACAATAATTTATTAACTGAATTTGAGTTTCATGTACATCGCATATACATATGACTTGAATGATTGCAATTGAAATGTGGAATCAAACTGATTAAACAACGCAAAAGTTTATAATCAAAGTATGTTATAGATGCTACATGATGAATTATGAAGTGATGTGAATTATGTGATTACATGAACTGTATTTGTTATGTGATTGAGTGAGTCATCAAGGATGGTCCACTTCTTGAGTTCGCAAAACTCACCCTAATTTGCAACATATTTTTCAGGCTCAGAGGAGACACCCAGTTAAATTAACTGGAGTGTAATCACTGCTTTTGAACAAGAGATAGAGATCGGGATTAGTTGGCGTCTATATGTATTCATAAGTATTGTTCAATATGTACGTGAATGATTCTGTAATGACATTATGACTAAAAATGTTTTGTATCTGTAACGTGCCCAAGTGACTACTGAAATTTTTGTTGAGATGTATATTAATTGTATCATTGGAAAACGAAAATGTTTATAAATAAAATGGGCTTTTTGATTATTAGTATTCTGAAATATGTGTATGACACGTTAAAGTTTTTGCTATGAGTACGATTAACTGACCGTTCTAGCACAAAACTCTTGTAGAGTATGTTTAAATAAACTGGACTTCTTGATTATTAGTATTCCGAAATATGTGTGTGACGCGTTAAAGTTTTTGCAATGAGTACGATTGACTAACTGTTCTAGTGCAAAACTCTCATAGAGTATGTTCTTGAATATCGACAATATATTCAAGAATATGCCTTATGGGAGTGGGGAGCTACACACTTGGTTATTTCTAGGTTGATTTTTGGATTGTTTGTGTGAGATTGCTATTTTGTGACTTTCTGCACTTTAAATTCTCATATTTGATTATTGATTGAATTAATTTCTCCATTAGTTATTTGTTTAGAATTATTGTAGTTTAGAGCAACCTTAGATTTTAGGACCAGTTTCCCTTCCTTGTGGGACTGAGACTTTAGGTACTATGCAAACGACCCGTGTGCTTACGGTAATTTCCAAGGTTATAAATAGTAAAACTTAGCATGTGTAACCTTGAATGAACAAGTTTTTGGCGTCGTTGCTGTAGAAGGCCATTCAGTTCTATAGTTTAAGGAATTATAATAGTTGTAGTTTTTGTTTTTGTTTTTGTTTTTCTTTCGCTTGTTTTAGGAATCTTGATCTTGCATGAACACAAGAGTCATGAGGGGTTTGAGTCTTGCAGTAGAGATAATAGATTTAGACATATCAAGCTTAGAATAAACACTTAGGAAAGCTCGATGAGAGGAAGAAGAAGAGATCAAGAAATCATAAATGGCTGAGGAATTTCAGAGAAACGTGGATCAAGAAATTAGCCCTGGGAGGCAACAACAAAGGCCCTCATGGACTTTACAAGGCTAGGGTTTAATCCAGCAACCCAAGGAGTGGCTAGACCGCTTGTTCAAGCAGTCTTATTAGAAATCAAGTCGGCCATCCTCAACATGCTTCAATAGGACATCCAATTTTATGAACTGGCGAATGAAGATTTGAACACACACATCGTGAGTTTCTTGAGATATGTGATACCTTCCTGTATCACCAAATGTCGAAAGACGCTATTAGGATTCGGTCATTTCCCTTCATGCTTAGAGATAGAGCGAAGGCTTGGTATCATTCACTAAGCCCCGCCAACATTACGACGTGGGAGCAATTAGTGCATGCCTTTTTAGATAAATACTTTGCCAACATTACGATGTGGGAGCAGCTGGTGCATGCCTTTTTAGATAAATACTTCCCATTGACGAAGACCACAAAGATAATTAAGGAAATTACCAATTTCCAACAAGGTGACGAGGAGTCAATTTATGAAGTGTGAGAGCATTACAATGACCTATAAAGGAGATGCCCACACCACAACTATAGACCTTTTACAACAGAGTGAACCCATATACTAGAGGCGCCATCAATGTGGCATCGAGAGGATCTTTAATGAGGAAAACGGTCAATGAAACAAAGGAGTTGATCGAAGAGATGGCCAATAATAGCTGCTTATGGGCGAATGAGAGATGTAGGCAACCTACTACTTTAGAAAGTAGAAGGGAGTTGTCACAGTCAATCAAATGATGAAAATGCAAGCTAAGATTAACAACTTGACACGGTAACTCAGTAATATGAAGGCGTCATCCTCAACTCTGGTAAAGGTCGCGCAATTGAAGCATGAGCTATACGACCAATTAGATCATGATACGATGGTTTGCTACCTGATGAGAGATGATAACTAGGAGCAAATCAACTATATGGGCTCAATTTGGACAACGAGGGGGTAATAATCCCTAATCCAACACATACAACCCCGAGTGGAAGAATCACCCTAACTTCCCCTTGTCAAATAATAACAATGGAGGGAAGTTCCAGCCTCAAGGGCAATCGAGCTTCCAACAGAATAAAGCAAGCTCGGTGGATTCAAAGTTAGACAGGATTGTGGATAAGATAGGAGGCATGGAGGAAGCACATAGGAGGCTTAAGAGTAAATTCAAGCAAGTTACGAAGAATCATGCCTCGTCCATCCATAATTTAGAAGTCCAAGTGAGGCAACTTGCGAAAGTAGTGTTGACTCGGAATGTTGGAACTCTTCCAAACAACACCGAGTCAAACCTGAGAGAGCATATCATGACTATAAGCTAGACTCAGGACGAGGATCTGGACAACGTAGGGGACAAAGAAGAAGGTCAAATGGTTAAAGAAGACCATCCGAGTGAGACTATGAGCAAATCAATGCAAGTAACTCGATAGATATTCCTGCACCAATTTTTTTCTTAGAAGGAATTATATGCCAAGAGGGAAGCAGAGAAGTTGTAGGAGATGGAGCAAAATAAGATCAAAGACGTGACGGAACTAGTGCAATTGAAGCTTAATTTACAGGATTCCATCATAAAGAAGGGTAAGGAGGGACCACTGGAAGACATCCCCAACATAGTGAAGATGGATGATCTAGGGGACTTTTTCATCTCCTATAGTATCAACAAGATCATCATAGATAGGGCATTCATGAATTTAGGCGTGAGCATAAATATGATGCTCTACACTTTCAGTCTTAAATTGGGGTTAAGAGAGTTAGTGCCTACTAGGTTTTTGATTAAGATGGCCAATAAAATTTCACATAGATCGATAGGAATCATATAAGATGTGTCGGTAAAGCTTGGAAAATTCATCTTTCCCATGGATTTCTATATTTTGGATATTAGTGAAGATGAGGACACCCCAATGATTCTTGGATGACCTTTCTTAGCTACTATGCACTAAATTATTGATGTGGATTGGGTGAACTACCTCTACGAGTAGGGAAGGAGAAATTGACCTTCAAGGTGACTGTTAGAGAGTACGAAGCTCCTTCAACTCCAGTGTATCACGACAAAACCAATCCTCAAGGAGGATAGGAAGACATCGAGGATCCTCCAGATGCTTTCCAAAAGAAGCGCTCGTGAAGGAGAAGGTGAGGCAGAGAAAATTACAAGGACGGTGGCAACTGTAGAATGGTAGCTATGGTACAGACTTTGTGACTAATGGCGATGCTACCATTAAACTAGTCATTCCAGCCACTGTGAGCTTAGAAGAGCGTCGAGCTACTGATGTTAAAAGAAGCACTGCACGGGAGGCAACCCGTGGAAAAAATTAGTTTTTTATTGAATTTTGTTAAATTAGTTGAATTCCATAGTTAGGTTTATTTTTTTGGTTGAATAAAAACAAACAGAGGAATAGGATTTTAGAATCATGGAGAAGATTATGCAAGCACGTAAAGAGAAGTGAAAAAGAATTACGAAGTGAAAGAGAAAAGAATTGGAAAAAGAGCAAAAGAAAGACTTTGGTGTTAGGTTACAGGCACTAGCCACAACCGTAGCCTATCAGGTCACAATTGTGGCTTGCGATTGAGAACCTGTTGATGATACGCCGTATGCCACGGTCATGGCATAGAAGGCCACAATTGTGGCCTACAACTATGAAGAAATAGGGGACAACGCAAATTTTGAAAGACGTTTTTACCTTTTCAGCCTTTTTACCACCTATGTATTCAATTCTTACTTAACTTTCACTTTTATTTTCACTTTATCTCTTTAAAACTACAGCATCCAAATGCTATTACATCTCTCTATAATTTTTCAACCTCATTCTTTTCCAAACCGCTACCAAGATCATGCCACGTATCAAGCAAACGTATCAACAAGAGCCATATGGATGATGACAAGTTGTGGGATGGGGGAGAAGGAATCAACCAGTAGACTTCGGAGCACCATTCCCGATCTACACCAAGGAGGAAGGTACTAATTTTTTATCCCTTCTTTCTAAGCAAATTGTAATTCCTAGTTACTTTGATGTTGACACGTTAGATAGGCTTGAATTACGTGAATGGGTAGAGAACCTAACCGAGAGAATCTAGTGGGGCCGGTTCATACGATTCCAATTCCCTGTTTATGAAGAGTTGACCCTAGAATTTTTTACGACCTTGACCTTTGATCCTAAGAACACGAAAGAATTTTGGTTTAGATTTAGAGGACGTCAATATAAACTAAATGTCGAAATTATGTGCGAGATGTGCAGATTCCCCGAATTCTCCATTGTCGACCAACTTGACGATTTCCATCCTTCCCAATACTGGCATGAGCTTACTGGGATTAGGCGTTTCCATGCCAAGAATGCACATAACAACACTATCCGGCACCATGAACACTTGCTGCACAAATTTATGTGTCAACTAGTTTTTGATAAGTTAAAAATCAACAAGTGCTCCACCAAAGAACTTTTTATATTGTGGTGCATGGAACATAGCATTTTAGTATGTACATCTATGCGTATGCTGAATGCCATTGCTGTGACTCTGCGCAAGTAGAGCAACCATCTTGGAATGGGATACATAGTATCTACCATTGCTAAACATTTTGGTGTGGAGCGAAGGGGGTTAACAGTTCACCTGCCTGATCTCCTCAACCACCATCACTTATTTCGTATAGAGATCATCCATTCCACCAACATGAGTCTGCGGGATATCAATGAAAAGACATATGTGCGGACTAGGGCAGGTCAAGCGAGTTCAAGCTGTGCGCTAGCTCCACAAGCATGGGAGGAATCTACAAGTGAAGAATCAGAAGAAGAGGCAGAAGAGGAACAACGCTGGACAAAGATTTTGGATGCAATTTTCAAAACCAACAGAACACTAAAGGAGGTGCCGTGTACACAACAATTACCACCTTCGTCTCCATAGGATTTATTTCTAACCCAGTTGTCTTTTAATTTTCTTCCCCAAATTCGCTTTCAGTTTTAGGTTGTTTTTGTTTATTTTTATTTTATTTTCATTTTTTATTTTATTTGTTTCTTGTTTACTTTAATTCCATCTTTCCTTTTCGTTTATGTGTTATGTGTGCTCCTTCTCACATTAAGGACAATGTGTTGTTCAAATGTGGGGAGGGAGTCTTTGTTTTTGCTTTTGTATGTGATTTTGCATACTGTATTATAGTGTTAGATTACATTGTGCGAAGTGTGTGAATGTGTCAACAGTTTGGATTGAGTGAAATTCTTTTAATTTCAGACATAGTTTATTAGGTTATGAACGATCATTAGCCTAAGAAATTAGTGAATTAGGGGGCCTTTGGATAAATATACAACCTAATTAGGCCTTAGTGTAAATTTTGCACCCTCTAGATTGTCACATTCATTCATAATTTGAGGTCTTTTAACTTAAGTAGCTTAACTAGTATTTTTCATGGAAATGAATTAGCTAAAAGCAACAAGGTAGGCAATAAATAAAAAAATGTTGGTTAAATAAATTGCTATTCTGTTGACCTTCAAGTTATGAATAGACCTAGTAGCTAGTTGAAAACGTGATAATAGCTGAGTAACTAGATCGATATGCATCACAAATGTGTGCCTTCGAGTAAAAAGGCTATAATGACGTTTCAACCAAGCTTTTAATAAATGACTTAGTTGAGTAACCGGATCAACATTCATCACAAATCTTTACCTCCCAGTAAAAGACAAAGTCTCGATTTAATAATAAAAGAAAGTGTGTTTAAATAAAAACTTACTGAACTTGTGATAAGCTTGAATTTTCATGGAACATATTTAGGAATAGTTAGAAAGTCTGAGGGACCGAAAAATTATTAATGTGTGTATACAATTGAAAGCGGTAAATAAGTTAACACTTAGGTCTTGATTTAGTTATATTTAGTTCAAAGCCCCTAGACACATATTTTGCATGGTATTGATTTGACATAAATTGAATGATTGTATCTAAGATTAAATTTATTTCATGAAGATTAGAGATGTTGCCTTAATATTGCATTGTGTGTTATGTGCTTATTGTTTTGTTTTCTTAAGGACAAGTAAACATTTAAGTGTGGGCTTGTTGATAGTTGTGTTTTGCATAATGTTTTAGGGTGTAATTTGTTATGTAATTAGTGTGAATTTGAGTGTTGAGTGTGCACTTAGGGTTTAATTAGGTTAGTTTGTGCATTTAAGTATTTTTACGGGTTAGTTTGAATCTTTGAGCTTAATTGTTATATTTTGAGGTACCTTGATGTTTGTGCTAGTGTTGTAGGGTAAATGGGGAAGAACGATGAAGATTGAAGAGTTTCGGGCCAAAAGACATAGGTCATGATTGTGCACATCAGCCACGATTGTGATAGAGAAGGAAGAGCCTGTAGTAGCTAGGCCATGATCGTGACAGAGAAGGAAGAGTCAGTAACAGCCAAGCCATGATCTTACACACTGGGCCACTATCATGACAGAGAGTGTCTAGTCAGGCCATGATTATGACAAAAAAGTTAAAGCGTAAGCACTCAACTTTTAAGTGATTTTTTAGACTATTTCCACCTTGACTTTGACTTAGGGCTTCCACATAATAAATAGAACATGATGTAACAACCAGCAGCAATTTTTGAAGAGCTTAGAGAGTCGTGCAAGAGGGCGTTATTCTGCAAAAATCCGAGAGAAACCTATAAAGAGATCAAGTGATTGAGGAAGGAGATGAAGGAAGAGAGAAACAGAGATAAGTTTGACGCTACATACTTCCCGGAATAGGTAGTTTCCCGCAGTCACTAACTCCAAGATCCGCTCTGACAGTATTCCTTATTTTTATTTCAATTTTGTTTATGTATAAAATTGAGATATTCATTAGAATTATTGTTGTTGAGTGTTGATTTTCTATCTATACTCACCTTTGGGTTTTTTGGTTCTTGAGATTAATAAAGTTTATTTGATTGTGTTTTCTTTCGATTTAATTGTGATTCAATTTCATTTCTTAATAACTTGGCAATAAACTGAGAGTGTGAGCTAAGTAAAAATCATCGATTTGGGCTAATGAGAGTTAGGTGCATCGATAGGTAGAGAATTGAATCAAACTAGCAGAGTTGTGTAACAAGAGATCGAGCATAGATTCCCGGTAAGTTAACAGACAACTGAGAACTAATTTAGGTTTTGGGACAATCGCAAATCAAGAGATCGCGATTCTATAATTTAAATTAGGGATTATCAGCTAAGGTTAAGAATTATAACTCAAGAGAGAATAATTCACCCTAGGATTGCTTAGGTCCGTTAAGTCAGAAATTACATAATTAGTTAGATTTTCTTTAGTTTCGAACTAAATCCCCCTTTCTCTCACTTGGTTATTTTTTAGGTTGATTTGCGGATTGTTTGTGTGAGTTTGCTATTTTGTGACTTTTTGCACCTTAAATTCTCGTATTTGATTATTGATTGAATTAATTTATGCATTAGTTATTTGTTTAGAATTATTGTAGTTTAGGGAAACCTTAGATTTTAGGACTAGTTTCCCTTCCTCGTAGGATTGACACCTTAGGTACTACACGAACAACCCATGCGCTTGTGATAATTACCAAGGTTATAAATAGTAAAACTTAGCGCTTGTAACCTTGAGTGAACAACAATTGAGATGGCTCAGATTCATAATGTGTTTCATGTTAGTACATTCAGAAGATATCGGTCAAATCTGACACATGTGTTAGTGGCTCAAGAGGTTGAAGTTGCAACTAACTTAAGTTATGTTGAGGAATCGGTTAGATAGCTGGTTATCAGACTAAGCAATTGAAAAACTAAGTGATCCCATTAGTTAAAGTCCTTTGGAGGAATCATTCAAGAGAAGAAGTCACATGGGAAACTGAGGAGAATATGAGGAAACAATACCCCTATTTGTTTGATCAATCAGGTAAGAATTTCGAGGACGAAATTTCTTAAGGGGAGAGAATTGTAATAGCCCATTTTCCATTAATTCATATGAGTCAAATCACTTCAGCATTCATGAAAGCATTCCATTCACATGCATATCATTAGTATACACACATGAATTATGATTTCATACACATTGCAAAGATAAGTATGTGCACTAACTTGACATATTCTAAGGTATGAAACGTTTAAAATGATCATGATGAGAATTATGTATTATTTATGTCTTGAAGTTTGGTTTGATTGGTTACAAGCAGTAAACTTGGAATAAATTGTTACAATTGGAAAATTGATGAATTAAAATGGATATTTAGATTAGGAAAAATGCCATGTGGCAAGACAAATTGACACATGAAAAATTAGGATGACTAAGCCTATGAAATAAATGAAAAATGACATAGTTAAATGAGTGACATTTCACATGGGTAACTACTTAAAAAATGGCAGCAACAATTGAGTGACAAATGGACTAGTAATTAGGTGACATTTGGTAGCTTAAGGAAGGGATAAGTGGCTTACATACTTTAGGACATATGTTACAGTAATATGGTGACATCTAACACCTTAGGTGTAACATTTCAGTAGGAGTTGTTTCAGCCTAGCTCATTCTTCTTCTCTTCTCATCTTTCACCACTGAAACTTGCTTCTATCTCCCATTTATGTGCTCTTCTTGAAGCTATCCTACATTACCACACCAAATACATGCTTTTACCCTTCCTAAGATAGCTAAAGAACCATATTCTTATTGTCTTTTATCATAGTTGAAAACCATCCAATTTCTACCTTGAATTTTGATGATCTTACATGCATGGAGGGCTATGTTAACTTGATGAGTTGAGTTGGAATTGGAATCTAAATCAGTAAGTGAAGTGTTGTTCTTTATTGCATGTTACAATAGAAAGATTATGATGATTGAATTGAGATAGATTGTGTATGATGTTGATTTTGAAGATGTTCTGGAAAATGGAAATTGAATGAGTACTTTTATACAAAAATGGTAGTTTATGGACTGTTGTATGGATAATTTAAGTTGGATCTAAAGTACAATTGATGAAGAATTCATGGTAAAGATAGGAGTTATTAAGGTGTTATCAAATCTAGAAAATTAGAGTTGTAGGTGTGTTTGTAAAATAATGAATGTTAATGACATAAGTGAGCAAAATTTTAGTGTAACCAATTTGAATGTTAAATTAACCTGAGATGAAGTAACCTTAGCCGACATGAAATCTGTAAAATTTCAGATGTTAGTGATGTCTTTAAGCTTGTTAAATTCGTGAGGTATTGAAGGTAGTAAAATTACACACATTAGTGATGTTGATGACAAATTTTGGAATTTTAGTTTCAGCCTTGTGTACATGTTAAACCAGCTGAGAAATTTCACTCTAAATTGGTATATTTGGACTTGATTAAGGTTAGGAATGAGCATAAATTGTTGCTTGATTAATTGGATAAGATCTTGATAAGTTTATGTAGTTAATTGATGTCATAATCTAAAGAATGGACTGTTTTGATGTGGTTGAGTTCAAATCTAGAAATTCTCGTTTGTTAATGGAATAAAGAGTTTCTTTTAATGCAAACATGATCTTTAGGATGTATAACGTATGGATGAATGAGTATCGAAGATCATAGAGTATTTATGAATGAGAATTGGGTAAATGTATAAGTATATGTTGCTAGAAAAAGTTTAGTGAATGTATAGATTTAGCTTTCTAAAATTCCAGATTTAAAGAAACAACTGTGTGTGTATTATAAGAGGTTTTTGATCATAGACATGTTTAAGGATAAGTGTAAAGTATGGTTGAAGAATTTGGAGTAAATCAAGCTAACTTAAAGGTACAAACTAGATTGCAAAATGATAGTATACAAAGTATGGTGTTTGAATGGTATACATACATGCATACATACGTACATAAATATATCTATATACATATATATGTGTGTGTGTGTGTGTGTGTGTGTGTGTGTGTGTGTGTGTACATGATTGAATATTCATCTTATTGATAAGCTTAGTAATGTGTGAACTATATGTGTGTATTGCATGACTAAAGAACCACAAATTGATCATCAACATCCAAACATTGTTGGGTCATCAAGGCAATAACTTATCTGGAGCATACTGTAAGTTAACCTAGATGTTTTCTCACCATGATTGATTTGTTTTTTATTAACTTTTACATATTGAACTGTTGTTGATATGATTATGATAATTTCTATCATTGATGATCCGAGAAGTTCGATATTCGGGATTTTATTGGAAGTGCTTTCTAATTATATGTGAATATGGAAAAATGTGTACTCAACTAAATGTCAAATGCCGAACTCAAATCTGATGAATATGATAAATGACTGTGCACATTGAATGAAAGCATTGATAGCATATTATATGAATCGATGCATTCCATTACATTGTTATGCATAATTAGATAAAGGAGATGTAACTAGAGTGACTAGTGTGAATAAGAGCTTAAAGTTAAAAAAAATGCACAAAGAGCCATAGGCTCAGTTATTAATAAGCTCAGTATCTACAATCGGTATGGGACAGAGTATGAAATGAGCTTGGTATCCAGAACGGATATCATACAGTAAATAGGCGCTCAGTCACAATAAACTAAAAATGAAAGTGGAGTCACATGTACATTTGCATTTATATAGACACATCTTTACACGTATCATCTAAATGATTGCGAAGAATAACTAAATTATGTTGATTTAATGAGATGCAATGTTTATGTTCATGTTGTTGATATGAATGATTAAGTTAAATGATTAGATTATTCTTAAATGATTATATGAAATGTTTGTAGTTTATGATATATTGTTGAGATGTAATATATATTATGATTTGATGTTCAATATGGAAAGATGTGATACATCTGCTAAATTGGGAAATATACTTGTGATATTTGTGTTCTGACTTGAGTGAGCACATCAAGGATGATTCACTCACTGAGTTCGCAAACTTATCAAAATTGTAACGTTGACTTTCAAGTACAAGGGAGACTTAGCTATTAAGGCATTCTAGTAGAAGTTTAGTATTGTCAATTTTGGGAACGGGAGTGGCTCAAAGGTCTAGTCAGTTAATATTTGAGGAGTCTAGTAGATTGTGTTTATTTACTTTTCAAATTTCATGTAGAATATTTTGTAAAAGAGCAATAAACTCTCAAATGTTTTTGGCAATGTAAATATATAGATTATGAGTGAAATGCTACAATGTAAGTTATGTTTAGGAATGAAATGGGAAAAGTTGATCTTTTCAATACTTGAGTTATGTGTGATACTGCAATAAGTTAATGTAATTGCTCTAACATGTCATTTTTATAGGGTATGTTCTTGATTGTCCTCTGGATATTCTAGCATATGCTCTATGGTAGTGGTGTGTTATAAATAATGGTAAAAAGTTTATGTATGATTTAACATTTCTCAAAACACAAAATAATACTAAAAAAATCACTAAGACAACTACACCAATCTGTTTTTATAATATAGTTTTAATGAGTACAAGTGTCGACCCCATGAATACTGTAACTACTTGTCTAATTGTCCTTTTATTATATAATCTAATGAAACGAAAGATTAATTTTTTAAAAAATTAATAAAGCTAAAACTTGTAAGAAATATCCAATTAAAATGATGGATAAGAAAAAAAACCAATAAATAAGCAAGGTCCATATGAAAAATTCCCCTATAACCTTTCGTTTTCCAGAATTTATCTTAATTTAATGGTCAACCTTAGTTTCTTAAACTGGTAAGAATTCTAAAGTTACGACTATATAATTTCTCAAGACATACAATCTATATCTTTTAATTGATTGATTGAAACATCGTTCTAATCAAAACTCTTAAAAAGCATTAATTCGCTCTAGGAATTCCCTTGATATATTTCATTCTAACCTAAGAGATTTACGGAATTCTAAGGTTCATGTAACTCTCATTATTCATTTTTTGATCTAGTCATACATATAATTTCTCAATCCCTATGTATGAAATTTGATATTGAATCTTTTGCATTTGCTACTTTAATTTAATACAATAAGTGACCAGGAATAATTCTTAAGGAAACTAAAATCTTGCATCAAATTAAAAAATTAATTTCAAACAAGTTTAGGGTTCATCCGGCTAGATCTATAGCTCAATTTAGTCCATATTAAAGTAAATCAAACCAACAATAAATTACATAAAAGATAAAACAATGAGTTCTAATATATCTTGAATCTTAATATTTCTTGATTGAATCTTGATAGACTTCTTGAACTTTTCTCCTAAGGTCTCTTCTTTCTTGATCCCAACTACTTGTAACATTTCTTTATTTGGGATTTTTGCATATAAAAAATATTTGATAGTTATTATTTATTATTTGAGTTAGTTATAAAATTCATATGAATGACTAAGTAGTTAAATCAAAATAAAGTATTGAAATGAAAAATTACAATTACTGATACCAGCTTCTGATATTGCACGGGCGTAAGTCCAATATTAGTAAAAACTAAAGAGGAAAACATGTCAACTATATACGAAGCGGAGCGCGAGCGAGCGGGCGCTCTTCCTTGGAGACATAAACTACAAGGGTATCCCGTTACGGAAAAGATTTACGTTAGCGAACGTAACTAACGTTAACCGTGAACAATCAGGAGAATTCAAATTGAAAACATAGGATAGGTGGGAGGGAGGTTTTGAATTCGAATTAGTAACGGTCAGCGAAGTCCATTTCGCATCTTTACTGCGACTTCACAGCATAAATCTCTGCCTCACGCGAACACAGACAGACTGATAAATAAAGAGTTCAGATTTGGAGTAACAAATTGTCTGTGTACGAGAATGGCTGCTCTCACACCTGGAATCCTCCTAAAGCTGCTTCAGTCTATGAACTCAACAACCCGTGTTACCGGCGATCACCGCTCTCCTCTCCTCCAAGTCATCGGCATCGTCCCCGCCCTCGCTGGCTCGGACCTCTTCTCAAACCACGGATTCTACGTCCAACTCTCCGACTCTCTCAACTCCACCTACGTCTCCCTCTCCGACCGCGACACTGACCTCATCCTCTCTAATCGCCTCCAGCTAGGACAATTCGTCTACGTCGACCGCTTCCACTTTGATTCCCCCGTCCCTATGGCCCACGGCCTCCGCCCAATCGTCGGTCGCCACCCCTTTATTGGCACCCCGGAGCCTCTGATTGCCCGCTTATTGCCCTCTAAAAAGGATTTCCTCATTCAGCCTGTGGCTGAATCGGAGTACACGTTAGATCCTATTTCGGTCTATTTGTCCAACAACAAGTACTCTACTGAGAATAAGGATGATAGGGCGAAGAATGATGACAATCCTAAGAACGACAAACACGCTAAAGCTACGGCAACAAGGAAAGCTCTGGCGCCGCGTGACAACAACGACGGAAATATTGCTAATTCCAACGAAGTCAAGCTACCACAGAGGTTTTCTTCGCCTTCTGGAGCAAAAAAGTCGGTGTCGAGGGAGCCGTCACCTGTAGGAAAGGGGAAGAGATCGATGTCTCCGGTGCCGTCTAAATGTGTGGTACCCAGCCTAGCGGCAGCGCGCGAGGAGAACAGGAAGGCGGCAAGGGAGCCGTCGATTATAGTCCCGTCGAGATATAGGCAACCGTCGCCGACGGGGAGGAAGCAGGCGTCGCCCAACGCAAGGAGGGCTTCGTTGTCTCCGGGAAGAAGGCTGTCGGGAGGGTTAAAGGTGTCGCCTTTGGTGGCGGATTCAGCCGGGAAGAAGAAGATCGCATCAATAGTTGCTGGGATTTCTAAGGTTTCGGAGGCGCTTGTGGGTTCTGCTAGGAACATGAGGAAGAGCTGGGATGAGACTCCGCCTGCTTCAGCTGGTGCAGGGGAAGTGAAAGAGAAAGGTGATGGGAAGAAGAAGCCCGATATCCAAGCAATTTTGCGCACTCAGGTAATTTTCAATTCAATTCCTTTGGTATAGTGATTGGGTTGTTGTTATTGGTACTTTCTTCAATTTATTTTTTCTGTGCGGCCTAATTATTAAGAATTGCCAGAAATTGATTTGTTGAAGCTTGTTTATATGAACAAGTTCAACCATGTGCTCTACCAATCCATAGTCGATTCTACATTATTGAAATTTTTGTTCATTTAGCTTTACCTCTGTTTCTACTATACCATAAACCAGTGATAAATAACCAGAGCTCCCCATGTTTTGCACTCAAAATTAACGTCAGTGAGGTTCAATCATTTTTTTTCTTTTTCAGGCAGCACTTTCCAGACGTCTAAGTGATGTTAATCGACAATCAAATGAGGATGATGATTCTTCTAATAAGGACAAAATAAAACCCAGTTCACCAACTGAAGTTAGTGCAGAGCAGGGGCGATCAACTTGTGCATCTCTAGGATTCAAAGTCCATGAAAAGAAATGGACTGATGGGAGCATTCCATTGGAAGCAGTCTCTGGAGAACTTGCAAGGCTTGGAAAGGTTAGGAATGGAGTTTACGGCTTGTTTCTTGACATAAATAGTTTAATTAGTACAAACATGACCTAACCATGTGGTTTATACTATTACCCGAACAAAGTGCAACTTAAAAAGGATGTATTAAGGATGAAAAAGTGCACAATCTAGGGAGTAGAAAATTTTGATATCTCTAAGATGAGACAAGTTTATTTTGTTATTGTGATTACTAATTGCAGGAAGCTACACAAAGGAGAATTCTTGCTTCAACAGCAGCGGCCGAAGCATTGGAGGAAGCAATTGCTACTGAGTCTATTATAAGGTGTTTAAGGTAATGAATACAAAATGGCATCTTGTGATTCCTCTTAAATATGGTTTTCAGTCCTGTAAGAATTTCACTTTCTGGTTCTTGATTCCATTATCATGAATGCACTTGAAATGGAAAATGATGACTTTAAATGTCAGTAGTGACAATTGTCAATCAGGATAATTTTATTTCCGTTTGCAAGATCTAAACTTTTTTGTGGAAAATCACCATGATGGATGTGATCCTAATTTCTTTGTCCCCTCTATCAATTGCAGCATATTTGCAGAACTCTCTTCTGTATCCAAGGCAGGGAATCCGCTGCCTACCATCGATCAGTTTTTTGAGGTTTATAATGATCTTGGCAAATATGCTTCAATTGCTGAATCAGTTACCCTTAACCACTCTTCTGATCACGATACCATACCAACAGACCAATCGAAATCAGCTTCCCTATGGGTTGAAGCTGCTTTAGCTACAGATCTTGAGATTGTATCTCTTCTAAACAGCCAGAATAATGAACATCCGAGAGTTCTATCAAAAAGTTTGTCTAAACGGCAGTCACTAAAGGCTACTCTATCATCTGTTTCTGATCCTGTTGTTGGTGTCTGGACAAGAGGCTATGGAATGAAAGAAACGGTAGAACTTGCTAAAAAGTTACAATTTGAGATGCAAACATGGTTTGTGATGTTTATCGAGGAGTCCCTTGATGCGGGTTTCCGTGTCTTGGGCGAGTGTACTAACAACGGAGGTAAGGGGTTGTCTCTCAACTCTAGCTCTATTGCAGCTGTTCTATCTCATTTGAAGCGAGTAAATGATTGGTTGGACCGTGCTGCATCCAAAGGGAATGACCAACTTACAGAAAAAATAGAGAAGCTAAAGCGAAAGATCTATGGATTTGTCATCCAGCATGTTGGAACCACTTATGATAATTCCACCTCGGTTGCTTCGTCTTGATTTGGATGTATATCTTATTTCTTTGATTTCCTTCGTCCCTCTAGTAATTCTCCTTTGTTCATACTTGCTTGAGCAAGACATGTTGCTCAGAACAATTTGTTTTTGCATCCTTTTTTTTTAAAAAAATAAAATTTAAAATATATTATAGCAAAAGCTATTACACATCCTAAATGAGAATCATACAGCTAGAATCAAGAGAGACTATACTAAACATGTATATCAAAATACAAAAAAATTTGCATCAAAGCATCCAAGTTACTCTAAGTTCTTGGCTAACTATGCATTGCTTCTCATTGGCAATGATAATTGCTCTAATCAGGTTCACAATTTGTTTGGCAAGCTGATGTTTTTGTTCCTCGTTTTTATATAACTGCTTATTCCTTTCTCACCATTTGAAATAAATTACCATACGAAGTGAAGTCTTGATGATAATACTATTCCTTTTACCTGCTTTGGTGACCTTCTGATTGTGTTTAGAGTTTCATACCATACAAAGTTGAAGCTAGAAAGCTGTAATTGAGCTCCACATTGATTTGCTATAGCTACACATTCAAAAAAACAGATGACCTCTGCTTTCATTCAATTGTTTACGAAGAACGCAAATAGGATCAAACCTACCAAACTACCTGTCTTTAGTTTCTAGTCCATTCTTTATCATTAGCCATGTGAATATCGCAACTTTAGGACACAACTTGCTTCCAAGTGACATTAGCCCAAGGAACCAAACCTAGATGCTGCATTAGAAAACTGTGACCTGAACTGTTGGTGAAAATTCGACTGGTATGATGTATCCAGATCATTTTATCCGTTCTCCTCTATGCAGGTACGGTAGGAAGGTATTCAGTTAGCGGCTGAAAGTTCTTAAAGTTACCAACCCATTCCCCGTCTGTATTAGCCAGGACACTCTTAACTTAAATGAGAACTCTGTTTCTGAGTGTAGCCTATTCAGATCTTTGTATAAGAGGAGTGAAATCAATCCTATTATCAAACCAAAGCCATATCACTTCACCATCTTCCAACTTGTGCTTCAAATAAAGGTATATCTGATCTCTTAAATTGAGCATATAGTTAAAAATCCAGTTTGCATCCTTACTGTGGATTAAATTGTCAATTGTCATTAAATGCTTGTAGATTCTGTCACTAGAGGAAATAAAAGGGCCTGCTTGATCTTCCATTCTTCATTTGCCACCTGCGTTTTTCTCTTCACACAACACTAGGCGAAAAATGTAATCTGAAATTTATGAAACTTTGGTCGGAGACCGATACATCCAAAGTCAATTTTCTTTCTGAAACAAATTGCAGGTGGGGATAGCTTTGGGACTTGCAAGGCCGAATTAATTGTTTGATTGGATTCCATATTTCTCGGGATATGGGACACTTGTCACCACTTTCTCTTTAGCCTTGTCACTAATCTGATATCCAGAGTCTAGCTTACACAGGGGATTAACCTTTCAATTGATTAGTAGCTAACACGTCTTATTGAATTACGCTCCAGCAGTAGGTAAAACACCCTTCTTCAATCAGTTCAGTTCCAGCCTCCTTTGGGTAGGGTGTTACATTATGTTAAAACGAAGAGGGTAGAGGGCCATGTTCATAATAAATACGTAATCCATTGAACTGTTTATATAGCTGTGGCAATGAGTAAAAAGAAAGCAAGCAAGGAAGAAAAACCTTGCAGAGAGTAAGCGGAAGATGAAGAAAATGGCAAGAGACTTAAAGATGAGAATTCTATGTGGAATGGTGGCATACTTGGCTGCGGTGTCAATTGCAACAGTCCAAGATGACGAACAAGAATGTGCAGAGCAGCTGGGCAATCTGGCTGCTTGCATACCATTCGTCAGTGGCACTGCCAGTAAGCCAACACCAGAGTGTTGTCAGGATACCCAAAAAGTTAAGGCCAGTAAGCCCAAGTGCTTGTGCGTTCTCATCAAAGAGAGCACTGATCCCTCCATGGGCCTTCCCGTCAACACCACTCTAGCCCTTCAAATGCCATCTGCTTGTAATATTGATGCCAAAGTCTCAGACTGTCCAAGTAATTCCTCTAAACCTTACTTCAAGCTCCATTTTTATAGTAAAGTATAATTGTTGGGTGCCTTTTTTGCAGCTATACTGAATCTCCCACCAGATTCCCCAGACGCCAAGATATTTAGGGAAGCGGGTTCCTCAGATTCAACAACCACTACCTCGACCACAGATTCCCCGCCAACCACTGCTTCTTCTGGATCTTCTTCTTCTTCTTCTTCGTCCTCTACCCCTGATTCCAACTCAAAGACAACTCCTAGTAGCAACGGAGCAGCCAAGACCAAGCTTTTTGCAGATTGCATCATCATGGCTTTGGCCTTTGCTGCATGGACGCTCATCTGAGCTCCCCATTAGATTGAGTTATCATTGTAGCCATGCCCTCGCTAATTTGCTTCTAGTAGTAGAATAATCATATAAATAAAAACTGCTCACCTGCTTTTACTTTGTCTTTGATATAAAAGCGAGGGTTAGAGAAAAAAAGTTGCAATGCATTTTACTTTCAATTATTTTTTATTGTGTTAAGTGGCTGGACTGGGGCTTGCTTTCTGTTGAACAAGATTTCCTTTGTACGCCTAGTTTCGAAACAGGCATTCAGGTTCAAACCTCTAGTGACTCGAAACATTTTGAGATCTTAAAGAAATAGTCATTCTCCACAAATAGAACGAACCAACCAAAGAAAACACATAAGTTACCACGTGGTAGAAATACTGAGTTACTCCGAACTAAGACTATGGTTCATGAACTTTAAGGAGTAAATTAACTCAAAAACCTGTTAATTAGTAACTAAAACTCACAAAATTAAAAATATGGCTAATATTTGGCTAGTATTTTATGATTTAATATGCTGAAAGTTAAATTTTCGATGCCATAATTTTATGGTGAGCACAAGGAATGAAAGGTACAAAATTAAAAATCACTTTTAGAAGAAAGCATTACACCTTTACAATGTGTGTACTGATGATACGGTGAAAAATACCCAGATTAAATTTATTCTTTTTTTGAGAGAAAAATATATAACAAAAACTTTCAAAGAAACCCTTTACTCACTTTCCATTTCATCATATTTGTTGTAAAGAAGGATAGTAGATATCTTAGCAATAGATGAAACTTCACCAGTTTGACTTCTCTTCCTTGCTCAAGGAGTTAAAAGAATGCCTTATTTGATGCTTGGAAATGCACTATCGCTCAGGGAAGACATAATTCACTAATACAAGCCTTTGAAGAATCATCAAACTGCTAATATATATGCAAAGGAAGAAGCCCTTCTATATGCATGTCGCTGTCTATAGCCTTTGAGGTGATGAAGCTATTTGAAAGGTCTAAATAATGTTACCATAATCATTAGCTTAAATATTCTTATTACTTACTCCAACCATTACATACATCTAATAAAAGGAGTGTTTTTATTATATCAAGGATCTTAACCTACTCAATCTTCATATGTACCTTTTGTTTTTATTAGTTTATAGAAAAACTAAACTAGCCTTTGAAGCAAGCAAGGTGAACATAAAATGGAGTAGGAAGAACAGAAGTAACGAGATGGAGAACAAAATTCATGTCATCATATTTTTGTGTTTCGAACTCTAGTGTGTTATATTACTTAACAAGGTTTGAGAAAACATAAGAAGCAAAGAGTGATCCTTGTGCTTGATGTGTGTGTGAAAGAAAGGATGGGGGAGGGTTTTATTATGGTAGGAAGGGAATGAAGCCAGGTAGAATGTACAATATTCGTTACAAAAACATAGATGTTAGGACCTTATGTTTCTTCAAATGGAAGAGGGAATCAACGAAGAGAGAAAGAAAGAGGAAATTAAAAAACAAACATCTAACACTGTTGCAGCGACTAGTTTGCTAGGAAAACTAGAAAGAAAAAAAGAGATATCAAGTAGGCGTATAGCCAAATATAGAGGAGAATGATTTATTTTGCTTTCATTTATGAGCTCCATTTTTAGGTAAAAAATTGTGAGATATTGCCACAATCTTATGGAAGAAGACACCATCCTCAGTGCGCTTATGCTTTCTTCTGTCCTATGTTTCCTCATCACTCTATTGCTGGTTTTGGATTTCAACTTCAATTTAAAAGGTTCTTTTTTACGATGTTTTTAATTTCAATTCAAGTTTCTTAGTTCCTTGGTGTCCTTAGTTTCTTGTTATGCATATTCCAACTCTAATGGGTTACATTAGGCAAAGTTTGCAGCTTTGAAAGAAAAGATTGGGAGAGAAGTCCAGGTTTTTTAAACATCAACCTCTTAACCCCAGATCAAGTGTCCAATGATGGTATGAAAAACTTGAACCTTTGGCATCTTTGGTTTAGAAAATTATAATGATAAAAGAAGATTTTGGTTCGGAATGTTTCTGTGTGAATACTATTTAAATGTTATCTAGCTTTTGTGCTGAGGACAAATGATGACTTTTATGAGTTCACTACAGTAAACTACCACTAACTTATGGAAACAAAGAAGGAAGGTAAGTGAAAAATTTTGCATATTAAGAATAGATATAATGATTCTATGGATGTATATTATCTGATTGTGAAAGTAATTGGTCCCTCTTTTGCACATGATTTGCTGGCACATATGCATAATGGTCATTGTTGAGAAATAAATATTCATAACGTCTTTAAACTACAAGCCAAAGTCTCCGACTCTGTGCATCAAATTATGACCTTTTATTCTCCTCGATCTAGCAATGGTTCTTCCATCAACGGATTCACAAACACTACTGCTATTGTTAGTAACATCAGGATTGTCACACATTCGTTTATTTTCTAATTTTTGGGTGCAAATTTAACGTGATTTTTTATTTTTTAACTTTACGTACAAGTTGTAGAAGAGAAAAGCAATGCCAATTAGTATAGACAAAAAGATGGAAGAAGGGCTAGCCTAGGCTTATTTAAGCTTAAAGGAAACATCTTAAATTGGTTAGTGGCTTTGGAGGCAACGACCTTAATCAGGCGATTTATCATAACCTCGGAGCCTTGTATCAATAAGGTCATTTTCTCTTATTTATTTTATTCCATGAGAAATAAATATTGATTTTTGAATTTATATTTTTTGATATATTATATCGAATGGCTCTGAACTTTAGGAGGCAACAATTATTCATATAAAATCACAACTAATGATAAACGATATTGTATAGTTTGTCATTTTTCATGTACCCTCTGAAAAACATGATCATTAAATATGTTTAAAAAGTCCAAATTTAGAGAAATTAAAAGTTACGTGTTTTAGAATTCGCATGTGCTTATTTAGTGATAAGCAACCCTATCACCAAAAGGCAGTAAAATGACAACCTAATTTCCCTAACATGCTTTCAATAATCATGATATGTGGATGTGGGAACTTATTCGTGGAATGTTGAAGAAATCAGTACGGGATTGAGTCACTTATGCCAAAAAATATTGATATAACGTTGCTAATGGGGGTTATCAGATATATTGACGCTAGTGCATGTGCATAACATTTTTAGATATTACACTATAATAGGGTTAAACATTGTAATGGATTTAACTGACTTTTTCTTGTGAGTGACCCTGCAAACATTTTTTATATTTGCAAGGAAAGATATTGTTAAAATAATGAATAGAAGTAGGCCTAACAGCTAAGTGGCTTTCGATATTGAAAGTTGAAACTTAAGCATACAATTAAGGCCCTTTAAGAAATAATAGGACTTGATAATTCCTAGGAAACCAGCTACACAAATTATCTTCCTTCGTTGTGTCCACAGAACAACCAGAACATAAATTCAAGTACTTATTTTAATTCAACGGTGATATACTGTTGAGAAGCTTGTGAGCCGGTTTGCTTTATTTGTGTTCATCCTTCACAAGACTATAAACCTGTCAAGCTAAAATGTAAAACCCTACAAATAAGCATCTGTGACATTCACTACGTTCAATAACATAAATAAAAGAATAAGAGAAAATGATAAAAGCATGGAATGTGGGTACAAAGCACTAATACTACCAGCACTATAACATACTACTCTCATAGCGTATATACCCGAATGTATTGATAGTATTCAAGACCATACTCTACGAGGATAACATGTTAAGATAATTAGAACTACTCATTACAAATTTTTCATGCTTCACACCCATTTTAAACAACCCATTAATTAATAGCCCATTTCATTTACATAATATATCAGTCATAATCATCATTACATTATAGAATTCACAAATATAGTGTACAATAGTTGCAGAATACAATACTTAATGCAAAAATGACTGAAGACATATGCAGGTACAAATTGATCCCTACCACTAGCTTATATCTGATTTCAGTGTCTATATGCCCATTGGTCTAACTGGATATCTCCTCTGAACCTGAAAAGCCAGTTGCAATTTTTATGAGTTTTGCGAACTCAGTAAGCAATCCATCATCGACGTGCTTGACCATATCAATCACAATCATAGTTCACATTTTAATTCATAGACAAATCATAGCATCAATTATAGCATATCAAATCACATTTCCTCATAGTTTATCAAATACAATATTATGTGCAACATTTTATATTTTTATCTCAAAATAGTCTATACAATGCACTTCAATCAATTAGGAATGTCAAAAATGGCTTGGCCCGGCCTGGCCCACCCCAAAGTTAACGGGTTTCACCCGCGTTGATCAGCCCATAGGTCATGCCATGGGTTGTGAAAAATGGCCCGTGCATGACGGGCCAAGGGCTAAGAGGGCGCGGGCCAAAACGGCCCACGGCCCACAGAACGCGTGAGCGGGCCGGTTGGACCGGCCCAGAGGGTGGCCCGTGGCCTATCCACGTAGAATGGCGTCGTTTTATGAGTTAATAAAACGACGTCGTTTACGTTGCAACTTCTGCGTTTCCTCTTCTGTAAAATGACGTCGTTTTGCTTTAAAGAAAACGACGTCCTTTTCTATAATGGAAAAACAACCCCTCGTCCTCACCTCAGTCGTTCCGCTACTCATCTCTGATTCTCTATGAATCTCTTCTGCTTCTCAGTTCTCCCACACCTGCCACCTCCGTCTCTCTGGTCTCCCACTTTCCCCCATCTCCGTCGCTCCAGCTGCCGTCTCCCTCTCCGTCGCGAGGCCTTGCCGCCGTCACTCCCACCACCAATAACCAGCCAACGTCTGCTTAATAAGGTACGTTCTTGTGGTCTGGTTAATGGTTATTTTCATTTCAGTTCCAAGAGTGCCGAATCAATATGTGA
>JAOSBN010000008.1:35820291-35831696 GCA_027563595.1 Erythroxylum suave | reverse complement strand
TATTGTAATTAATTAATTATTTTATTTTTTATTAATTAATGGATTTATTTGTATTAATTAATGGATTTGTTTTTGTCTTTTTTTTTTAGAATTAGCAATATTTTAATTTTAATTTCCTTTAAATTGTTTAATGATGCCCACCTCGCCAACCTCATTGGCGGGGTCACCATCCCGCCAATGAGATTGGCGGGATGGCCACGTGGGTGGCCACCTGGCCGCACCCTGCCATTGTGATCCACGTGGCCCACCCCGCCAATGCCAATGGCGGGTTGGTTATTGGCGCGGTGTCCTACCTCTAGCAATGTCTCCAAACTTTCTCCTATTTTATGGATCGAAATTTTATTTTATAACGATTTAAGAATTTAGCCTCAATTTGGTTATATCAAATTATCTATAAAAATAGTCAACAAATAGTTTAAGTAAATAAAATTTTATAATTTTACACATAGCTTGTGGCTCTTATTCACATTATGAGCTTTAAGCTCTTTTTCACTGGCTACTCTGGTCAAAACTGCCTTTATCCAATCATGACTTTCAATATAATGAGATGCATGAATTCACATATATGCAGTCAATCACTTTTATTCAATACATATTCAACTTTCACATTTTCGTCGGCCAATAGTCCGACATTCAACAATCATGTTGAGTACACTTGTTTTTATCTCATTCACATTCAATGAAGCACTTCCAATATGATTTCAGTAATCAAACTCCTCGAACTATCAATGTTAGGAATCATAACATTCAGATTAATAGCATTTCAATAACTGAAATTTAGACAATCATAAATCAGTCATAGTGAGAATATCTAGGTTGACTCATAGTACGCTCCAGATTAATAATTGCCTTCATGATTCGGAAGCATCTGGATGTTGACATTCAATCTTGTTCATCTAACTTCATACAATATACACATTGTACACACATTACTAATTTAATCAATCAAATAAGTATTCAATCAAACACAAACACACACACACTCTGTGTGTGTGTGTTATGTATAGTTCATACTCAATTTGACTATTTCAATGTTCCGTTAATTCACATCTCTCGATCATTTAAACATCTTCATTTGTGTATGTCATGCTTGCACTTAGGCGTATAGCTCAAATATACTTGATTACTCAATTTCATAATTCATACGTTCATCAATCACATAGTCTCCAATCCTCTTTCTAGTATTAATAATCATTACATAATATCCAATTTCTCATTCATTCTTAATTCATATTATTCATCTCCTTTGAATCACATTAACATTCCTATGAACACTTTTCTTTATTAATCAACTCTAAATTTCCAGATTTCATATCATCAATCCATTCTTTAGTTAAAACCTCAATTAACAACTTAAATATATCAATCATTTAATCACTTAACCCATCATCAAACTAGGTTCATTTCAAACCTCATTTTAACCTATGCATCATAAGAACATACCTTTTTCATTAGTTGATTCAATAATTGCATAAAACTGATCTCACCATTTCCGGACCTTGCCACGATTGTGGGGTACCTTCCCACGATTGTGACAGAACCTTTTACAACAGGCCACAATCGTGGGCATTATGCCATGATAGTGACAAAACCTAAATAGTCCAGTCTTTTCTTCCTTCATTTTCCACGAATTCCACATACATAAAAACATCATTTACACCCCAAATTTTCCAGATTCATGTCCACTTATACAAATTAATCTCATGCTAATCTAACTACCATATTAGTTACATTAAAACTCACAAAACTCTACTCAATTTATTCATTCTCATTCACTTAATCCCATTATGCATATGATTCTAACTTTTTCCAGATTTTGTCTTTTTTATAATACATAAAAAAATCTTCTCTATAGTTCATCATTTAAACATCTTATCCTTATCATTTTTACCTTATTTCTAACTCAATAATATCCATGAAGCAATCCATAAATCATTATTCATTAATCATACAAAAACAGAACATGATCTTTACCATTTAATATCATACATAAATCTTACTTCTTATCATTTCAAGAACATTTCTCAAACACCTTTCTTAAGCAAATTTTCACCTTCATGATAACTTAAATCACTATCTATTTTATTTACATAACCACTTGTAACTCACATTTCTTATATATTCAAAATAGAACATTTTTATATCCTTTATGAAAATTTCTGCATTCATCCTATACTAAAAAGTAAGTCATATTCACATCTCTTCTTTCATCAACTTTCAACTCTCATCCAAACACCATTTTCATATTTAATCATCCACAAACAATATATAATCTATCATTTATCACTTATACAAAAATAGAACATCAATCTATATTCATTTCTTCATCAACGTATCATCACTCTTCAACCACCATTTTCATGATCATTTCATTTCTTAAACTATCATAAAAACATTTCTATAGCAATTCATGGATTATTACTCATCGTAAACACAAAAACAAGACATGAATATGTCCATTTATTCATCTATGTTACACATATATTCAACACCATTATTATAATCATTCAGTCTCATATTTGTTTCATTTACGACAACCCATGAAGATTAATATGCTACTTACTTGATTAAACTCAAAGCTTCTTCAAAATCTCAAAGAAACTCTAACTCTTTATGCTACACGATCATCATCATGGAGGTTGGGGTAGATTAGGTTTATTATCCCCAAAATGGAGAAGGATGATAGCAAAGCTCAAAGTTGAAGGTTGGGTCGTGAGATTGAAAGGATCGTGAATGGAAAAGAAGAAATGAAGAACGGAAATGGAGAGAGAAGAAGAAAGCATGTATTAACCAAATGAAAGACAAAAGATGGTCTTTCAAATGAGACAATATCAAAAGTGAGGTGTGTGGCAAGTGGCTTGACACTTGTCACTTGCCACATGTCCTCCTCTTGTGTTTCCCACTTGGACTTTTTAATAACCAGTCCATTTGTCTCCCACTTTCTAATCCAATTCTCACCCAATTTTCTATAACACTTATCATTAAATCCTAATGTCAGTTAATAAATTTTTCTACTATCAATTATCACTTATTTCTACTACCACAAGCCAATTTGTTTTGCCACTTGACGTTTTTCCTAGTCCAAAAATATCCAAAATTTCATAAATTTCCCAATTCTCACAAAAAATTCTAAATCAATAATATAATTCACCAAATAAAAAATCAAGACATAATATTCACTAAAATGATTTATACCTAGAAAATGTCAATTAAGTGCGTGTATAGTCATTGTAATGTGTATAAAAAATCAAATTCATGTGTGTATATGCTAAACGTATGCATGAGCATGAAATGCAATTTCCTAATATCTCAATAACATTTCTCATGTACAGTGGTCTGGGACCCTAACCTTCAGTATGGAAAAACTGGATATTACAATCACCCACTAATCACACCAAGCAGTATAATCCTTTAACATCAACTTAAAAAGGCTATGCTTGAAATATGCAATTTTTAATGATGTTGCTCTAACATCATACCCGAAATGCAGTTGAACCAAGCATTATCATCTTGTGTGAAGGAATGCAAGTTTGAATGGACATGGCAACCAGGTGATCTTATGTCACTATGTCAGACGATAAACCTTTTCCTAGAACGAAAAGTGCACTACTTCAAGAGATGTTATACCAAAAGCCAGTTTGCAACTGATATTACCAAACATAGACTGGTTACAAAAAAATAAACAGAAAATATCTCAATAAAAATGTTTCCTACAGTCCATCTTGACTCTCATCACACTTAAAGTAAATAACCCACGTTGAGCTATCTTCAACGCTTTAACCCTCTGTTGGACAATGTTTACATTACATCCCACTAACTTGAGTGTGTGTTTGCATAGTAAGAGTAAGACCACTGTTTTGACTATACTCGTACCTTAGCATAAATCCTTCATTTATGCAAACCCAACAATTGAGATTTCCTACATTTTTAAACAAATTTCAAATGCCCATCACTTGCAGAACTAACAACCTAAAAGTTAACAAAGAAGAAGGAAAAAAACATATAGCTCTCAAAATAATTCTCCATCTACAACCCCAACATTAGTAGTAAAAATCAACACTAATTCGTAAACGATAATCAAAAGGTAGCATTCAACAATACTAATAAAAACAAAAACAAAAGTATGAACTGGGCATTTTTTAAAAGGACAAACCTCGGTCAATAGATAAGCCTCTCTTTTCGCCTCTCTATCTCCCTAAAACTTCGTCAAAACTATCGCTTTAAAGCTTTTGTATATAACGTCAATTTTTTCTTCTTTTCTTTTGGTATGTGATGGATTTCTCTCTCCATAATCCTCCTTTCTCTATAGGAAAATAACAGACACCAAATATGAAGGAATGGAATGTGAGGAAAGAGTTTCTTTGAAGATTTCTATTATACCTTTTTTGACTTAAAAAAAAGAGTGGAATTAATCTTTAGATTTTTTACCACATCATTAGTACAAGTTACAGAGATGATGCCACATATGGTACCTTATTTAGACTTAACAAAATGTGTATAACACTGCCAGATTTCTGTCTAAAATAGCTTAACATTGAACAAATTCGATTTTTCAACCTTAATTGAGTGGGTTAAAATGTTTGGCCATAAATTAATCAAACCCATAAACGTTTAGCCCCATATTGGGCATTTAGCCTAAAGTTTATGGTTAACTAATCTTTCCTTTTTTATTTCTTTTAGAGACTTTAAATTCTTTTGCATTAATCCTTCCCAGCTTTTCTGAAGTCGTCTTCGATATAGAATGTGATAAATATTGATCATATAAGTCTAGATGAAACTTCTGAAATTCAAATTCTAAAATTCAGGTACTATCAGGAATTGTTTCCACTTGATAAGAAATTGTTGATATCCTCCATCTTTTGTAGTTACAATTTGTTCCTCAAGAACATCCTTTATCTTCTCTTTAAGATGGGAAATGGTTGGATTTCTTATAGCAACAGTAGGGGATTGATCATCATCTTGTCCATGATAAATAGTTAAGTTCGCAATATTAAAGATAATATTTATTCCCTTGTCACTTGGTAATTCTAAAGCATAAGTTTTAGCATTTATCTTCATGATGATTTTATAAGGTCCAATATTTCATGAATGAAGTTTCTTATATTTTCTTTTTTGAAAATGCTCTAGATGAATCCTATCCATCATCATATCACTTTCATTGAATTTCAATAATCGATGATGATGATGAGCATATTCTTTATAAGACAAGTTGTTGGTTATTATCTTTGGTTGTATTTCGTTAAAGATGTCCCTTAGCAAAACCTTTAGCTTCAACACTAACTGCTCTTGTTTGTAGTAAAGGTACTAGATCAATAGGCTTCATTAGTTAAACTTCTAAGACTATCTCAAAAGGGCTCTTACAAGTAAACCTATTTATATATCTATTGTTTGCAAATTCTGCCATAATGAGAATTAAGTCCCTTTTTCTTTACATTTTCTCCAACCAATCATCTTAATAAATGTCTCAAACTTCTATTCACCACTTATGTTTCTTCATCAGTTTGAAAATGAAAAGAAGTATTCAATGTGTTCCATAAAGTTCTCTAAAAATAACTCGTAAATTTGTCATCATGATAAGAGAAGATAGTTAAAAGTAATCCTTAGATGTTTAATCTCTTTGAAGAAGTTTAGCAATGTGGATAACATTATAAGTCTTGACCAATATTTGCAAATGGATTTATAATGAAATCACATGGTTTCTGTACAACATTGTCATTAAGAACATACTTATTGCTACTTCTTGTAATTAGATGCACTAACTTGCCATCATTGTTGAATTTTGACTTTGCAAGTGCACTCACTACTTCTCCTTTATTAATATGTTGTGTTAATTTTATATCTTCATTCAAATTTACTTCTTTTTTATCACCACTATAACATAATCTTCATAAAAAACATCAAGGATATCATCAAGCTTCAGAATCCCAAGTAGTTGCTAGTTAATCTTTTCATCATGCTGCCTTGTTGTTCCAGCTTATTGTCTATTTGATTTGTAAGTGTTTGAACTTGTTGTTTAGTTGTTTCAACATTAGGATTTGCCAAAAAATCCACTTCATTTTGTTTTCCTTCATCTTTTTAATTACTGAATCATCTCCCACTGTCAAATTCTCCACCTTATAAAGTATTCAAGCACATCTATATGTAGGCTTGAAGATCTTAATTGATCAGTTAAAATAGCCGTGCCATGATTTTTACCACCCATAATAAACATTTACTCTTGGTAGTACCCACTAAATTCGAGGAATTAAAATTAGTACATGGATTTTCAACAAAGATTTTTGCTTAGGCTTCATGCTATTATTCAATACTAATTTCATCTTGAGTATTACCATGTTCCCTATGTTCAACATCAATTATATGTCGTCAGTTGGTATAACATTTTTTCTTGTTAGAGTTTTTAACTTTTAAGGAATGTATCTCAAGGTTGTCTAGCCTCTCCAAAATTTGTCTAACATGATTTTTGGAGCACCTTATGAACGATGCTCATTGATGCCTAATTTTTTTCCCCATTATTCAAAAGTATTTCATCTTACTATAGGTCAATGAATATTCTTCTTTATGTCCTTCCACTGTGTGTTGTCATTGTGGTTCAAAACTTTAATACCAAATTAATGTAGGTCAAATAGAAGAATTATTAACTAGTAGCTAAAAGTCACAAAATTAGAAATCTAACTAACATTAAATTAGTATTCTAGGGTTTAATATGTTCAAAGTTAAAATCTTAGTTGCTAGAATTTTGTGATGAGCATAAAGAATGAAAGATAAGAAATTAAAATTCACTCATAGAGTCTACAAATCACTCTTAGAATAAAGTATCACACTTTCTAATTAAAAGCTCAAATTTGTAGAAAAATTCTAGATAGCTTATTATTAATGAAAAGTTTAATACATATATACATGCATACGTATATATACACACACACACATATATAATTAAATGCCATTATAATAAAAATTATATAAATCCTATACAATTGGAATAGTATATCTAAAGTAACATATACTACTAAACTAATAAAAAATACTAACACAATTTAAATCTCAACTCTTATTTTTTTATGTCAGCTTAATTCTCAATCCTCATCCTACCAAATTAAAATTATGGTTGACTAATTTTTTTCTCTTTTATTTCTCGTATAGACTTTAATTTCTTTTGCATCACATCGTGGGAACAACACTTGGAACATTCAAGCTTTTTCTGCACTTCACCGTACTACAGCCGGTAGTTCAATATCCACATCCATTAAGCTTGTCACACGGTTTGATTTCATTGGCCTTTCTGTAGAAATATAATCACGTTTGTCAACAGTAAGGAGTTCTCCTCATTTCTCCAAATATACATCTCAAATTTTTATGGCGAATTTCTGGATCAATTAACTTAGCTGTCGCCCAGAGTTAGTCTCTAATGGTAAATCTGCAATGTGCCTGCCAACGCCGCATTTGCAAAGTGGACAGAATGCCTTGATCTTGAGCCAAGTATCCACGCAATTGGCATGAAAGAAATGGGAACAAGGCAGCTCCTTCAGTTCATCATTGTCATCATAATTTGCCAAGCAAATGCAACAAATCTGTACCACGAGACGAAAAAAAGTAAGTGTGAGCACAAAATCCAGCATTTAATCATGTTTTCTCAGAATTTCACTTGCAAAACGGAACATCCCCAACTTACAGCATCATCCTTAAAGAGAGCACGCTCCTTGTCTGTTCCAACAGCCACAAACCCAAATTCATTTGAATTTCCATCAGTTGCCCCACTGCAGTCACTTCTAGTCCTCTGTAAGTTAAATCTATAGGTTGGCAGAGCATCAATGGATTCAAGAGGGGCCCCTCCAATTTTCTTGAGTCGTCTCCAACAGCAGCATATTACAATAGCATGAAGGATTAGGGGCCCAGTATACCTGATGTAGTCAATGACAAGTAAAACTACACAAAACCTGCAAAACAATGCCTTTCATTAGTTTAACTTCAATCATAAATCCTAGCATAAAGCAACAGATCTTCCAGGCACCCTGACAAATTACCTATACAAATTGTAAGATTTTGAAGAAGATTTTTCTTCAAATACCCAGAAATTGCCTACAATAAACCAAAAGGCAAAGAAGAATCCCAATATCCACTTAAACTGATCCACCAGTCTACATAACCTGAAAATATGAATGAGATATATCGTTAACTGATGGAATCCCAATATAAGTATACAGATAAAAAGTTGATTCAAAATTGTGGATATCAACTTTCACTTTAGCCCAATGCAAAAATTGATTCTTTAATTCCAAACTATATACATTACTTCATCACAACATTTATTTAAGTACAAACCACAGATCATAATAGCATCAGTCAAGACGTTACAAGAGAAATTCCTATTAAGTATGATCACATGCTACACTTTTTTCAAAAATAATGTTTTTTAATGTATCCATACGCATTGAATAAGTGGAATAAACAGGAAAAAAAAAATAAACAACATAAGACAATAGGAATCACTTCTACAATCATTTGTTCCAGTACTTGGGAATTTGCAGGGATCTTCACACAGTAGTGTAAAACAATAATAACAATAATAAAACGCTTCATCTGGCCAACAAATGCAAACAAAAGAAATACCACAATCTGCACCAATGAACTTATTAGAGTCCGGGAAAATGCAATTTTCTATAAATTAAATTTCAAAATCAGAGACAAGTAAAACATTAGAAAAAAATTAAAGAAATGAAGTAGCAAGGAAACAATAAGAAAACACAAGCTAGATATATCACCAAAATGAAACATATGCTTTACATCGTGGACTTAGGATAATACATTACATGAAAAGGATATGAGTATTTACCTAGGATAAGGTAGAAAATAATGTCGAAAAATGAGAGGGAGGTTTGCAGCACATCCAGCTGTATAACCAACAATCCAAACAAACAAAGGATTTTGCGGCTTTTCATGCCCCGAGGCCACCAGGACAATTGCAGATGAGATAATCAGGCTCATTGTGTAAGCTAGCTTGACTGACATCAATATCATGTAAAAAGAAAAGGAGTCAATGTTCGATCTATTAGAAGAAGATGTGGAAGAGTGAGCCACATCTGCCTGAGCCGTGGTATGTCCATGATCATGATCGGACGAGTCCATGCCATTGGAAGGATGTGTTTCAAAGGAGCTTGACGTAGAGACATCACCACCATGCCTTATGTCAATAATATGGTCAGCATTTACTCTGTTCTCCTGTTGTTGTTCCATAAGCATGTAGTCCTGTGAGCTAGGTCAAATGATTTCACAAATCAATCTTTTGTCTACAAAACCTTCATAATCTTTTGAGCAACAAAACAAATAATCCTTTTTAGTAAAAATAAATACAAAATAATGTCTTCCTGTCAATTGGCATCTATTTATGCTATTATTATGCAGACAAGTCAGCAACGATAGCGCTGATGAAATTGTAAACACAAGTGAATAAAAAGCCAACAGAAACTTTTTTTTAAAAATTTTTTTGGGTACAAAGGAAAGCATAAAGGCTCAACCAGAACTGGAAACTAGGGGAGAAGGAGGAGGAGAATTTTAACTCTCTCTCCCGTTAAGCCACAGGACCCAATGGTACAGACGCAACCATTTTCTAACTTTTCTACCGTCCTACTACTAGAGAAAACAGAAACCTCTTGAAACCCATGAACTCGATTTATGTGTTAAACCCAGAACAAGACAAAACAAAGCATATGACTTGAAAGCTATGTTTAGAGCTCGATGGCATTCTCTTCAAACCCAACAACAGATGAATAAACCCAGAAACAATATTCTATTATTAACACGTAATAAGCCCCAGAAATATTTTACACGCGCCAATCTCCTCGCACTCAATTATCATCAAATCCACCATAAAACAAACTCACAGCTCGTAACACAGAAAACTCGTGCAAAATTTACGAAAACGTAAGCGATAATCAATTAAGTGGAATCAGTTGATAGCCGGTATTGAAACAAAATCACGGTTAGAAAAAAGGGAAAGCAGTTGGAACCTGAGAAAGAGATCGACGTAGAGACTCACATATATTAATGGACTTGAGAGTTAGCAGCAGACAGGGCTTTTGAGGTTGAACACTTGATTTGCAGCCAATTAGAGGAAAACTTGGTAATGACTATGTGCTAAAAGCTGAGAAGGAAAAGCCAATTTCTTGGTGAGTTGGTGTTTGGAGTGGTGGAAAACAGAAGGAAACAGACATGAATGAAATGGATGGAGTTAAAACGACATTATTACTTCCTCGCCTTTTCCTTTCCTGTTTGTTTTTAGGCTACGCGTCGAATGGGTTTTCCGTTTAGCTGGATACTAACTCGTCTCCAATGGATTTTATCTTTGGTAAAAGTTCAAAATATCGTACCTTGATCCTGGATTAAGTTTTGATATATTAGTGTATTGGTAATTAATATTGGCTACCATTTTGAGTAAATTTTTAAATTTATAAAATAATTCTTGAAATTTTTTAAAATTTATAAAATAGTCTATTAGTATATTGTACACTTGTATATACTTTATAACTTTACAGTAGCTTTGTTTTCAAAAATCACAATTAATATGAAATAATAATAATTTTAAATATTTCACATATAAATAATAACCACAATTAATATAAAAAAGATAATCATCATAATATAAATATAAAATTAAGAATAATACAAAATATTTAAAATATTACAATAATATAATTTTATCATTGTAATAAATAATAATTACATCAAAACATCCAATAAAAAACAATAAATAACATTGACTATTACAATTTAGGAAAGAATTTATGACGAAAAAACAATCAAATAGAAGTTAGATCTGAAACTAAAACATTTACAATTACATTACATATGTAGAATTTAACATAAACATCAAATATAAGTAAAATTAAAAGAAGAGGAAAAAACTGGAATGAAATTCAACCGTCAACGGGAATATACCCGCTATAACTATACTGACCCCAGTTGTCATTTAGTATACAATCCTCATCATTGAGAGAAGCTTCATTATCATTGTCATTCAAATTTAATGCACAAAATGACATGCCAATGCTTTCCCATCTAAGATTATCTTCTAAGTCATTGGCATCTACCAAATTCGATTATTTAGAAACCCAATCTACTAAAAGATCAATATTATCAATGAAAATTGGATTAGTTGAACTACTTGTACTATTAAGACTCCTAGTAAATAATACAATTTAATTATTAGAAAATTATAAGAAATTATATCAAAATTAATAATGATACTAATAATACCTTTCTCGAAGCTTTAAATTGTAACGAACAAAAAATAAGTCACTCGACCTCTTATGCTCCTATGTTGGGACCCGATCAGGAAACCGGATCCCAACTGACGAAAAACGGAAGAACATCGAAAGAAAAATTCCGAATCGAATGCGAATCGAAATAAT
>JAOSBN010000008.1:35789879-35813878 GCA_027563595.1 Erythroxylum suave | reverse complement strand
TTTCTACGAGACTATGTTCAGAGAGGAATCGTCTGTCTTTAGTTTGTTGAGACAAGTCATCAATGGGCAGATATCTTCACTAAGCCTTTGAATGAAGAAAGATTCAAAGAAATCAGACGAAACTTGAACATGGTAGTATTGAGAGACCAATTGTCGGACACATCATGACCCAGATGATTTTTACTGAAGGAAGATAAAAAGTCATGAGTCTCTAATAGTCAGTAACTATAAGTTACAGACGGTAATTATTTTTAGAGGGAAATATAAAAGAAATCCTCTTAGATGGTTTAGAACATCACCAACTCTAGAAAACTCTTGAAATCTTTTTAAATCAATTTTTGCAGCACTCTCAAAAATAATTGTTCATCTCGAGACGTTACGGTTATGCTCTCATCTTCAAATTCTAATCTCATTACTTTGAGAAGTTTCTACTATCTAAAGATTACAATGGAGCAAGAAATGATTTATGGAGAGCATGTTGATTTCGAATCCTTGAAGAAGAATCAAATGGATATTAAATCAGAAGTTTATACAGCCAGATGGAAAAGCTTCTTTTAGGTTCATGAAACAGTCTATCTGAATGAAGTTTATGAGTTTTGGAAGAATGCAAATATAGTAGACGATATGGTAGTATTAATGGTGGATAGATTATCGGTCATCGTGACACTGGAGCTAATCGAGTAGATTAGTAGATGTCCATGTGTTGGAGCAGAGGTGTCTTATAACCCTAGATGGATGACTAAAAACTGTCTAGCAAAGTCGCATATGAACCGACAACTCTATGAAAGTAGTGACCCAAAGGACAAGAAGTCGTCGAATCTTGTACCGAAGGCTAGGGTTCTACACAACATTCTTTTTCATTGTATTCTACCAAGAATGGGATCGAGGAACGTTGTTACAACGATAGACGAGCAATGCCTTTTCTATTTACTCAATCATCAAGATATAAATCTGCCACACTTGATTTTAAGATATATGATCAAAATGAAGAAGGTATCTAGTGCCTTTCCATATAGCATGTTGCTGATAAGAATCTTCAAACATTATGGAATTCTTCTTGATAGAGGAAACAGAATGAAGATGAATATTAAAAGCGTTATTAATGCCTCAACCATCGGTAGAGTGGGATTGAGTATAACTTCTATAGTGTGAGCAAGGATTGCGGGGGAGCACACTATTAAATGCAGCGTGAGTGGGAATGTTACTCCTAAAGAAAAGAAGAAACCCCAATCGTCTGGAAGAATGGCTGTAGAAGAAAAGAAGAAACTATCAAAGGTAACAGCTGAAGCTGAGAAAATGTTGCAAAGAAAAGAAAGCCAACTGAATCTATCTAAAAAACAAGTGTCATTGAAAAGGAAGGTAGAGACACTTAATTTTGAGAAAGTCAAAAAGTCAAAAATATCACCAAGGTTATTAACCCTCCGACAAGATGAGTAGAAGAGAGGGAAAGGACTGACTCTTGGTGAAGAATCTGAGAAGATGGAAAAGTCAGCAAAGGCTACAAGATCTCTAGTCTCAATTTTGCAATAAGAGCAGACAAAACCAACTAAAGAGACTGGAATTAAGAAGAAGTTGGAGTTTGAAAGGAAGAGAACCCAACCACAACCACCTTCAAGACTTGTAGAAGAAAGTAAAAAGTTAAAGACCAGTCAGAAAGAAAGTACATCAACTGGTGATCAATGGAAAGAAAGAATAGTTGAACACAGAGTTGTGTCTCAAAGTCCTATCAGTAAAGAGGACTTCAGAATGAAGGTGATAGAAGAAGAGGTACCTATAAGAAGCAGAAGCTCAATTATAATCAGAGAACCGGTGAATAGGTTAGTCAAGGTATAAGTTGAGCCAATATTAATCAATAATCAGTTTTTCATCTTCTAAATCATGAAGAAAAAAGATTATATGGGATTCTGAGGGATGAAAAGTTAGAACCATATCCTCTGAAGATGACCAAAGATTGGTACACCATCTACCCAACCACGAGTAGAACTTTGATCAAGATTGTACCTGACATACAATCTAGAGCTTCAAACATAGTATGCAATATGGATAAAGGGAAACAGAAAATGTACCCTAAAGGAAAAGTAGGTGACCTGATAGAAGATTAGATATATGAAGCTATGAGAAATATAGACGAGGCATGCAATGTAGAGCAATCAAACGGAGTCTATGTTTCACATCACATCTCAAAGGCATCAAGAAGTAATTGTGGACACTTTACCACAGATGCAACCTCTCAGGTAGTTGGAAGAGTGACTAAAGGATAGTACAGAACTATCGAGGTTTAAGGTATTTCTGTCAACTTAGAGACTTTTGTGCACCTGATCATGCACCTTAGACTTTTAACTTCTATATCTTCAATTAAAGATGTCCTTCACCTTCTTGGAAAAACTATTCCAAAACTACCAAGACCTGATGACCTGGATCTCCCTGAAAGCAAGCAATTATTCAAACCTCCTATTCTAAAAATCATTGAATTAGATGCGTTGCCCTCACAAACATCTGTTGCTACAAACTTCTTTCCATCAAATGCACCTCAACAAGCCAATACTATTGGAATGGAAAAAGTAAGACACTCTCAATAGTGGAGTCAGGAAGCCTTAGTGAAGGAAATTGAAGAAATTCATGAAAAGGTTGATATTCTGACTGACTCAGTTGGTGATCTACATGAGGAAGTAGCTTATGTACAAGTATCAATAGAAGAAGACCTCAAGTTGATCAGAACTAAGATGTAACGTATGATTTCTGAGATATTGAAGCATCTGAGGTAAATTTTTTGATTGATAACAAATAGGGGGAGAAACGAAGAAGATAAAGGGAGAAAAGTTAAAAAAAGGGAGAGAAAAGAAGAAGAGGAGAAAAGAAAAACAGAAGAAGAGAAGAGAAGAAAGACAGAAGAAAGAAGAAAAGTGGAAGATAGTATGCATATGTGTATTTTTGCTTATTATTTGTTTGTTGTTTTCTTATTCAATTGTTATTTTATTCATCAACTGAATGAAAATTCATTCACTTTGATTTTTCTAAAATTATGATTATTTGTTATCATCAAAAAGGGGGAGATTGTTAAGTCAATAGGACTTTACGATGATCAATTTTGATGAAAATAAAATAATAATAATGTTATAAACAAATGAACATTTTGACAAGTGTGTTAAGTGTGCAGACACATAAGAGAACACAGATGCAGAAGAAAACACACAGACGCAAGCCAATATAGACGCAAAAGACATAAATATAAGACAACATAGATATAAGTCAATACAGATGCAAGACAAGATAAACACAAAAGACAACACAGACAATACAATGAAGATATAGAAGTACGTCGGATAGTTATTTAGTTGGAGTTAGTTACAGAACTCAACTAATTGATGGTTATCAAGAATTAAGAAGTGGTTATCAAAGATTAAGAAGTAGTTAGAGACTGAGGCTATAAATACTAGTTGTAGTCGAAGATTTTAGAAGCTAATGAACCTTACGGATCTGACAAATCTTACGAGTCTTACAATTTTGAGAAATCAGTGATCTTTGAGTTCTTACTTAGAAAAGAGAAATTATGTAGTCCGATACTGAGAGAGCTAAACCTATTGTAACAATAGCCCATAATATCTTTTTCTAATGAGAGAAAGAAAAGGCAGGTAGCCTGGAGAGGCTAAGATAGCTGAAAGAATACTTTGTGAGAGACCTGAAGAGGCTCTGGAAGGGAAGAAAGAGTACTTGTAATTGTTTGGAGTATAGTGAAACACTCAGACGAACTTTGAGGAGTGGATGTAGCCGACGGCTTGGGGTGAACCAGTATAAAAATCGTAGCGTCTACTTTTTATCCTTTACTTCAGTTTATTTTTCAGCGTCTACTTTTTATCCTTTACTTTAGTTTATTTTGTTGTTAAACAATCATATAGAAGTTATTTGCGATTTAACTACATAATAATTTTTGTATAGTCATTGTGATATCTTTTTAATAAGAAAGAGAAGTTCTTAGCAAGTTTTTGTATTAACCAAAAAGGGATACACCTCTCACCCCCCCTGTGTATCGAGTTTCTTGTACGTAAAGCCTATACTAAAGTGTGATTTACTTGAACTAGTAGGACTGAAGTGCGGAGCAACCAACTGCAATCTCAAGCCTGACTATATGCAATGACTAGATAAGAGGCTCAAAATTCTCCAGATGTCATTATAGGTGTTCTACTGATATTTATTTTTTAGGCTTTTGCATTGCTAGATCCTAGATCTACACATTCTTTTATCACACCGCATATGGTATCTAGGTTTCATTGTTATAGAGACTTTATTAAGATATGCATTAGAGTTGAGGGCACTGATAGGTAATACAACCCTGATAGGGAAGTCTACAAGAGGTGTTTGATTCGAATTGATCAAGCAGAGTTAGAGGTAGACTTGATTGTGTTGCAGTTAAAGGAAATAGATGTTATCCTAGGAATGGACTGGCTTACTACCTATAGGGCCATCATGAATTGCTATATAAAGGAGGTAATATTTGAATCTCCTAATCAGCCGAGAGTAGTGTTTAGAGGTATTAGCCGAGCAATGCTAGCTAGGTTGATCTCATTTATGAGTGCTTTGAGGTTGATGCAAGGGAGATGTGAGGCTTAATTGGCCCACATCATCGATACTTAAACTGATCAAAATGTTTAGGACACTTTTGTAGTTAGGAAATTCTAGGATGTGTTTCCCATTGAACTATCTGCCTTACCAGATCAGGAAGTAGAGTTCACAATCAATCTAGTTCCAAGTGTTACTCCTATATCCATTCCTCCTTATAGAATGGAACCTGTGGAGTTGAAGGAGTTGAAGGTTCAATTGCAGAAGTTGCTAGAAAAGGGGTTCATTAGACCTAGTCTTTCACCTTGGGGAGCTCCAGTCTTATTTGTAAAAAAAAAAAGATGGAACGTTGAGATTGTGCATTGATTATAGGCAACCGAATCGAGTAACTGTGAAGAACAAATACCCATTTCCTAGAATCAATGATTTGCTTAGTCAATTGTAGGGAGCTTAGGTGTTCACTAAGTTGGACTTGAGGTCTAGGTACTATCAGTTGAAGATAGCAGAGGCTGATGTACCAAAGAGTGCTTTCTAGAGCAGGTATAGGCATTATGAGTTTTTAGTAAAGCCATTTGGGTTGACTAATTCCATAGCTACATTTATGGCATTGATGAATAAGGTGGTTTAGGCCTACCTGGATCACTTTGTGATAGTGTTTATCGATGACATTTTGGTGTATTCGAAGACTAGAGTAGAGCATGCTAAACACTTCAACGTAATACTCAGATTATGAGGAAGAAACAACCATATACCAAATTTAGTAAATGTGAATTTTTGCTGAATCAAGTATTGTTTTTGGGTCACATAATAAGTGGACAAGGTATTCAAGTGGATCCAAAGAAGATTAAGGTTGTGATGAAATAGGAGGCTTCAAAGAATGTGACGAAAATTTAGAGTTATCTTATGATTTACCAGATATTACCGGAGGATTGTCGAGGGGTTTTCATTGATCTCAAACCCTCTAACCAAACTTTTGAGGAAGAATGTTGTCTTCAAATCGAATGATGAATGTTAGAGAAGCTTTAAGGAGCTGAAACATTGGTTGACTACAACGATGGTGTTGACTATTCCATTGGAAGCTGGAGGTTATGGAGTATATAGTGATGCTTCGCATCAAGGATTAGGATGTGTGTTGATGCAATATGACAAGGTGATAGTGAAGTAAACCACTTGTTAATATAGGAATCACGTATAAAACATAAAATATACAAGAAGGTGGTTAAATTGTGTTAAATCATCTAAGACAGTAATCTTTAAAATCTTCTTGATTTTCTTGAAAGACTCAGATGATTATAAAACAACACACTTAATTTGTTTAATTAATGCAATAGCGGAAATGCTATCTATTCTTCTAACAACAAGAAATTAAAGAGATAAGGGTTAAAGAATATGACACTGCGATTTATACTAGTTTACGCTTAACCTTTGGGCTACGTCTAGTCCTCAAAATTTATCTAAGATTTCACTATCTCTTACAACTTTACAAGTATTATTTCTACTCTTCTAGAGCCTCTTTAGGTATCTTTCACAAAGAATTCTTTATATGCTATCTTAGCCTCTTCAATCTCTAGCCTTCCTTTCACTTAAAAAGATACTATTTGAGCTTTCTAAACTCACATTATAGGTCTTCTTGATCTCTCTTCTTCCTTCTTTTCACTCAAGATATTTTTTCAGTATACTCACTTGATCACAGAATTATTTTGTGAATGTAAAAGTAAGTAAAATTTTGTTTTTTCTATGACTACAACTGATATTTATAGTCTAATTCTCCAACGGTCTTCTTGAGAAAAGTACTTGTAGAATCTTCAGAGATCTGTTATTAGTTAAGTCCTATAACCAACTCCAACTAACTAACTAACTGACGTTGTAGATTATTCTTCAATTATATCATCTTGATTTGATTTGTATGCTTCATCTTATGTCTTCGCTTCGTCTTAGTTAGGTGACTTTGTTTTGGTTAGCTCTTGAATATCGTATTGATTTGATGATTTGTGCTACTTACATTTATCTGCATATTTAATAAACTCATCAAAATAGTTCACACACTTCTTTTATTATTATTATTTAACTTTCATCAAAATCAATAGGAAAAGTGAAGTCTTCTTGACTTAACAATCTCCACTGTTTTGATGATAACAAATAATCATAATATTGGAACATAAAAAAGGATATTCAGACGAATAATGATAATATTCAAATGAATAATTTTTAGAAAAATAATATATTTATTCAAACAAATAATGCAAGATATACAATGTAAAAAAATAAATTTCTAATACTAATTCTCCTCTCCTTTCTACTATTCTCCTACTATTTGTTATTAATCAAAAAAATGTCATTTCAGAAGCTTTAAAATTTGAGAGAACATATGTTAAATATCAATGCGGATCGTCTTGAGGTCTTCTTCTATAGTCACACATAGAAGTGCTACTTCCTCATGAAGATCACCTACTGAGTCACTTAGTTTATCAACCTTAGTATCAATTTCTTCAATATGTTTAGCTAAGGCTTCTTGAACTTCCTTATGCTTCTGACTAGCTTTAGTCCATTTGATTAAATTCTTCAAGAGCTTTGAATTAACTGTAGAATCTTGTAGCTTTTCACTTAGTGGGTGAAGATACTCAGAGACAGATGGTTCCCTAATTGAATCGTCTAACTCTATTATTTTAATGGAGGGTAATTGGAAAGTTTGTGTTTGGTGAGGGATGTCAAGATCATCAGGTTTGGATAGTTTGAAAATTGGTTTTCCTAAAAGGTGTAGGATATTTTTTATTGAAGGAATGAAACCTAAGGGTTTAAAATGAATAAGCAAATGCACAAAGGTTTCTAAGTAGACATTGATACCTTTGATTGTAATACTTTTGTACCTTCGTTCCGATATTGTCCCAATGACCTTAAAAATTTCATCTATAGTTGATGCACCAAAGTTACTTCCTGATGGCCTTGATATGTGAAGTGAAATATAGACGCTACAAGTTGAGCTGCACATCATACATCATCTATATTCTTTGTCGCCGCTAGAATTTCTTCTTCCGTGAGAACATCTTCTTGTTTCTTGGGAAATTTCTTCTTCTTTCCTTTGTCTTTATTGTCTACTAGTGTTGGATGTCTAGGTTGTACATCTGGTACAATCTTTATTGTTATTCTGCTTATCATTGGATAGATGGTGTAAGGATTTTTTGTTATCTTTAATGGATATGGCTCTGCCTTTTCATCTCACAGAATACCATACAATCTTCTTTCTTCAGGGCTTAGAAGATGTATCGTATGATCGTTTACTATTAAAGTTTTAACTTAAGCCTTAACTTTATGTTTAGGAGGTTCTCTAATGATAACTGAACCTCTATTGCGGTCAGGTATTGATTCTTCTATAATCTTCATCTTCAAATCTTCTTTCTTAATTGGTTGAGGGGGATTATAAGTTACTTGCTGCTTTCTAATAGTCTGTGTCTTTTGTTGAACTTCATACGATGAAACCTTATTTTTCTTAATCAGTTTCTTCTTCTTTTATTCTTCTACTGGCTTGGAAGAGAGTTGTTGTTGAGACTTCTTCTGCTCAAATACTAATTTCCTTTTTATCTATGTCTCTCCAGACAGTTGTTTTGATTGAGTCTAAAGGATACAAACAATTTCTTTGGTAGGTTGCCATTGTTGTTGTTGTTGCTCCTTTGCACTTTCAGAAACTTGACCAAGAACTAAAGGTTCTTGCTTTTTCTGTTCTTGTTTTTGTAAGATCATCAATCTTGGCGACTTTCTTAACTTCTTGGGTCTTTTTGATTAGAGCGTCTCAGCCTTCCTCTTTAAAGACACTCTGTGAGTTGGTTGTTGAACCTTTACACTTTCCTTCCTTTCAAGAATCGTCTTAACTTTTATTGACTTATAAGATGACTGTTTAACTTTTATCTTTGTTGAGATTTTTCAAGATGATTGAGGTTTTGGTTACATTCCAGATGAAAAATCTTCTATCCTGTTGTGCTTTCAATGTGAAACATTTATCCACTTCAGCTTTAGTTTTGATCCCTATTTTATGAATAGTAGAGGCATTGATAACACTATTAATATTCAGCTTTACTATATTTCCTCTATCAAGTAGGATTCCATGTTCTTTGAAGAATCTTGTCAAAAGCAAACAGTAAGGTAACGAACCGCTCTTCAAATGATAATCCTTTTTAGCCTTTATCACGTAGTTCAGAATCAAGAATGGAAGATTTATAGATTGGTGTGTGAGTAGATGAAATAGACAAATCACTTTAGTACCAAATAAATGTGATCAAATTTTTTTACAAAGCAAAAGCCATGGATAATAGTTCTTTTTCAGTAGTGGAATAATTCAATTGAGAAGGGTTTAGAATCTTTGAAGCATAGTTGATGGCATGCAAAGATTTTCCCACTTTTTTTCTTAGAATCACCCTCATTGTACAATCGCTCACATCACATATGACCATAAAGGGGAGGCTCCAATCTGTCAGTCGAATCATCAGTAGGGATGTCAAAAGCTCATTAAGTTTGTTGAATGCTTCCTTGCACTTGTCATTGAACTCAAAGGAGACATCTTGTTGTAGAGGCTTGCATAGTGGTACGGTTATCTTCGAAAAGTCCTTAATAAACCTTAGATAAAAAAACTACAGGCCCAAGAAAAGAATGCACTTCCCTCGTAGTAGAGAGGTAAGGTAAAGAAGAAATAAGATCAACTTTAGAATTATCAACTTCAATACCCATAGCAAATATATATGACCTAAAACTATACTTTGATCCACCATAAAATTACAGTTTTCCTAGTTCAACACAAGGTTAGTTTCTATGCATCATTCTAAGATAATGGCGAGATTTTCAAGACATTCATCAAAAGAAAATCCATATACACTAAAATCATCTATGAATACCTCAATAATCTTCTCAACATATTCAAAGAAAATGCTTACTGTACACCTTTGGAATGTGGAAGGTGTGTTACATAATCTGAATGGCATCCTTCAGTAAGAAAACGTACCAAATAGGCATTTGAATGTGGTATTCTCCTAATCATATAGTGCGATCAGAATATGAAGAAAACCTAAAAAACCATCTAGAAAGCAATAGTAATCATAACCAGCCAATCCATCAAGCATCTAATCAATTAAAGGATGGGGAAAGTGGTCTTTACAAGTTACATAATTCAGCTTCCTATAATCAATACATACTTGCCACACAGTTTGCATTCGAGTGGGAACCAACTCACCTTCCTTGTTTATCACAACAGTGATTCCAAACCTCTTTAAAACCACTTGTATGAGACTTACCCACTTACTATCAGGGATCGGGTAAATCACCCTAGCCTTGAGAAGCTTAAGCATCTCCTTCTTCACAACTTCCATCATTGGAGGATTTAGTTTACGCTGAGCTTGCCTTGTAGATTTTGCATTCTCCTCCAACAAATTGTGTTGCATGCAAATAGATGGGCTTATCCTTTTTATATCTATAATAGTCCACCCGCTGGTCTTCTTATGCTCTCTCAACATTTGAACTAGCCTATCCTCTTGATTTAAAGTCAACTCCATCGAAATGATGACTAGGAGAGTTTATTTATCTCCTAAATAAGTATACTTAAGTTGTATAGGGAGAGGTTTCAATTCCAGCTCTGGTTCCTGCACATCAGAAGGTAACAACTTCTTGTGAGATTCACATAGTTTTAGAAAAGCCAAGTTGTACCTTTTTGGAGAGCTTTCTAATGATTCCAGAGCAGCCTTCATTTCCATAATCCCTTATCCCATCTCAACATTAGTGTTGGCTTCTACTTCTATAGCGTCAGTCAAAACCATCTCCAAATGATCCTTATAACTTAATTTAAACATTTCCTGTATCAAAGGATCAATCACGTCAACAGAAAAACACAGTGATCATCAGGAGGATGTTTCATGGCATAAAAAATACTGAAATGAATCACTTTCCCTTCAAATTCCATTGTGAGCGTGCCTGATAGGTGTAGATTTACATATATTTTATGTGTGATTATTACACAGAAAGTACATATGAATCGGGATTTTCATTTAATGTTGTATGATTGTGTATATTTTATCTTTTTTTTAGGTATTTTTTCACTACATGTGGCCATATTAGTGTTTAATTATGTTCTAGTATGTTTATACATACATTTTGTGCAAGTTGCTATTTTGTGTATTAATTGGCATGTATCAAGGTATGATTAAATGCTTATTTTCATGGTTTATTGGCAGGTTAAATGGTGTAATTGAGTGAAGGAAGCATGGAATAAAAGCTGGGACATTATAATATAAATTTGACAATAGTAGTCACGGTTGTGACCTTACTAGTCACAACCGTGACTTAAAAATTTGGCTGGCACAAAAGTCATGTCCTGGCCATGTTTTAAGGACAATTAACTACATAAAATCAGGAGGGCAGGCTAGGACAAGGGAACAATTATATGAATGGGTTAGAATAAGGAGAAAAGCTGACAAAAACGTTAGAAAAGGGAACAAAAATGACAGCTATCCTTATTTGGTGTACTAGCCACGTGATAAGTGATTTAAGGATGCATAAAAACAAGGAAAGGAGGCCAAAAAGAGGAGATGTTTTTGGGAGAACATAGCTAAACCAAAGAGGTCCAAAAAGGAGGCATTTGGAGCTACATATTGGAGGAGAACACTAATGATTCTAAGTCTACACCAAAGCTATCAAGATTTCTAGCTTGCTTCCTTATGCAATAAGCTTCTTTCTCTTATCTTTTTCTTTGATTTTTTTATTGTATGGGAAGAAGTTTCGTACCTATATTGATGATGATTCAGTTGTGTTTGATGGATTGCTAGACTGTTTTAGGATTATTCTTACTCAACCCATGTAAGACTTCACTTTGTGCAATGTTATGACCGATGTTTATGTTATTTAGATGCTTATGCTTAGTATATAGAGATATGGGGCTAAGAAATATGTTATGAGTGTACCTGAGAGTGGACATTCATGTAGGAATTCCATTTATCAAGTTACTTCATCATTTACACAGAGATATGGAATGTGATGTAGTTGTCCAAAGTAGTAATCAAATCTAATTAATGATTAGTTTAGATTCGGAGGTTGAGAGATCATACACTAGATTTTAATCATTATTTTAGGATTATTCAGTCCAAGTATTGAGAGAAAAATGATTGAGACATTAGAAAATACTTATGACTGAACACGATCATATTGACAAAAATTACATAGGGTAGTAAGGGTAATCCTAACTTTAGTAATTCAGTTTTTCCATTTTCAGCATCAGTTCCTCTTGTTTTTGAAAACTTAATTTTGTGATTTTTTTATCCCAATTGCTAAATTGATTGTTTCTAATTGTTCGTTAATTAATTGCCCAAACAAATTTTAATTTAAACTACCAAGGTGACTACATAATTCTTGTGGAATTCGATACCATGTATATTACAAGATGACTCATGCACTTGCGGTACTTGGGAAAACAAATAGGATAGTTAAATGCCTATCAGTGCCCTCACGAATATCTATCTTAGTTTGAGTCATATTAAGAAATGGTCTCCCCAACAAGATTGGTATCAAATTACGTGAAGTGCATCATTGATTGTGGTTTAGTTGTGTGTAAGTTTTAATTATTAACACTCGATAATCCACAATTGAACGGTTCATATTGCCAAAGATTTCAATCCTATGAGGAGGGAAATAACCCAATCATAAAATCTAAAGCCAGAAACAAATAACATAAATTCAAGATGCAATGAAAATAAAACGAGAATTCAATTTAATCAATCAAATTAAGAATCAAACACAAAAATACTAATTACCAAGTAACTGCAACACACCCAAGAATCAACCGAAAGAAATTGCCAATTGAGAGAAAGGAAATTTTACCTATCCTTAATGCTAACCTAACTAATTATGAATTATTGGATTGTTGGTTCAAGACTATCCTATGGTTGATTACTCTCTCTCGAGTTATAACTATTAACCCTAATCAAATTATGGAGCTTGCAATCCCTCAATTCACAACCTATCCAAAACCTTAATTAATTTTGAAGCTCTCTAATAAAACCTATGCAAGATCTCTATTCACACAAATTACCAATCTGAGTTAATTCTATTTTCTATTAAATCACCTAACTCTCATTAGTCCAATTTAATTATTTTTCATCCCTCTAAAATTATTATTGAATTATGCAACACCATAATTAAACCACAACAAATCCAGTAAACACATAAATAACCAAATATTCATTAATTCAAGAATAAAATTTCGAATATGAGTTTAGAATATCCTCAACATTCTAGATCCTATCATCAATTGTTCAATCCAATTATATAAAATAATAAAACTGAAATAATAGGAAAAACAATCTAAAATGGATGATAGGAGGCAGCGATGTCAGGAAACCTCCTGATCCAGGAAGTATTTTGAGTTAGCTTCTTCTCCTTTTCTCTCTTCCTTCTTCTCTTCATCGACCTCTTGATGATTTCTCTCTAGGGCTTCTCAAGGTGGTTGATGCAAAAGCTCTCTCTCTCCTTCTTTTGTTGTACTTTAAATATCCTCTTATGTTATAAACAACCCTAGTTTTTCGGGGTCTGAAAGGTCTAAAAAATCCTTTGAAATTTGATGTTCTTGAGTATCTGCATGTCTACCCAAAGCAAGCCATGATTGTGGGTCATTCTTTGGGCTTTTTCCATGATTGCAACATTTAGGTCACTATCATGGGCCAACTCTGACAATTGTGAACCGATATACAATGGTTATGGGCCATTATTTCAACCTAAATATCTTTGAAATTATTTTGTTCTTCGATGTTGACCCTGATTTACTAGCAAACATAGCAAAGAACCTCAAAAACATAATATTTAAGCTCAAAGACTTGTACTAACCCATAAAGCACTTAATACATAAATAGTTAACAAACTAACACAATTCTAACCTAAACATATACTAAATGATTAAATTAATAACTAAACACATATCAAAATATGCCCTAAAACATGATACAATTTACATTTTTCAATATCCTACACTTAAGCTTTAAGAAAACAAAACAATAAAAAACACAAAATCACAAAGCACACCATGTAGTAATGAGACAATGGCTTCAACTTTCTGAAATAAGGTTAACTTTAAACAAAAACATTCAAGTTATTCCAAATCATTAGCACGTAAAATCTATGTGGAAGAGCTCTGTACTAAAAATACATATTAATAAAGACCTAAATATCAAGTTATTCACCCTTTTTAGTTGTACATACATACTAATAATTATTTAGTCATTCAAACTCTGTAACTACTCCTAAGTATGTTTTCGTGAAAAGTCAAGCTATTTACAAGTTTGGTAGGTTTTTATTAGAAAACACATTTTTTTATTTACTTTTTATGGACATAGATCTAGTCTTTTACACAAAGGCAAACATTAGTGATGAATGTCGATCTGGCTACTCAAATAAGTCATGTTTTTATTAAGCTGCTTGGTTAGAACGTCATTATAGCCTTTTGACGTGAAGGCACACATTTGTGTTACGTGCTGATCCAGTTACTCAACTACATCACATTCTCAACTAGCTACTAGCTCTATTCATAATCCGAAGGCCAGCAGAATAGTTGTTTATTTAAAAATTAGAAAACACCATTTTGTATATATTTAGTGCCTACCTTATTGCTTTAGCTACTCGTTTTATGAAAAAAAATACTAGCTAAGTTACTTGGTTGAGAGACCTAAAATTATGAATAAATGTGGCAACTTATAGGGTGGTAAAATAAAACTATATCCTAATTAACTTGCATATTTTAGCCAAAGAACCCAGATTACTAATTTTGAGAGCTAATGACTCTTCACAATCTAATAGATTATGTTCAAAACTAAATTGATTTCAATCCATCTAAGCCATCGACATATTCACACAATTCGAAATATGTAACATAATAAACTATCATACGATATTCAAAATTCACACTTAAAGCAAAACACACAACCCTCCCCACAGTTGAACAACACATTATTCTCAATATGAAATGGAGACAAACAAACACATTGTTTTACAAGTAATTTAAAATATAATAAAACAAAGACAAAAATGAAAAGGGTTAGAAGTAAAGCCTCATGGTGACGGAGGTGAGGATGGTGTCGGAGGTGGTAGTTGGGTGCCTTTAGCCCTAAAGTATCAATGAATACGACATATATCCCATCTCTTATGTCAATGTGTGTGGGCCATCTCCTTCATTCTTTTATAGTTCTTCGCAAGTTTATATACAATTACCTTAGTGTTCACAGAGATTGTATCGAGCACTTTCTTCCAGCCAAGTTCTTCTATGTCTTCTTCCTCTTCGGACTCCTCGCTATTCGAGTCCTCTTCTATTTGCTAAGGTGGTGCTGTGCTATAACTCACCTATCTAGCCTTGATCATTATACGAGTCTTTTGGCTGATGTCCCAGAGTTCCATGTTACGAGACTTTAGGATTTCAACACGCCATAAATGATGGTGATTTAGAAAAATAGTGAGGTAGACGGTTAGGCTACTACCATCCTCACCATAGTACTTAGCAATAGAAACCAAGTACCTTATACTCAAATTGTTGCTCCTCTTATGCAAAGTCGTAACAATAGTATTCAGCACATGTGTGGAGATGCACACTGGGATGTTGTGATCCATGCACCACAACAAAAAAAGTTCCTTTGTTGAGCACTTGTTAGTTTATGATTTGTCAAAAACAATTTAACATGTGAATTTATGCAATAACAAGTGCTTACGTGTTTGTATAATATTATTGTAAGAATTCTTAGCGTCAAATCGCTCTAATCCAATGAGCTAATTCCAATAGCAAGAAGCACGAAATCATCATGCTGATTGATAATGGAAGATTTAGAGAACCCGCAAACATCATACATGATTTCAATGTTTAGCTTATAAGTTCATCCCTACAACCTAAACCACATTTCCTTAAGGTTACTACGTTCGACATAAAGGGAAGTTAAGAATTCAAGAGTGAGATCCTGGTAGACAGGATATTGGTAGTGTATAAAATTGGCACACTGAATTCTTTTCTCTAGATTCCCAACCCTATCTCACAATTCTAGCCTATCAAGTGTATCAAAATCAAATATTCCAAGACTACTATTTGTTTATTATAATTCTTGATATGATCATAATGGACTTGTACAAAGTATCAATCCAGTGTTTGCATGTTGGAATTATTAATTGAAACATATATCAGGGAACATTTACTCACATAAATAGTTTATACTAATATCATCACTTTTATATTTTTTACGGAGTTTGGTGATTAAACTAGTGCTAGTAGTTTGATGGACTAGCGACCCGTTAGGTCTTAGCACCAAGATGAGATCTTGTGTGTTAATCACCATATAGAGTAAAACAGGAGATCTAGAAAGAAAAACCAATATAAAGGCAAAATGATAATTTTACCCTTTATTTAGTAGATGGCTATAATATTTTTCATAATAAAGTTTGCAATTGGACATCTTATTTGAAACATGTATTCTCATAATACTTAGTAATTCAAGAGTTCAACTAATTGTCTTTAGTGGAATGACATTTGATTAATAAGCTAGAATTAATTCTAATGAGATTAAATTAATTCTGGGATTATTAGAGATTGAATTATATAATTCTAATTAGATTCCCCATTTGGATTCTAGGAAGGTTATCAAGAAACTAAAAAATATAAATAGAGGTTTCAAAACCTATGATTGAACGTTAGGCTTACTTTAATTAGAAGCCCAAATGAACATTTAATATTGGGCTTGAATTTGATTTGATTTGATAAATTAGATTAATGAAATTAAAAAAAATATTAAGAAAGAAGGAGGGCATATTTTGGTTTTTTATACCTAAATGTGCAGCTGTACATTTAGCATTAGATTGCTAAATTAAACATGGTTTTTATCATACTTTATCATCATTAAATGGAGTAATGATTTTATCATTAAACGGTTTAATGGTTGTTTTTTAACAATGGCATGTAATGTAACCTTTTAGCATTCATTTCATTAAAGAAAGGAAGAGGTGCATTTGATGTTTTTTTTTTCCCTTCTTTCATCCATAACCGAAAATGAGAAGGTCTTATTTAGGTTATTGGTCTTTTCATATAGCCATCTTAAACAAATGAGAAAAGTCTCATTTATTGGCTTCTTTATGACTGATTAAAGAATGAAGTGATGCATTGGATGCACATCACATCTTTCATTCTTGACAACTGAAATTGACAAGGAGAGGAAGAATTGTTCTTGCATTTTGTTTTTTGTCTAACTCTCTCCTCTTATACATGCATAGCCGAAAATGAGAAGAGTATCATTTTTGGCTTCTTTCTTCTAAGAAAAATCTCCTCAAAAATATTTCTTCTCCTTTCCCACCAAAGGATCTTTTAAACCAAGTTATCCATGAAGAACAAGTGGTAGATCAGATTTGTCGAGATACAACAACGAGAGGTTGACAAAGTAGAGGATACAAAAATAAGGAGTCAAAACTGTAGCAAGGAGTCAGTATATTTCTACCACCTTGTTCTTATGTAAATTATTTTCCTTATATCCTATCGTGTATAGCTTAAACACATTGATTTGGTTATGTTATTTCCACTGTGTTGTTGATTTAGAAAAAATTTTAAAATCTACTATTTAACTAAATCTTACATGCTTTCGTTTTCGATCCAACAATTGGTATTAGAGCCATTTTCTTATTCATGATTTTGGTTCCTATATGTGATGCATTGGTTGGCAATTAAATGTTGTATGCTGCATATTTTTATGGGATAGATATATATATATGTATGTTTTGCTCTTTTGGTTGTCCATAGAATATAGTTTTACCTTGTAAGTTTTTCTTCGTTTGTTTTGTAACAAGGAGTGCGGCCTATCATTGTCATGTTTCCTCCTTGGTTGCAATTTTCTATTTTCTTTGATTTTGTAATGTACAAAATTCTGTAATATTGAAAATGGAGCAACCATGGATTGAAGAGAAGCATAGATAATTGTTTAGGTGTATCCTTTGATGTGTTGGCAAAGTTTCGGTTTTATGAAAACCAAAGTGATGGAATTTTGTTTTAAAAAAGTTTCGATTTTGTGAAAACCAAGGTGCTGGAATTTTTGTTTTAACAAAGTTTCAGTTTGATGAAACACAAGTGCTACAATGTTTTCTGAGTGTCAGATTTACTAAAAACAAGTGCTAAATTTTTTGTTTTCATATTGATAAGGTATCAGTTTTGATGAAAACAAGTGTTGTTTTTCTTGTTGTTTTTAAAGTGACAAATTTCGATTTTATGAAAATGCCATTACACATTTTTACCAAATGGGCCAGGTTATATGGATGAAGAGTTTGAAACAGAAGATCCAAGTCAAAGAAATTTTTTATGTTTTGGGCCTAAAAGCCTTGTAATTTTATTTATATTATAGGACGGACAATCAAATGTGGCCTATTAGTTCATAAGATGAATGGATAAATGGATGCAAATAGTATGGGACATTATGAGATTGTATGCCATTTAGAAAATTGCCAACCCTAGGATTTGCCATGCATTCATTATGTATGATATATATAATGAAATAATATAAGATGGATAACAAATTACATCTACACAAGATGGTATTTATTAAAAACATAAAGACAGAAAAAAGATTGAGTGGGAGAGGATGCTCATGTGAGAGTCCACAATCTCCATACATTGGCCCATTTGCATGTGGTGAAGTGTTACTCCCCATAGGAGGACATGAATCCTAGATTTTGCATGGTTTGTGTCTCCTTAAGGATAAGTCTAGTCATTGGTAACAAATATGACCTCCCACCGAGGCATGGTTTGTAAGTACCTTTAGTGGATGAATCAAATGGTTACACACTAAACATATTTTATCAATAACCTGCCCACCGTAGCTCTATTGGTAAAAGTATGAACTAAATCATGGTGCTTCTTAAAAAGTTAGGCATGAAGATGGGGTAGTTTTTTTTAGTGGGAGGGTCCCAGTTTTTCTTTTAATGGATAATATGGCCCACCATCACTTAACCTGCTATAGATATAAAAAAAAGTAACCGTCGTATAAAGTTTTAATTTTCAAAGTTTCATTAATTCTATCATCGTGAAAGCATGCATCATGATTTTATACAAAGTTCCAATGTTGTTGACTAGTATGCTCATGTTTCAATAGTTTATATTTTCATACATAATCAACCATAATATGAATCTACTCACTTTGCTCTTGACAAATAACAAATTGGAAAATGGAGAGAATTTTAATGAATGCAGACTTAACCTTGACATTCTTCTTCAATATGAACAAATTTCATGGGTATTAATGAACAATGAGCCTGCACCTCCAAGTGGTAATTCAACTTCTGAGCAAGTCCAACAACATGAGCGATGGCAGAATGCTGATAAGACTTCTATGTGTTATATTCTAGCTTCCGTCTTCAAAATATTGCAAAAGCAAATTGTCTGTATGAAAACTACTAGTGCAATGGTCCATCACCTACATGAGACGTTTGGTGTGAGGACTAGGTCTACAAGAGTGAAAGCTATCCAAAATTTTCATAATCTCAAACAAAAACCTAGTGAATCGGTATGGGATTACTTGCTAAAGGTAATCTCTATAGTTACTGAGGCTGAGATGCTTGGAGAAGATATGGATGTGGACACACAGATGATTATGATCATCAGTAGCTCAAACTCATGTTTTCAACATTTTAAGTTGGACTATGAGCTCAACAACAAGGATTACAGCTTGAGTGAGTTGATGAATACCCTCTAGAGTGCGGAGGAGATATTAAATATCAAAGCTCAGGGGCCAGAAGCTAATATAGCATCTTCTTCTCAGCCAAAGGCTAAGGGCAAGCATTAGAAGAAGGGTCTAATGAAAAAGATGGATAAATAGGGTCAATGTCCAACCCATGAAAAAGAAGGCCAAAGTGGACACCAAGGGAAAGTGTTTCCAATGTGGTGAGCTAGGTCACCAGAAAAGAAATTGTACAATCTACCTTGAGTCCCTCAAAAGCAAACAAGGTATGGGTTTCCTAAGTTTGTTAAGAACTAGAAATGTGGCAGATTCTAATTATTTGATTTTAGATTCACGAGCCACTAACCATGTTCGTAATTCTTTGCAGGGGTTCTAGTAAAGGAAACGATTACATAAAGGTTAGTTTCAAGTCAAGATAGTAGATGGATCCTATGTTTCAACGGGATCATTGGGGGTAATTATCTTGGACTTTTCTAGTGGTCATAAGTTATATTGAGAGGATGTATTTTACAGTCCAACAATTGTAAGGAATATGATTTCTATTTTTTGTCTAATAAAATCTGGTTATTCCTTATTATTTGAAAATGTTGTTTAAATATGTAAGAATAAGGATTATAATTAAAGAGGGATTGTTCTTTATAGAACCTATGATAGACTTACTAAACACTACAGTATTAATAAAACCAAGACAATCTAATGATTCTAGCATTAATTCAAAATATCTATGCATTTAAGAATGGGGCATATCAATCAAAAAAGACTTGACAAGTTAGTGAAGGATAGGATCCTTATAGGCTTGGACAATGATCCATAACCCACTTGTGAATCTTGTATCGAAGGAAAGATGACCAAATCCTCATTTTCTTCTAAAGGAAATAGATCTAAATCCACATTGGGCCTAGTACACACTGATGTATGTGGGCCTATGAATGTACAAGCTAGAGAAGGTTATGAATACTTCATAACCTTTATAAATGATTACTCTAGACATAGCTATCTATATTTAGTGCACAAAAAGAGTGAGTCCTTTGAAAGGTTCAAAGAATTCAAAGCTGAAGCTGAGAAGCAACTAGGCAAGCCATTAAAACAACTTTTATTGAATTGAGGTAGTGACTACTTATCTGGAGAATTCCAACAATTTCTAATTGAAATGGAATTATTTCCAACTTGTCAGCTCCCAAAACACCTCAAAAAAATGGTATAGCTGAAAGGAGCAATAAAACTCTATTGGAAATGATAAGATCAATGATATCCTATGCTAGCCTTCCAAAATTGTTATAGGAATATGCCATACAAATGGAAATCTATCTTCTTAACTTTGCTTTATCAAAATTAATGCCTAAAGCACCTAGGGAGTTGAGAATTGGACGAGTGCCTTCATTGAGGCACTTGAGGACTTAGGGCTGCCCAACCCATGTTCTAAGGCCTGAATCCACAAAGATGGAATCGAGGTTAAAATTATGTTTGTTTCTAGGATATACTAAGGGTAGATGAGGATGCTATTCTTACAATCCTCATGACAGGAGGGTATTTGTGTCAACAAATGCACCCTTCTTAGAGGAAGAATTTTTTAGAAATAACAAAGGAAGAAGTGAAGTAGTACTAAAGGAGTTAGCTATTTCATTCAAACCAAGAGTTAATTTGGATATAGCAGAACAAGTTGTCAAAATGCATTCAATAGTTGAACCAGAAGAGCCACCTGAACATCAAGTCATGGCTAGATGTAATGGGAGGGTTGTAAGACAACCAGACAAGTATCTGGGTCTAGGAGAAGGCATAATTGCTATCTCAGACCAAGAAGAAATGGATCCCATTACTTATACACAAGCTATTAATGATATTAATGCAGCAAAATGGCTCAAGGTAATGGAATCGGAAATAGATTCCATGTACACCAATAAAGTCTAGATCCTTATAAATCTACCACCAGATGTAAAAACCATAAGCTACAAATGGATCTACAAAAGGAAAAGAGGATCAGATGGAAAGGTAGACACTTTTAAATCTAGATTGGTACCTAAGGGTTATACGCAAAAAGAGGGCATAGACTATAAGGAGATTTTTCTCCAGTTGCCATACTTAAGTCCATCATAATTCTTTCGACCATAGTAGCTTATTTCAATTATGAACTATGGCAAATGGACGTCAAGACCGTATTTCTTAATATGATCTTAAGGAGACCATTTATGTGTCCCAACCAGAAAGATTAATTGAGCCAGGTAATAAGCATAAGGTATGCAAATTGCAGAGTTCCACTTATAGACTTAAGCAAATATCTAGGTCTTGGAACATTAGGATTGATAAGTCTATCAAAACCTACGAATTCATACAAAACCTAGATGAGCCTTGCGTCTATAAAGAAATACAAGAAGACAAGGTTAATTTCCTAATCCTTTATGTCAATGATATTCTACTCATTAAGAATGATGTAGGAATGTTATCAATGGTTAAGGGATGGATAAATGAATAGTTCTCAATGAAGGATTTAGGAGAGGCTAGCTATGTTCTAGGGATCAAACTTATAAGGGATCGTAAGAGCCAACTAATAGCCTTGTCTCAAATAACCTACATAGAGAACATGCTCAATAAGTTTTCCATGCAAGATTCCAAGAGGGTTTCACGCCTACTAAACATGGAATCAAATTTTTAAAGGAGCAAGCACCAAAAACCCAAATAGAGGTCGAATGTATGCATAACATTCCATATTATTTGGCAGTTAGAAGTTTAATGTATGCAATACTTTGCACTAGACCGGATATTTGTTACACAGTGGGACTGGTAAGTAGATTCCAGTCCAATCCAAGAATGGAGCATTGGACTACGGTTAAATGCATATCAAAGTATCTTTATAAGACGAAGAACTTAATGCTTGTTTACTCTGGAAGTAACTTTATTTTGAAAGGATATACAAATTCTGATTTCCAATCAGATGTTGATTCAAGGAAATCAACTTCTGGTTATATATTTGTTTTAAGAGGTGGACCCATAGTCTGGAGGAGTATCAAGCAATCTTGTGTTACTGATTTGACTATGGAGGTTGAGTATGTTGCTGCTTATAAAGCAGCAAAAGAAGCAGTCTGGCTCCACAAGTTTTGGAATGATTTGGAGGTAGATCCTGAGGCAAAAAAGGCTATTACACTTTATTGTAATAATAGTGGGGTAGTGGCTAATTCTTGAGAACCTCGGAACCATAAAGCTTCCAAATATATTGAGAGAAAGTATCATCTCATAAGGGAGATAACACAATATGGTAAGGTGAATGCGATAAAGATTCCTACAGAGCAAAATCTTATTGATCCATTTACAAAGACGATGTCTCAAAAGAGTTTTGAGGGTCACATAACAGGGATGGGAATGAAGGATATGTCAAACTTGCTTTAGGGAAAGTGGGAGATTGTTGTAGTTATGTAAATATAGTGCCCTAGAAAGCAAGTGTATTTACATATAACTTAATTTTCTTCCAGTTACTTTTGTAATGAAAAATATTTACCATTAATAAAATAAAAGAGTTTGTATTTATTTGTATGAGCATTATATATATCTAGTCATAAGGTACAAAGATTCTTTTGTAAGTAATATATATATATACATGGAGATGTATGGGAAATATGTATATTATTATAATTTAAATTAGTTGATTCACAGTTGAATAATCAAGTTGGTCACTTAATTATGGTTTAGACTGTAGTGTTGCAATTTATCTCAGTGTAAGTAAAAGAGTTTACTTTAAAGGAATGAAGAGTTTTATATCATGATAGTAGTTGACTATTGATAATGACAATATCAAATGAATCTAGAATCAAGTGAGTTTTAAAGTATAAAGTGGGTAGTTGCATTAATCTTAAAATATAGACCTTAGCAATTTGTTATTACGAACCACAATCTTGATAAGTGGTAAACTCATATATGTTTCATTATAATTCTTGATATAATCGGGATGGATTTTGTAAAAAATATCAATCCATGTCTACATGTTGGAACTATTAATTGAAACATGTATCAGGGAACAGTCACTCAAATATCATCACTTTTAGATTTTTTACAGAGTTCGGTGATTAAACTGGCACCAGTAGTTTGATGGACTAGTGACCCATCAAGTTTTAGAACCAAGATGAGATCTTGTGTGTTAATCACCATATAGAGTACAATGGGAGATCTAGAAGGAAAAGCCAACATAAGGGCAAAACAGTAATTTTACCTTTTATTGAGTGGGTGGCTATAATATGGTTCATAATAAAGTTTGCAATTGGACATCTTATTTGAAACATTTATTCTTATAATACTTAGTAATTCAAGATCTCAACCAATTGTCTTTAGTGGAATGAGATTTGATTAATAAGCTAGAATTAATTCTAATAAGATTAAATTAATTTCGAGTTTATTAGAGCTTGAATTATATAATTTAATTCTGAATTTATTGGAATTAATTCTTGCATTCTATTTTTTGACTCACTCTCTCCTCTTATGCATGTATAGCTGAAACTTGAATGACAAGAGTCTGCTTTTTGGCTTCTTTCTTCTAAGAAAAATCTCCTCAAAAATATTTCTTCTCCTTTCCCACCAAAAGATCTTTTTAACTAAGTTATCCAAGAAGAACAAGTGACAGATCAGATTGGTTAGGATACAGCAACAAGGAGATGATACATTCAAAAAGGAGAGGATACAAAAGCGAGGAGTCAAAGCTATAGCAAAGAGTCGGTATATTTCTACCACCTTGTTCTTATGTAAATT
>JAOSBN010000008.1:35755774-35783223 GCA_027563595.1 Erythroxylum suave | reverse complement strand
GAATGTTTAAGGAGTGACATTGCATTAGAAGAAGTGAATTTAGGAAGATTATGAGTGAAAGTGATGTTAGAATGGATATAAGAAACATTGGAGATGCTTTGGAGGGAGTTTTGTCTCACCAATGTCTGTTAGACAAACATTAGGTCCATTAAATGGACCTTTTTGAGTCTGAAAATGTCCCAAGCTAGTCCATGTTTGTTAAACGACCCTTCAGTGGTCTGGAAGACACCCTAGATTCGTGTATGCCCGTTAGGTAGAGGTGTATGAACTTTTGGAAATTCGCAATTTTGAACCTCTAGATGACAAAATCTTTCTTCAAGGTCTTCACAAAAGTTGTAGATCTCGAAGTCCTTTTTGAAAGCCTCCTAAAACAACCATGATACAATATTTCTAGTGAAAGTTATGCCAATTGTCTCAAGATAGGTATAATATGATTGAGGACATAATCATGGTTAACTCTTTTGGCGATAACTTCATCATCTGATCTCCAAATGACGTGATTACTGAACGAATAGATTCCTAACACATTTTCCTATCTCTCTAAAAGAAATTGGTAGCCTTTGGTGCTAAGTTGAAAAATGTTAATGGAAAGAAAGTGAGGGAATCGATTGGAGGAGCATGAGTTAGTTATGAGCATACTTTGGCTTTTAAACATATCTTGATCTGTATAATAGGAAACTTTTGAGATGTTATAAGAATGAAGATGAACCAATGATTGCTAATGGGAGTTCATGGAAATACACACACGCTCACATTTTATGACATCTGGATAGTTGAGCTTTGGAAACGGGGTCCAACAAAAACCATCCCCACACTTAAAGCTGTTTGTTGTCCCCTATGTACACATCACAAGAATTTATGAAAAATTGAGAGGGTTTCATGTTACTTTCCTCATCATGACAATTTTCTGATTTGGTAGCCAATGTAACCTACACGTTTCCGTCATCAGCGGCTTGCTTCCACCCATTACTCCACATAAGGGTTTTGCAGCTGGTAAGTAAGCCACCTGTTGCAACATAATCTAAAGAACATAATTAATTAGAATAATAAAATCAATAAACTCCATTAATGCCCTTTTTAATGAAAAACTGTAAAAAACATGAAGGAATAACCAAACTCTGTATATCTTCAGGTAGCTCCAACAATTTTTCTTTGAGGAAGTGGGAGCCCCCCATACTTAAAGGTCACTACTAACACCTCATCTTTAGTTTCCTTACTTGATTCCTCCACTAGTTCTTGCTCAGTCACCTCTATCCACTCTTCTTCTTCTTCTTCTTAGACAAAGGCTTCTGGCCCATCCTTTAAAGCTATCTTCTGCTACTTCTTTACTTCCTCTTCCTAGAAGGAGGTTTCTTTGTCTTCTTCTTTTGGAAGCTTCACTACTAAGGGCGATTGCCTCTCTGTCGCTAGTATCAGTTTCAGTATAACCGGGCAAACTCCCTTGTATCTTGTCAAATAATATATCCTTCAGCTAATCGATTTGATTTTCCATATTCCATATACAAGCCTCTATTTCCTGATGCCTCATGTTTGAATCTTGAATATACGTAATCAACATATCTTTATTAGAAGCAATTACCTCCTTGCCCTCTTGAAATGTGTCTTCCTTTATGAAATCAATTATTATCTCTTCTTCACTTTGAGATGGTTGGAAACTTAAATTATACTCATTATATGTAAGTGAAGGAAGTTACTTATCGAATTCATGTTGACTAGCTACTCTCTTAACAAAGCATTCCATTAGTTTGTCTATAACACTTTCTTGTTCCTCTAGAAGCTTATTTTGAAATGTCCCTTCATTCATGAAGCCAACTTTTATATTTTCTTCATTCTCGAATTTTTATTGTTCAGCTTTCATTTCAACAATGGCTTTCATTGGCTAGTTATATGGAGATGCTTAGTGTTGTAAGTATTCATCTAGAGCATGATTATTCCATCTATAAGCATAAGAATTACTCCATTCTGAATTGTAGTTGTTCCCGTATATCGCACAATGAGGTTGATAGCATATGATTGGCCTCCTATATGGTGATGTCATAGTTTACGAAGATATAAACTGGCTTCCATAAAAATATTTTCCACTCCATCCTTTCATTGTAAGTTGTGGCTATGACAATGAATTGTAATTCCTATAATAAACCACAAACTCAAGATCAAGTAGAGAAATTTAAAAGATAATTAAATTAATAAGCCAAACAAATATAGTAAGATACAATAAAAATAAAAATAATAGAAAAACTAGAATTAAAATAAAAGAAAATAAACATATAGATAAAACAAAATAAAATAAAAATGATTTGAGTAATAGCATTCATGCTTTCCTAATATCTAAGTCTCCAGAAACGGCACCAAAAACTTGATTGACCTAGAGTGTGCTTGTCAATATTTAGTACCATAAGTGAACGATATAATTGTAGCTAGTATGACTATGAATACTAGTACTTATCCTTCCCCTATTATCTATCCTAAGAATTGATTTTATATTTTTAATGAAAAGAAACTAACACTAAGGAAAGTAAAATAAAATAGGAAATATAACTGAACAGAGAATTCAGGAAGCACAAGGAAATTATCGATATTGGGTAATTAGTATCTACATTTGAATCCCTCTAGCCCTTAACCTATTGATCATTTGTAATGTAATTGTATTGTTGAATAGTTAGACCATGGAGATTCCTAAGTTATGCTAATAGCTGACCCTAAGTCTACTAAGAACTAATCCTATGGTCTCCAACTGAATTACTCAAGTTAAAACTCATAGGATTGCATTACCGTTTTGTGAATCCCTTTATTAGGCTATGTTTGGATGGGTGGTTATTAGTGGAATGGAATGGAAAGTAATTTTATTCCATCATTTGGGATGATGGTTTATAATGGAATGGAATGGGATGGAAGGGAAGGGCTTCACATTACATCCCATTCCACCCTAAATAGTAAAAATAAGTTACCTACAATTTTGGGGGGGGGGGGGGGGGGTTTAGGATAGAATGCAAAATAATAAACAATATTTCACTATATTACATTATGAACCCTTCTTCCAAACACCATTTCACTAGATTAGATTATGAACCCTTCCAACCCTCTCAAACAACAATTTTCTAATATTACATCCATTTACATTCGATTCAATTCCATTCAAAACCTTATGTCCAACCAAACATAGCCTTAAGTTTGACCCTAATTCGGAAGATTTATGTCATCCTATCTTAGGGTTACAATGAACTCTTTCCAATTATCATGGATCTATTCACACTAGGATTTCTTAATCTCTATGTATGAAATCAGATTATGGTCTAATATTTTGGATTACTAAAACATAAATAAAAATAGATAATTGGATCGCAAGAATCAATTAATTAGTTGCATTAACAAAATAATTAACACATCCAAATAAGGTTCACTTAACCTAGATATTAATTAAAAAATTAGTTACACATTGTCAAATATGAAATTAGATACACATATACAAAAGCTTAAATTGAAAACAATGGAATCATAATTTTAAATCTCCTTAATTGTTCTCTATTGAGTATTCTAACGATGTAACTATGAAATCTTATATTATGGTGGATTCGTCAATAAAATCTTCACGTCTTTGGCTTGTATGGCTCAAAATTGCCTCCAAATTCATCTCTAGAACTTCTAGAACAATGCCTACTGGCTCCTTTTTTTCTAATTTGCCTCCCAAACATTACTTTTATATGCAAATCTAAGTTTTTGGCTTATGCACGATCGTGTGCACAACTATGCACAAGAACATGCACAATCAAATTCCGTTGAGTATCGTTATAGTGCACCATCATGCACTCCTTCTAAATTGCTGATTTTCAATTTTACACCAATTTTTCATCTGAATTCCTCTCTTTTAAGTCTATGAAGGAAATTATCACCTTTAAACACAGTTGGAGTAAATTAAGTACTAAATATACGATAAAAGTACAAAATATTAAGTAAAATACACCAAATATGGGTGGTAAAGTATAGTCAAATATCCATCTATCATTCTCCTAAACAAGGTGTAAAGCATCATATTTACTCCGCTCCCTAAATCGGCTATAGCCTTATTCACCTTTAAATTATTAATAGTATAAGGGATATAAAAATTCCTTGGGTCAGCTTGCTATTTTGGTAGTTTAATTTCTTTGTCAGAGCTCTCCTTACTTGAAAACCTCTTCTCTGACCTTCTTGATTCCTCCTTGTTTAATAACCTCTCTTTCATAGATTCAGCAAGCATAAGTTATATTTTTATTTGTTTTATTACGTTAAGGACCTCATTCAACTCTACATCTTCTGACTTTCTCTAAGCTGGGATGGGGTATGGAATTGCAGGTTGATCCTCCTTGACTCTCTTCAAATGAAAACCACTTCTACTCTATATGAAGTTCTCAATAGCCCTTTCCTTTTTTTCTTCTTCTTCTTCTTATTTAATCTTCTTTTTAGTGGTCTAGTTGATTGCCATAATTCTTTCCTTAGAATATGTCTCAATTGTGCTCAACAAACTCCGTCTAGGTCTCTCCACCACTAACTTAGCAAGTTGGTCCATTCTAATCTCAAAGTTTCGTATGGATATATCTTTTTTGCTGATGTTTTGCCCTTTATTCTTAAATGAATTCCATCATCAACTCATCCATACCAGGCTTCCTTGGTTGTGATGTTTATGATTGGAATCTAGGTGGAGGTTCATTTTTTTGTTATCCTTGGTTTCCCTATGAGAACTTAGGGTTGTACATATTACTATAAGGACTATTTTAGGGTCTTAGAATAGTCCCCAAATAATTTACATGTTTGGGTTCATCTGATTGACACTATTGTCGTTGGTGATATAGCTCGCATGCTTTGCACTACATCACTCTTACTTATAGAGCCATAGTGATTCCATCTATCTTTTTGCTCAAGGCCTCCACTTGACTCGCTAGTTGCATCACCACATCTACTTTATAAACTCTTGATGGCCTATGGGTGGTTTGTGCCCCAGCTGAGCACCATTGATAATTATTCATGTTCATGTCCTTGTCTTCGAATAGCTGTTAGGTTGTTTAAGATATTTTGTTGCTTAGCATCCCTTTAACTGCTACATTAATTGTTTCCTCGTACCTTGAATTAGGCCATTATAGAAGGTCTAGATTTGCATCTATAAGGGTATTATGTGATGTAGGCATCATCAAAACATCTCCTTAAATCTCTCATAGGTGTCATACAATGACTCACCCTCAGTTTGGGAGTAAGATGAGATGTCATTTCTTCACTTCATAGTCTTTTTAGGAGGAACGTATTTAAGTAAAAAATTTTCCACCACTTGATCCTATGTGGTAAGTGATAAACGTGGCATAAAATTTAGCCACTACTTAGCCTTTCCTTTCAAGGAGAAAGGAAATAAATGTAGTCCGATGGCATCATTGCTTGCTCCATTGCTCTTGAAAGTTTTGTAGATCCTAAAAAGTTAGAGATGTTAACATTAAGGTCCTTGTCTCAGACTCCAACAAACTGCACTGACTATTGCACCATTTGGATGATGCTCAACTTGATCTCAAAGTTATTTTCCTAGACAGTCATCCTTACCATACTTGATTCCGTGTCAAGTAAGTTTGGCCTAGTATAATCAAACATCATTCATGGTTGGTCCGCCATGTTATGAGATTCTTCTGTGTCAATGTGACCTTCCAAATCTTCAATTTGATAATCTATCTCAAACTCTCTAAGGTTAGTCTTATGATGATTCCTCCCTACAGTTCTTTCTATCTTGGGATCCATGTCTAGTAAGTTCTCAGTTATATTCTGGGTCATAAAGTAATCTGGAGTCTAAATCAAAAACCAAGTGAATAAACTAACTAATTAAAACAAATTAACTAATGTGAAGTAAAAATAAAAATAAAGTAAAACTAACTAACTAAAGTAATTACTAGAGTAATAAAATTTAAGAGTCCTTAATATCACTGTCCCCAATAATGGCGTTATATACTTGATTGACCTATTTTGTGAGTTAGTCAATATTATAATAGCCGCAAGTACATAGTACTACTATAGCTAGTACTGACAAGTACATGTCAATCCTATAAGGATAGCAAGTACTAATAATTATTATTATCCTATTATCTAGCCTAATAATTGATTGTGATTTTTAATTATAAAAACTAAAATTAAACAAATAAAATAAATAAATAGCAAAGTTAAAGCAGAGAATTATAAAGAGCTAAGTTAATTACTGAGATCAAGTTATTAGTATTTAGGTTTTGAATCCCTCAAAACCTTAACACATTGATATTTTGTTATGCAATTGGTTTGACGATTTATTGGACTATGAAAACTTTTATGGTATGCTACTAGCTGACCTTAAGTCTACTAACAACTAATCCTAAGGTTTTTAACCAAATTACTCTTGTTAAATTTTATAGGATTATGTTATTATTTTATGAGTCCTTCTATTAGGTTTGATCATAATCCAAAAGATTTATGTCATTGACGTAGCACATCATAATGCTAGTCAAAATAAAATAGGTCTACTACTGTAGCAGTGGTGAATTTAGGTCGATCCCACAAAGAGAGTGTGTAAAGCTTTTAAAATGAAATTAAATGGTGTTTAGGTTAAGGGGTTTGGTTGGTTTATCAAACAAAAAATAAATAAAACTAACCTAATACAAAAAAAGTAAAGAAAACATGAAAAACGATAAAAGTGGTGGATTCGTTAGGGACGGTTCTTTCATTTGTTATTCGTTTACCTCTCCTTAAATTGTTGGCCATAGATTAACAACAAGCTCTGTTAGTCCCAGTTTTTCCTTAGGTCTTAGTTAATTAAGAAGAGCTCATTAATTAACCCTAGCTATCAAATAACCTAGGCAACGTTCTCTAAGATCAATCAGATAGCTACCTTATCAACAAGAAAATTAAAAAAAAGACAAATCCAGCAATAATCACACAAGCTCATATTATTTAACCTAGGTTATGTTATCTCTAATGATTAGGAACCATTAGTTACTAAAAATAAATTTCAACATAACGATTACGAATTACATTGAATATTTTGACAATGGGTTTGTAATAAAATGATCCAATGAATGCATTCAAATCATTTTTCACAATACCCAAATCCATACACATGGGATAACATAATCAATTTCTAAAGAGAGAAAGAAAATAACAAATACAAGGAAAGAGTACTTAACTAAGTCATCGGCATCGATATACCTATTGAACCAGTGTCTAGAACCAACCATTCCAAGGGTCTCTCACGATTTAGGGGTTTTCCCCTTTTTCTCATCTCTCCCGAAGCTCCCTCTTTTTTTCTCCCAGTCAAGAACCCTCCAATCTTTCATGTCCTATGTGATGTCACACCCTCGATATATATTAAAATGCTAGGTTAAATGAGGAGTGAGGTGACATAATGTCACACCCATGACTTGGTATGTCACAAGTGTAACACATCATGCATGGGCATGACGAATAACTCACCCTATCACTGGTGTAACTCACCATGCATCCATGCATGGACGTGAGGAATTACTCACCCCCATGCATGTTTATTATAAATTTGCGAGCCATTAACTCACAATCATGCAATAATCTGGATGGCAATGAATTAGTTCCCACGGCCTTACCAAATTAATTGATGGTCATGAGTTACAATGCAGTCTTCTTCTTTATGTTTTCATTTTCCTGTCTTCTTCTTGTCTTTATTTGCTCTAATCCTCCTCATTTTTTTTACATAAAGACAAGTGGCAATGAATCTTCTAAAAATGGATCAAATATAGTGCTTTCAACTCACTTTAACTCATTTGCTTCCGAATGGTGCCTAAAACCACATATGAGTCAAAGTGAGTATCTTAAGCAATTTCATGTCATTAATTGCTAAGTGTTATGGAATAACTATACAATCAATTAAGCACCTATCAATTTCCCCCCATACTTAGCTTTTGACCATCCTTGGGTAAAACATCAAAATTAAGATCATAGACCAAAAACATTGATTCATTTCCATATGTTCCAAGAATGCATAATCATAAATAAAGATGAATGACTTTCAAAAATCATATCAAGAATTCAACATTCAATGCTTTTACTCATGATCAATCAACATTCAATACCTTTACAAATAAGCAATCTAATGATAGACTTGGAAAATGTGTTTAACTAAAATATATCTACGGGTACACTCAACAACATTCATGATCATGTACACTCAACAATGTTTATGATCATATCATTCCACAACTTTGCATATCATTTCATTTCTCTGTCACTAAAATTCACATGCATAATCATAAATCAAAGCACTTTTCAAGATTGTGACATGCATAAAAGTAAGGTGAGATGTATTTGGGTAAAATAGTTGGAAAGCCATCAAAGTTAGTGAAATAAAAGTAACACTCAATGTAACATCAAGTGCAAAAACCAACATTTACTCACAATTGTGTACATCAACTATGATGAATGCAAAAACCATGTTTCCTATCTCAAATTCAAGTTATCACACCACAAACCACATTAAGCATTTAACAATCCAAAGGGATCACTCATACAATTGATGGCAATACCTTAAAACCATAATGAGTGAACCTTCCAAGACAAAATCTACCTCATATCTAATATACTTAAATGATTCCTTCGATACAAATTTAGGAGGTTGCATTAATCATAAGCAATTTTTTAACTTATATGAACTTCCTCCTTGATAAACTTATTTAAACATTTTTTTCTTTTTCTTTTTCTTTTTTTGCTTTTTTTCTTTTTTTTCACATAAACATTGAAAGAAACTATATTAACATGGGAATTTCAATAATAAGACATATAATAACATCCCAATTATTATAACCAACCCATACGTATGCATACCCCCATACTTGAATTTTGTACATCCATAAACTCAACAATCACAAATGCTCCACTAGCTTTACAGCCTAGTAGGACATTTGGTTAAGTTTACATGCAAGTAATGTGGTTAGTACACAAAGAAAGGTATAAATCTCAAAGGGGCTCATCAAAAGGAAATCAAATAATAAGTAGGCTATTTGGCTAATGTAGTTCGGAAAAGAAAAAATGCCTAATCATCTTCATATTAATGCATGTGATAAAAATATGGTCTCGAATAGAAATTCAAGGAAAATTTAGGACGTACATGTCATGAAGGTCACACATAAACCAAGACAATGAGACTCATATGGATGTGTCAATCTATTAAGGCTCAAAATCTCACTGGCTTTATCTGCACTAGTCACTACTCTTCTAAAGATAATACATCTTGACCAATCATAAGAGTAAATACATTTCTAGTCAATTCATTCTCTACTCATGTCTATCTCTCTCATTTTGATTGAAAACTTAAAACAAGCAAGAAACAAGCCAATATAGAAACAAATATGCATATTTGATAACTGTAAAATGCATTGTATTTTTGTAGGTAATTTGGTGTATGTTTAGTGAATCTACGGTGATCATGATAGAAGCACCAACATAGGCCCATGATCATGGAAAATATGCCACGATCATGATAGAAGCTTGAACACAAGGCCACGATTGTGGGGAATCCACCACGATTGTGACAAAAAGTAGACAAACATGCCATAATTGTGAATTAAGGGCTACAATCGTGGCCTGCGAGCAAATAAACACGGGGTCACTTTCAGATTTTAGTTTTCGAGGGACATTTATGACATTTCTGACCTAGAAAGACACTAAGGTTACCTTAATTAGAAAAGACTATAAAAGTATTATTAGGTAACCCTAGAAAGGACTTTACATTCAAACTACACTTGGAAACCTAAAAGAGAGAGAGAGAGAGAAGAAGATGAGGAAGAAGAGGAGGGTTTTGATGCCAAAACTTCCTAGATTAGCTGATCTTCTCACACCATTGCTTCCCTAAATCATCCAACCTAAGTTTCATTTCATCTCCATTTCCCTTTTTATTCATTTAATGTGTAAGTTTGAGATGGGTTGTATAGTTATGGTTGAGTTCTTAACGATGTTCTAACTTTTCCTTTAGGATTTTGTTGATATTTAATGTTAATATAGTTGAATTATGTTTACTTGATTTGGGTTTTATAATTAATTAATGTATTTGCATGTTTCGGTAACAAACCGAGAGGGTGAGCTGGATAAAAATGATTAGATCATATTAAAAAGAGTTAAGCGAGCTAATTGACCAATAAATCATTCTAGTCAGTAATTTCACGAAGAGAGATCAAATGTGAGACTCGATTGTTTATTAGAAAGCTTTAGAACTGATTACAATTATTGGTAATTTGTGAATTAAGATATTGCAAGTCCATAATTCAATTAAGGTTTACTAATTAGGGAACGGTTATAACTCAAGAGAGAGTAATTAACCCTACGATCATCTAGAACTGACACCCCATAAACATATAAATGGCTAGATTAGCATTAATGATAGGTAAAATCCCCTCTCTCATAACTTGATTGATTTTCTTAGCAGATTTCCATTATTACATTATTTGTTCATTGCTAGTTTGTTTGATTTAGAAGGTGTTTGGCAAATAGCTGATAAGTTATTTGATACCTTATGGACTAAAATTTAGCTTTTTGACTATCTTAAAAAGTTATTGATATGTTTGGAGAATGGCTTATTGGTTAGCTTATTTAATCCCAATAAGCTGATTTCTAAAAGTTCCATAAGAGGAGCTTTTTTAATGATCAACCAAAAATTAATAGGTAAAAAAACCAATTATTCCCTCCTTTCATAAATTTTGAAATATGGTACTTATGATATATTTATATTATGGATAATTCAGACTAAAAATCTTGCATAACTAAAAATCATGCATGTATTCTTCATTGATAATTTTTTTACAATGAAGTAAGTTTTTTAGTTACAAAACTTGGGAGGTTTTTTTACTAATGAAATAAGTTTTTTAGTTACAAAGTAAAAAATATTTTATGGTGACAAAATTTTTAAGAATGTTCTATGTTTTATATTAGAGTTAAAATTTCAAATTATTCTAAAATTAAATATCTAACCATGGCTTTATAGAAAAATTTACATCATGCCCTCATAAGTCATTTTACACTCAAAAACATTAATACTGAACAACTAATTTTACCAAACATATTTAATAAACAACTAATTTTATTCACTGGTCGAATCAGATTATATAATCAGCTGTTAGTTAGCCGCTGATAGAATCAACTAACAACTAATGCAATCCATTGAATGCCAAACAAGGCCTTAATTTACTTTTCAGTTTACTATTTGAATTTGAGTCTTAAATAAAGCACCACCTAAATTAAATGGTGCCCAAGAACAATCTCTGTGGGATAATATCTGCTTTTTCTACAAGTAATGACCTGTATACTTGTAGTTTTTAGCATAAAAGAAGTAGTTTGTTTTTCCAAGAAATAAGTTTTTGGTGCCATTATTGGGGATTATTTTGTTTATCATCTTGTTTAGTTTAGGTGACTTTGATTTAAGGGTGTTTGATACATTGTCTTGCATTTTTGCAGGTGCATGAACATAAGGAACATGAGAAGGTTTAATGAGCTTAGTAAAGAAGAGTTTTCAGATATTACAAGGCATGAAAGAGAGCTAAGAAAAGCTAGACATCAAGAAAAAATATAAAGGAATATGGTAGAAGAAGGAGAGCAAGGAGGAGTTGAGAGGACATTGATGGACTTTATGAGGCCAAGTTTTAGTCCTTAAGGAGTTGCAAGGCTAGCGATTCAAGTCAATAATTTTGAGACCAAGTCGGCACTCCTAAACATACTTCAGAGCATTATGTTGATTTGTCGATTGTCCAATAAAGATCCTAATGCCCATCTGTCAAATTTCTTATAGATTTGTGATAACTTTAGATTTAATGGGATGTCTAATGATGTTGTGAGGGTAAGATTGTTTTCTTTTACCTTAAGGGATTAAACAAAGGCATGGTATAATTCACTCAGTGCAAGCCAAATTACTTCTTAGGAGCAGCTAGCCCAAGCTTTCCTGGCTAAGTGCTTTCCCTTAACCAAGACAAAAAAAATTATCAAAGAGATCACAAACTTTAAATGAAGTGATGGGGAGTCATTGCAGACATTCTACAATGGCGTAACCTAGAGCACAAGGGGAACAATAGATGTAGCTACAGAAGGGTCTTTGATGAGGAAAATTGTTGACGCAACTTACAACCTTTTGGAAGAGTTGGTGAGTAACAGTTGTATGTGGTCAAATGGAAGGAGTAGACAAGGGGCCAAGGAGAAAAAGGGAATGATCCATTTGACTTGGTCATAGCCTTGCAAACACAGATTGTTGCCCTCACCAAGCTGTTAAGCAACATGCAGGGAACTTCTTCATCCACAATCAAGACCATGCAACTACAATGTGACTTATATGGTCAGGAGTTATATGACAGGACAACTATGACACAGCTGAACGTTTCTTGCTAGGAGCAAGTGTTACAAAACAAGTAAATTACTTGGGTCAGTTGCAAAGAGGTAACAATAATCCATACTCTAACGCTTACAATCCTGAGTGGAAAAACCACCCAAATTTTTGTGGATTACTAATAACGAAGGTGGCCTAGTGAGAACCCAAAGACCTACTAGATTTTAGCAAGATTGACTTGGATCTTTAGAGAAAAAAATGGATAAGTTAAAGGATGTATTGGGTTCAAAGTTCTCAAGCCAAAAAGAAGGTCAAAGAAGATAAGAAGAGAGCCAGAAGAGAATAGAGGCAAAGTTTGACCAGATTGCGAAGAACCATGCTTCATCCATCTATAACTTGGAGGTACAGGTAGGTCAACTTGCTAATGCTTTGTCTTCTAGGAATGTAAGAAGCTACCAAGCAACATTAAGGCCAATCCAAAGGAACAACTCAAGGTGATCACACTTAGAAGTGGCAAGCCATTGGAGGAGCCAAGTGTTCAAAAAGATAGGCAAAAAAAGGAACATGTAGAAGAGAAAGAAGAAGCCATATATACCACGACCTCCTTATAAGCCTGAGATCCATATCTGCAGAGGAGGAGACAACATCAAGTCGACACTTAATTCTCCAAAATATTGGAGAAGTTAAAGAAAATTAAAATTAATTTGTCTTTGATGAAGGCATTGGAGTGTATGCTCAAGTATTTGAAGTTTCTTAAGGACATACTGACACTCAAACACACTTGGGAGGACAATCAAATGGTGACCTTGACGGAGAATTGTAGTTTGATCATCACAAGAACAGCGCCTTCAAAACCACAAGATCCAATGAGTTTTACTATTCCATATATTGTTGGTGATTTTGAATTTTCTAAATGCTTATGCGATTTAGGCGCAGGTATTAAATTGATGCTTTATCTATTTTCAGGAAATTAGGACTAGGAGACATCAAGCCAACATTCATGCTTATCCAACTTGCGGATCAATTCATCAATAGGCAATTTGGGGTAGTAGAAAATGTTCTGGTAGAAATGGATAAATTTATAGTTCCTATTGATTTTATTGTGTTGGATTTTAAAGAAGATAGGAATTTTCCATTGATTTCTGATAGGCCCTTTATGAATACTGGTACGGAATTAGTTAGTGTGCATGAAAAAAAACTAGAATTGAGAATTGGTGATGAGTAGGTTGAATTCAATATTACCAAATCTTTGAAGAATCTAGTGGATGAAAGTGCTTCTATAAAGATTTATGTTGTGGATGATTGTGTAAAGGAGGTTGAAAATGAAATTGAAAATGAAGTTGACAAATTTGTTGAGGTTCATAGGGATGAGAGTGTGAGTGAAGATGAATTGTGTGAGGAGAGTGAGCAAGAGACGTTAGAGAGAGTCGATTCACCCACAACACCTTCCATTATAAAGCCTCCCACTATAGAAATAAAACCCTTACCTTTTCACCTGAGATACACATTTCTATGCAAGGACCATACCTTACCCATCATCATTTCCAACCAATTAGATGTCTAGTAAGAAGAGAAAGTGGTAGAGACCATTAAAAAGAGGATAAGAGCCATAGGGTGGAAATTTTTTGATATTAGAGGGATAAGACGTAATATGGTGATTCATAGGATTAACCTTGAAAAAGGATGCAAGACTATGAGTGATTGAGAGGGTGGCTGGCCATACTTTTTATTACTTTCTTGATAGATATTCTGGATACAATCAGGTGTTCATATACCCACAGGGCCAAGAGAAAACCACTTTCTCTTGTCCTTATAGGACTTTTGCTTATAGGAGGATGCCTTTTGGTCTACACAATGCACCAACCACATTCCAAAGATGCATGATGGCCATCTTTGCAGATATGAATAAGTACTTCATTAAGGTATTTATGGATGGCTTCTCTATTTTTGGAGAATCTTTTGATCATTGCTTGTTTAATTTGGATAAAGTGTTACACAGATGTGAGGAGTCTTATTTAGTCTTGAATTGGGATAAGTGTCATTTCATGGCCCAAGAGGGAATTGTTTTGGGCTATAAGATCTCATGTAGGGAGATTGAGGTAGATTGAGCTAAGATTAAAGTGATTAAAAAGCTCCCACCTCCTACTAACTTCAAAGGCATCTGAACATTCCTTGGTTGTGTAGGGTTCTACGGGCGGTTCATTAAGGAATTTTCTCTTATTGCAACCTTAACTAACTTGTTAATTAAAGATGTGCCTTTTGTGTTCGATGATGATTGTTTAGATGCTTTTAACAAGTTAAAGACAACACTTACAACAGTACCTATTTTGACGTCACCAAATTGGTCACTTGCCTTTGAGATCATGTGGGATATAAATGACCATGCCATTGGCTATGTGCTTAGACAACGGAAGGAGAAGAGATTACATGCAATTTCCTATGCTAGCAAGACCTTGATAGGAGCATAATTGAACTATACCACCGCCACTGAGAAGGAGTTGATTATAGTGGTATTTGCATGTGAAAAATTTTGTTCATACCTTTTAGGCTCATAAGTTATTATATCTATAGATCATATGGTGTTATATTATCTCTTTGCAAAGAAGGATGCCAAGGCTACGCTCACTCGATAGGTGCTTCTGCTCTAAGAATTTAACATTGAGATTAAGGATAAGAAAGGATCAGAAAATATTGTAGCTGACCACTTATCGAGACTTGACAGGGAACAAAATGAAGAAAAAGACGAAAGTGAATAGCATTTTCCTGACAAGGCTTTAACGATGGCAGAAAATCCTTTTTTTCCTTGGTTTGTAGATATTGACAATTATCTCCAAAGTTATATTCTTCCCCCTTATCTCTTACGTCAAAGGAAGCGTTTCTTATTTCAGTGTTCTCGCTATATTTGGGATGAACCTGTGTTATATAAAATATGTATTAATAGTTCAATTTACAGATGCGTCCCTGAAGATGAAATGCTTGAAGTTTTGACTCAGTGTTATAGTTCAGTTTGTGTCAGACATTATGGAGCAAACAAGAAAGTTGCTTACATTTTAGAATGTGGATTCTACTGGCTGGACTTGTTCAAAGATGCTTGAGATTTTGTATTACGTTATGATAAGTGCCAAAGAGTGGGCAATATTTCGAAGAGAGATGAAATGTCACTTTCAAACGTCATGGAAGTGGAGATATTTGATGTGTAGGGCTTAGATTTCATGAGACCATTCCCATATTCCCTAGGTAACTCTTATATATTGGTTGAAGTTGATTGTGTGTCTAGGTGGGTCAAAGCAACAGCTACTCCAACATACTTGGTTTGACTAAACAGTATATTTCAAAAACTTTTTCCGAAATCAAAATATAACTGAGGCGTAAACACCAAATCAACATGCTTTTAATCCATAGATGATAAGGAAAATAAATAAAATAAGAACAAGATTGGAATATTACCGACTCCTCACTACAGTTTTGACTCCTCACTACTCTATCCTCAACCAATCCGATCTACAACTTGTTCTCCTTGGATAACTTAGTTATATAAATCCTTTTGTCGGAAAGGACAAGAAAAATAATTAGAGGTTGTTTTATTTGCTATGGTTGAAGGTTTTTGGGAGAGGTCTTGGAGAGAATAACCATTAAACTCAGACCTTCATTAAACATCTGAATGCTAAATGACCTTTCTTTTTACTTCAATTACCACTCACATTAATTTAGCATCAAATGCTAAATGAACTTGGTCACTTCAATTACCACTCACATTCATTTAATAGTGGTAATAAAAGCATGATCGAAGAGAGTAAATGGTGAGAGTGGAGAGAGCTTAATGTACACCTTTCATTTAGCAGTCCCACCTTCATTCACCACTCCTACCTTCATTCATCTTTCAAAAATTAATGGATTTGTATGTTATATACATTAAAACCAACCAATAAACCCATGAAAAATGAGATTTATGATCGGCTTTAGGAGTGAGTGGAGAGAGTAATAAAAAAAGCACCACTCCACTTCATTCTTTAACTAAAAGAATGTTTAAAAGTGATGTACATTTATCTCATTTCAAAAACCATTCATTAAACTATTTAATGATTGAAGAAGCATTACTTCATTCTTTAATAAAAAGAATGCTAAAAACAAGGGTTGCACGTTTATGCTTTAAAAACAAGCTATTACATGACTGAATTCTACATCTTTATAGAACATGGTTTTGCTCCTTTTTTTTAATTTTAATTCAATTGATCTAATTAATTAAATCAAAATCCAGCCTAAAACTAAATGTTCCTTTAGGCTTATAATTAACAACTAATTAGTGTAAGACCAATATTTAATCATAGGCTTAAGACCAAATTTAATTAACTCTTAATTAAATTGTTCTAGTCTTATTGGCCCAAATCCAATTCGTTCAATTCTCTCCAAACTGTCTCATTTTCTTTTCGGTAACCTCTGTTTATTTTTCTTGTTTTCCTTAATAACCTTCCTAGAAGCCATGTGGGGAATCTAATTGGACTTAAATAATTCAAGCTCCAACAAGCCTGTAATTAATTTAATCTAATTAGAATTAACTCCGAATTATTAACCAAATGTCATTCCACTAAGACAATTGGTTAAACTCTTGAGTTACTTAAAATTATGAGAAAACATGTTTCAAAATTATTAATTCGATGTCCAATCACAAACACTATTATGAACCATATTATAGCCATCCACACAATAACAGGTAAAATTACCGTTTTGCCCTTATGGTAGTTTTTCCTTCTAGATCTCCTATTTCACTCTACATGGTGATTAGCACACAAGATCTAATCTTAATGTTAAGACTAGATGGGTAGCTAGCCTATCAAACTACTGGCGCCAGTTTAATCACCAATCACCGTAAAATATCTAAAAGTAATGATATCACTATAAACTCTTTATTTGAGTGAATGTTGCCTGATGAATGTTTTAATTAATAATTCGAACATGTGGACACTAGATTGTTAGCTTATAAAAATCTATTCCTATAATATTAAGAATTCTAACGAAATACACATAAGTTCACCACTAATCAAGATTGTGGTTTATAATAAACGAATGTTAAGGTATATGTTTTCATATTAAAGTAATGACCTACTTTATTATATAAAACATATATGATTCTGATTCATTTAATAGTGTCATTAATGATAGTCAACTACTATCATGATTTGAAACTTATCATTCCCTTGCAGTAAACTCCTTTACTTACACAGAGGCAAATCGCAACATTAGAGTCTAAACCATAATGAAGCGATCAACTTGATTATTCAACTATGAATCAATTAATTTAGATTCTAATAATGTACATGTTTCCCATACGTCTTCATGTATATGTATATTACTTACAAAAGAACCTTTGGTACCTTATGACTAGTTATATTATGCTCATACAAATAAAACCAAACTCTTTTGTTTTATTAATAATAAATATTTTCATTACAATATTGAAACTAGAATAAAATTAAGTTATATGTGTTGGATCCGAAAAAGAAAGGAAGCACGAGATAAAATGGTAAATTTTTATTATTTTTAGAATCAAAATTGCAGTGGAAGCAGCATAACTAAATCAACATGCATAGCCATACATGATACTGTTGGATAGGGAAAAGAAAGCATGCCATATTTGGAGAACAAGTAGATTTCAAAACTTTTTAGAAATCTTATTTGCAGTGGAAGCAATATATCTAAATCATCATGTCAATTTATACATGATATGGTATAAGGATAATAATAGACATAAACAAGATAGTGATATTACTGACTCCGTCACTATAACTTTAATTTCTCGCTGCGCTATCCTCTCCTTCTTCTTATATCCAAAGCCTTTGCTTTTGAATCCTTTTCTTTGTCAATCTATCCTCTCCCTGTTGTTGTATCCTCAACTAATTTGGTTTGCCTCTTGTTCTTCCAGGACAACTTAGTTAACAAAATCCTTTGGTGGGAAAGGAGAAGAAATGTCTAGAGGAGATTTTTATTAGAAGAAATGTACCAAAAATAAGACTCTTCTCATGCATATTTCAGCTCACTCATGCATGAAAGGAGAGAGAGAGTCAAACCATGCAAAAACACCTTGTTACACCCTCAATTTTGGTTATGCACGGAATGGAAGAAGAGCATAGCATCCAATGCATCACTTCTTACTTTAATCAATCATAAAGTAGCCAATAAATGACATTCTTCTCATTTATCTTTAAGATGGTTATATGAAAAGACTATTAACCTAAATATGACCTACCAATTTCGATTTTAGAAGATGGAAGAAGGAAGATGGTCCATCCAATGTACATGTTTCTTCTTTAATTCAATGAATGCTGATAGGTTATAGGCTAACATTAAAAGATAACCATTAAACCATTTAATGGTAAGTTCATAACTCCATTTAATGATGATAAACCATAATAAAGACCATCTTTATTTATCAACTTAATGTAAATGTGCAGCTGCACAATCAGCCCATTAAAACCGAAATTGCTATTCCTTTCTTTAAAAAATTTGTTTTAATCTAATTAATCTAATCAATTACATTAAACCAAAGTCTAGCCCATTTCTAAATGAACATTTGGGCTTCTAATCAACCATTAATTAGTGCAAGCCCAACATTCAATTATGGGCTTCTGAAACCTCCATTTTTATTTCTTACTTAACTTGATAACCTTCCCTGAAGCCAAGTGGGAAATCTTATTAAACTTTGATAATTCAAGCTCCAATAAGACTAGAATCAATTTAATCTTATTAGAATTAATTCTAGCTTATTAACTAAATATCATTCCATTAAAAAGGGTAAAATTACTATTTTTTCCTTATGTTGGTTTTTCCTTCTAGATCGCCTGTATTGCTTTATATGGTGATTAACACATAAGATCTTATCTAGGTGTTAAGACTTGATGGGTAGCTAGTCCATCAAACTACTGGCACCAGTTTAATCACCAAATCTCCTCAAAACATCTAGAAATGATGATATCACTATAAACTATTTATTTGAGTGAATGTTCCCTGATACATCTTTCAATTAATAATTCCAACATGCAGACATTGAATTAATACTTTCTAAAAATCCATTCCGATCATATCAAGAACTATAATGAAACACATACGAGTTCACCACTCATCAAGATTGTGGTTCATAATAAGCAAATGCTTAAGTTGTATGTTTTAAGATTGAAGTAACAGCCCACTTTATTCTTGAACACATACTTGATTGCATATTCATTTAATGATTCCATTATCAATAGTCAACTACTATCATGATATGAAACTCATCATTCCCTTGAAATAAACTTCTTTACTTACACGGAGATAAATCGCAACACTACAACCTAAACCATAATCAAGCAACCAACTTGATTATTCAACTATGAATCCATTAATTTAGATTCTAATAATACATATGTTTCCCATACATCTCTACGTATATGTATATTACTTACAAAAGAATCTTTGTACCTTATGACTAGATATATAATACTCGTTAAAACCAAACTCTTTTATTTTATTAATATAAATATTTCCATTACAAAACTGTAACTGAAGAAGATTAAGGTACATGTAAATGCACTTGCTTTCTAGGGCACTATATTTACATAATTCCAACAATCTCCCACTTGCCTTAAAGCAAGTTTGACATATCCCTCATTCCCATCCATGCTAGGTGAAGACGCAACAGCAAGGTTTTGCTCCGTGGGAATCTTTACCACATCGTCCTCTCCACGTTGTATTATCTCCCTTATAAGATAATACTTTTGCTTAATATGTTTGGCAGCTTTGTGATTCTGAGGTTCTTTAGAATTAGCCACTGCCCCACTATTATCACAATAAAGTGTAAAGGCTTTTTCTGCCTCTAGAACTACCTCCAAATCATTTAGGAACTTCCAGATCCAGATTGCTTCCTTTGTTGCTTCATAAGTAGCAACATACTCAGCCTATATAGTCAAATCAGCAATAAAAGATTGCTTAACACTCCTCCAGACTATGGCTCCACCTCCTGAAGTAAATATAGAACCAGAAGTTGATTTCCTTGAATCAAAATCTGATTGAAAATCAGGATCTGTATATCATGTAGGAATAAGATTACTTCCAGAGTAAACAAGCATTAAGTTCTTCGTCCTACGAAGATATTTAAGTATACACTTAACCGTAGTCCAATGTTTCACTCCTGGATTGGACTGAAATCTACTTACCAGTTCCACTACATAACAGATATCCAGTCTAATTCAAAGCTTTACATACATCAAACTTCCAACTACCAAAGCATATGGAATGTTACGTATGTGCTCAACCTCCTCTTGGGTTTTAGGTTCTTGTTCCTTTAAAAGTTTGATTCCATGTCTAGCAGGTGTGAAATCCCTCTTGGAATCTTGTATGGCAAACTTATTGAGCATATTATCAATTTAGGTTAATTGAGACAAGGTTATCTATTTGTTCTTACGATCCCCTCTAAGTTTGATCCTTAGAACGTAGTTAGCCTCTCCCAAATCCTTCATTGAAAACTATTTATTCAGCCATCCCTTAACCGTAGATAACATTCCCACATCATTCCTAATGAGTAGAATGTCATCAACATACAGGATTAGGAAAGTAACCTTACCTTCTTGTATTATTTTATAAACACAAGGCTCATCTAGGTTCTGTATGAACCCATAGGTTTTGATATACTTGTCAAACCTAATGTTCCAAGACCTAGATACTTGCTTAAGTCCATAAATGGACCTTTGCAACTTGCATACCTTATGCTCATTTCCTGGCTTAATGAAACCTTCTAATTGGGCCATATTAATGGTCTCCTTAAGATCACCATTAAGAAATGTGATCTTGACATTCATTTGCTATATTTCATAATCGAAATAGGCTGCTATGGCCAAAAGAATCCTGATGGGCTTAAGCATGGCAACCAGAGAAAAAGTCTCCTCATAATCTATACCCTCTTTTTGAGTATAGTCTTTAGCTACCAATCTAGCTTTAAAGATCTTTACCTTTCCATCCGATCCTCTTTTCCTTTTATAGATCCATTTACACCCTATGGCTTTTATACCTAGTGGTAGATCTACAAGGACCCAAACTTCACTAGTGTACATGCAATCTATTTCCGATTCCATCATCTTGAGCCATTTTTCTGCGTCAACATGATTAATAACCTGAGTATACGTAATAGGATCCGTTTCTTCTTGGTCTAAGATGGCAATCAAGCCTTCTCTTAGACCTAGTTACCTATTTGGCTATCTCATAACCCTCCCACTATGTCTAGGCACAACTTGATGTTCAGGTTACACTTCCGATTCAACTCTTGAATCCATTTCGACATCTTGTTCTACTATATCCATATCAACTCTTGGTTTGGATGAAATTGCTAACTCCTTTAGTACTACTTCACTTCTCCCTTTGTGATTTCTCAAAAACTCTTCCTCTAAGAAGGTCGCATTTTTTGACACAAATACTTTCCTATCTTTAGGACTGTAAAAATAGTACCCTTGAGTTCCTGTAGGATATCCTACAAACAAACATACTTTTGACCTTGGTTCCATCTTTGTGGATTCAGACTTTAGAACATGGGTTGCACAGCCCTAAGTCCTTAAGTGCCTTAATGAAGGTGCTTGGCTAGTCCACAACTCCCTAGGTGTTTTAGGCACCGATTTGGATGGAGCAAAGTTAAAAAGATGTATTGTCGTTTGTATGGTATAGCGTAGGACATCATTGATCTTATCATGTCCAATAGAGTCCTATTTCTCCTCTCAGCAACACCATTCTGTTGGGGTGTTCGAGGAGCTGACAAATTGGAAACAATTCCATTGTTAATTAAATATTACTGGAACTCTCCAGATAAGTACTCACCACCACGATCCGATCGAAGTTGTTTTAATGTCTTGCCTAGTTGCTTCTCAGCTTCAGCTTTAAATTCTTTGGTCTTTTCAAAGGATTCACTCTTTTTATGCATCAAATACAAATAGCCATATCTTGAGTAATCATCTATAAAAGTTATGAATTATTCATAACCTCCTCTAGCTTGTACGTTCATGGGCCTATACACATCAGTTTGTACTAGGTCTAACGTGGATTCAGATCTGTTTCCTTTAGAAGAAAATGAGGCTTTGGTCATTTTTCCTTCAATACAAGATTCACAAGTTGGTGATGGATCACTATCCAAGCCCACAAGGATCCCATCCTTTCCTAACCTATCAAGTCTTTTCTGATTGATATGACCCATTCTTAAGTGCCACAGATATTTTGAATTAATGCTAGAGTCATTGGATTGTCTCAGTTTTATCAATTCTTTGGTGTTTAGTGTGCCTGACATAGGTTCTATAAAGAACAATCCCTATTTAATTATCGAATTACAAATAAAATCCCTATTCTCATATATTGAAACAAATTTTCCAAAATATAAGGAATAACCAAATTTTATTAGACAAAAAACAGAAATCATGTTCCTTACAATCATTGGTGTGTTATAAACATCCTCTAAATATAACCTATGACCACTAGGAAAGTCAAAGATAACTACTCCCACTGATTCTGCTGAAACATAGGAACCAACTACTATCTTGACTTGAACCTGGCCTTTAGCTAGTCTTATCCTTTGTTGGAAACCCTACAACGAATTGTAAACATGGTTAGTGGCTCTTGAATCTAATATCTAAGAAATTGATAAATCTGCCACACTTCTAGTTCCTAACAAACTTAGGAAACCCATACCTTGTTTGCTTTTAAGGGACTCAAGGTAGATTGGATAGTTTCTTTTCCAGTGGCACATCTCATCATAGTGGAAACACTTTCCTTTGACGTTCTCTTTGGCCTGCTTTTTCATGGATTTGGCCTTGACCCCTGTTTGGGCCTTTTTTTTATTAGACCCTTCTTCTTCTTCTTATCCTTACCCTTGGGCTTTGAAGAAGATGCTACATTAGCTTCGGGCCCATGAGACTTGATATTCAATATCTCCTCCGTGCTCTGGAGGCTATTCATCAACTCACTCAAGGTGCAATCCTTGCTATTGAGCTCATAGTCCAACTTCTACTGCTGAAAAGAAGAGCTTAAGCTATTGACAATCATAATCATCTGTGTGTCCACGTCCATATCCGCCCCAAGCATCTCAGCCTCAGTGATCGCAAATATTACCTTCATCATGTAATCCCGCACTAGTTCACTAAGTTTCTGTCTGAGGTTATGAAAGGTTTGGATAGCTTGCACTCTTGTAAACCTAGTCCTCACACCAAACATCTCGTGTAGGTGATGGACAATTGAGCTAACAGTTTTTATATAAGAAATTTGCATTTGCAGCATGCCGCTGATAGAAGTTAGAATATAACACTTAGTAGTCTTGTTAGCATACTGCCAATGCTCATGTTATTGGACTATCTTACGAGTTGAATCTCCACCTAGAGGTGTAGGCTTATTTTCAGTTAACACCCATGAAATACGTTCATATTGAAGAACAATGTCAGGGTTATGTCTCCATTCATTAAAATTGTTTCCATTTTCCAATTTGTTATTTGTCAAGAGCAAGGTAAGTGGATTCATTTTATGGTTGATAATGTCTGAAAATATATATTATTAAAACATGAGCATACTAGTCAACAATATTGGAACTTTGTATAAAATCATGATGCATGTATGCATGATGATAGTTTTATTAAAACTTAAAAAATTAAAACATTATATGACAGTTATTTTTCTTATCTATAGCAGACTAAGTGATGGTAGGTCATCTTATCTATTAAAAGAAAAATTGGGTCCTTCCCACTCAAAATACTACCAAGCATCTCATGCCCAACTTTTTAAGAAATGTCATAATTTGGTCCATACTTTTACCAACAGAGCTACAGTGGGCAGTTTATAAATAAAAAAAATGTTGAGTGCTTAACCATTTGATTTGGTCACTAAAGATACTTGCAAACCATGCCTCGGTGAAAGGTCACATTTTCTACCAATAAGTGGACTTATCCTTAAAGAGACCCAAACCATGCAAGATCTAGGATTCATGCCTTCCGATGTGGAGTAACACTTCACCACATGCAAGTGGGCCATCATTTGGAGACCATGGACTCTCACATAAGCATCCTTTCCCACTCAATCTTTTTGGGCTTTTAGTTTTAAATACCATCTTGTATAGATGCAATTTATTATCCATCCTATATTGTTTCATTATATATCTTATACATAATGAATGCATGGTAAGGCCTAAGGTTGGAAATTTTCTAAATGACATGCAATCAAATAATATTATATATTATTTTCATTCATTTCTCCATTCATCACATGAATTAATTAAGTCATTTTTTATTGTCCATCCTAGAAACATAAAAATAATTACAAGCCTTTTAGGCCCAAAAAATTCTTCTTAGACTTGGATCTTCTGCTTTGAACTCTTCACTCACATGATCGGGCATTCAGTAAATAAAATGTAATGGCATTTATAAAAACTGAATTTTGTCGCATTGAAAATAAAAATTCCAGCACTAGATTTTCATAAAACCGAATCTTTGTCATGACAAAAAATTCCAGCACTTGCTTTCATTAAAACCGAAAATCATTCTATTAAAACAAAAAACCAGCACTTAGTATTTTATCAAAACCAAAACTTGATTCCTTGAAACAAAAATCCAGAACTTGTTTTTACATTTAAAACCGAAACTAGATTCATTGAAACAAAATTCCAGCATCTTTGTTTTCACAAAATCGAAACTATGCCAACACACAAAAAGATACACCGAAACCTTTACCTCTCCATTTCTTCAATATATGGCTTCTCCATATTCATCATTACATCAATTTGTAAATTACAAAATCAAAGAAAACAGAAAAATGAAGGCAAGGAGGAAACATGGTGATGATAGACCACCCTTCTTGTTACAACCAAATGAAGAAATCTTACATGGTAAATTTAACTTCTATGAACAACCAAAAGAGGAAAACATACACAATATATATTTCTATCACATAAAAATATGCAGCATACAAAAAATGATTGCCAACCTATGGATTAACCATATAGGAACCGAAATCATGCATTAGAACCTAGCTCTGATACAAATTGTTGGATCGGGAAAAGAAAGCATGCCATATTTGGAAAACCGGCAGATTTCAAAGCTTTTTAGAAATCTTATTTGTAGCGGAAGCAATATATCCAAATCATCATGCCAATCTATACATGATATGGTATAAGGATAATAATAAACATAAACAAGACAGTGATATTACAGACTATTATTAACTAAATGTCATTCCACTAAAGAAAATTAGTTGAACTCTTGAACTATTAAATATTATGAGAACACATATTTTATGTCCAAATGCAAACCTTATTTAAAACCTTAGTAAAGCCATCCGCATAACAAAGGGTAAAATTACCGTTTTGCCGTTATGTTGGTTTTTCCTTCTAGATCTCCCATTTTACATTATATGGTGATTAATACACAAGATCTCACCTTGATGTTAAGACTTGATGGGTAGCTAGTCCATCAAACTACTAGCACCAGTTTAATCATCAAATCTCCTTAAAACGTCTAGAAGTGATGATATCACTATAAACTCTTTATTTGAGTGAATGTTCCCTGATAAATGTTTCAATTAACAATTCTAACATGCAAACACTGGATTAATACTCTGTAAAATTCCATTCCGATCATATCAAGAATTATAATGAAACACATACGAGTTCACCACTCATTAAGAGTATGGTTCATAATAAGTGAATGCTTAAGTTATATGTTTTAAGATTAAAGTAAGAACCCACTTCATTCTTGAAAACATACTCAATTCCAAATTCATTTAATAATGCCATTATCGATAGTCAACTACTATCATTATATGAAACTCATCATTCCCTTGAAGTAAACTCCTTTACTTACACGGAGATAAGTCACAACACTACAATCTAAACCATAGTCAAGCAACCAACTTGATTATTCAACTGTGAATCCATTAATTTAGATTCTAATAATATACATGTTTCTCATACATCTCTATGTATATGTATATTACTTATAAAAGAATCTTGGTACCTTATGACTAGATATATAATGCTCATTAAAACCAAACTCTTTTATTTTATTAATAATAAATATTTTCATTACAAAATTGTAACTGAAGAAGATTAAGGTACATGTAAATACACTTTCTTTCTAGGGCACTATATTTACACAACTCCAACAGATACGGTATAAGGATAATAAACAAAAGAACAAGGTGGTAGAAGTTATATTACCGACTCCTTCGCTACAGCTTTAACTCCTCGTTGTGCTATCCTATCCTCGTCAATGTATCCTCTCCTGGGAGATATATCCTCTTCTCATTATTGTATCCTCTTCTCTATATTGTATCCTTGACCAATTCGACCTACCACTTGTTCTTCTTAGACAACTTGGTTAACAAGATCCCTTAGTGGGAAAGGAGAAGAAAACTTGAAGAGATTTTTCCTTTAGAAGAGAGAAGCCAATTCTTTTAGACACTTCTCATGCAATTTTCGTCTATACCATGCAAGATAGGAGAGATAGAGGGTCAGAAATGCAAGAACACCTTCTTACAGCATCTCAATTTCAGTTTTCATAAAAAAAAAGAAAGAGATTTGCATCAAATGCATCACTTCATTCTTTAATCATTCATAAAGAAGCCAATAAATGACACTCTTCTCATTTGTCTTTAAGATGGCTATATGCAAAGACAATTAACCTAAATGAGACATATCAATTTCAATTTTGTGATGAAAGAAGGAAGATGATCCATGATAATGCACCTCTTTCTTATTTAATCCAGTGAATGCTAATAGGTTACATGCTATCATTAAAAGACCACCATTGAACCATTTAATGATAAGGTCATTACTCTATTTAATGATAATAAAACATGTTAAGCCATCTTTAATATAGCAAATCAATACTAGCTACACATTTAGTCCATTAAAAAAGAAATTCTAACTCCATTTATCTTAAATAACTTTGTTTTAATTTAATTAATCAAATTAATCAAATTAAACCAAAGCCTAACCCATTTCTAATTGTTCAATTAGGATTCTATTAACAATCAATTAGTATAAGCCCAACATTCAATCATAGGCTTTAAATTCTCTTTTTGTATTTCTTACTTTACTTGATAACCCTCCTAGAAGTCAAGTGGGGAATCTTATTGGACTTAGATAATTCAAGCT
>JAOSBN010000008.1:35740551-35755674 GCA_027563595.1 Erythroxylum suave | reverse complement strand
AGTTCTACATCAACAAACCCAATAACACAATTCATTGTTCAACACTTGATTAAACTATAATCAAGAAAATCCAACTATAAAGCATAAATCCTAACTTAGGGGTTCATAACAGTGTAGATAAATATGAACAAACTACTCCCCTGTAAAGACCATTGAACTCAAACCATTGCTACATCTTCAAGAGGAATTGATGCTTAGCCAAGCATACTTCGGAAGAACTCTCAACTGGAACCCTACCAAAAGAATCCATAGCAGCAGCAGTAGATAGTGAATATGGCGATAGATAAAATGGAAGGAAAATGATGGATGACGGTGAAGTGGAGGGAGGAGTCTGGAATGAAAGAACTTCTCTTCTCGTGTTTTTTTTTGTCTTCTCTCTTCTATTAGGTTGCCAGCTATAACCTAATTTAGTAGGTTTTAAAACAGACGTTGCCGGGTCGGGTTGCACAGAGTGTGATTTTCCCAAAAATAGTTCGAGTTTTTAAAGGTTCACCGTGGCGACAAATAACTTTCGTTGCGGTGAACTTTTTTCGAAAGGATTTCTTCTTCGCTGGCTCTTTTGCTGCGGCGAACTTTTCCTGAAAGTTCAGCCTGGATTCATCATTTTTCACCGCGGCGATAGATTCACTTCGCCTTGGCGAACTTCTTGTAGCGTTGACTTCACTTCAGTCTTTTCTCATTCCATTTCTTCTTTTTGACCTCCTTTTCCTTGAGTCTCCTACAATAAAAGATGGTAGGTTGTAGTATGAATTGTTCTTAGAAATTAATTAGTGCATTTAATCTTAATTTATAGCACTTTTCACCTTCAAAATACATAAAATAAAAGCACACACTCGAGAATCAATTTAAGAAAAAAAGTTAGAGATAGGAGTCAAAAAGTATAGCAAAGGCCATGAAAATGTCACTAATTTATGTTATAAACTTGGGCTCAATCACTCACGAAAATTGCAACCTTATCTTTTTAGGACCAAGAGACGATTCTAGCTACTGAGAGGCTCTACTAGCCATGTAGATTATGATTTTGGGCAACAAAAGTCATGGTTCAAAGGTCGGTCAGCTGGGATTTTTGGAAAGATTAGATATACTTTGTATATTTTCCTCTTTCATGTAGTATTTTTGTACTAGGTTTTGCTGATGTACATGTAGTAAGCGTTGAAAGATACAATGTAGACTTTCGGTTTTGTGAAATGAAATGAGGAAAAAGTTGGCTTTAAAATATTGTGATTTTTTGATGATGCTTTATCAGTGAGAAATGATATGATGCCATGTGAGTGAATGTAGTGATCAAACGTAGTTCACCCTTATTGTAGGTTATGTATCAGAATGACCTCCGGGCATCCCGATGTGTACCCTGCGGTAAGTGGGCGCTACAAATTAAGTACCAAATAGATAATATCAAGTAAAAATACATCAAATTTAGGGTTAAAATATGATCAATTATCCATCTATCAATTATCCCCACACTTATGCTTTTATTTGTCGTTTAACAAAATATAATCAAAATTATAAATTTTACATAATCAATCCATCACCAATTTCAATTTATCCATTCATACTATACATCATCATATCCTTTTAAATCAAATTAATATACAAACATAATCAACTTATCCTGAAATTAACTCTTCTAGGCAATATTAATATTAATCACATCAACAATCGCATTGAAGTCAAAAGCATATGTATTTACACCCTCAGTAAGGTATCATTAATGCACTCAAGTGTTTAGAGGGAAAATATCAAAAATCTTGATCAATGCATAGTAGAATTCTTACCATAAACTTGCAATAAAATCACATCTACACCACTTATGTACAAACAAGAAACAAAAATGAAAAGTTCTTTATACAGGTTGTAGTAGGGGTTAGTTATGGTATGATTAGGATAATAAAAGGGGTTTAAGTGAAGGAAATTTCCTTAAGGAAACATTATAAGACATGTTTACAAAACACATAGGTCTTTTCATCACAACTCTATTGGTACCATATAGTTTTCTTCTTTTCTTATATGCTCTTTTTTAAAATCTCATTAAATCAATTCAAGCATTTAGTACTACAAATAAAGAAACAAGGGACCTTTCACAAATTTTAAGTCTCAATAATTAAATAATGTAAATGACCTTTGAGGTTCAAAATAATAAGAAAACATTTTTAAAGAAACAAAGGATAAAAGTTATAATTTGGGTTTAATCAATGAAAAAGGCTAAGGTTCAACTTGGTTATTCCTAAAGGTAAATTTGAGGGTATGGTAATTTTCAAAGAAATAAGCTAAAGCAAGTTATTGAATCTAAGTTCCTTTATCATGTAAATGCTTCTAGTTTGACAAATATGGTCTTAATATGCATCATAAAAGCAAGTTCTAGAATTATCCTACTATACATGATATCACACACGTGAAAGAATAACAAGAGCTTTACAAATTTTAAATTTTGCTCTTAGTCTCAAAAGCTCACAAACATATTTTAAATTTTAATATGCAATTTCGTTAAACTTGAATATTTCAATAATTAAGAAAAATATGATTTAGAAAACTAATTTTATTCTAGCCATCATCCTTGTTACACTAATTCAAATCAATATTCAACAATAAAGTTAAGTATTAATGGACAAATTCAAACAACTTAGGATATCAGGTAATAAGATTTATAATAAAAATATAATAAACTTGAAGAAATTAGTTAAAGATTCATTAATCCTACACTCACACTTAAAATAGTACATTCTCCTCAATGTATATAACACAAGTATATATGAAAGTGAGAGAGTTGTTTGGTACTTTCCTGATTGTGACAATTTTTTGATGTCGTATCCATCCAATATTAAACTACATCCTTACAAAATATAAGAAAAAGAAAGGATCAAAGGAAACAAAAGAAATAAAAATAACACTAAAGAAAATAATAATATAAGCATCATTAATTGTAATGTTAAAGAGAACAAAATAATTAATGGAAAGAAAATTAAAAACATATGTAAAAATAAATGAAAATAAAGAAGATACAAATTTAAACATCTCTCACATTATGTGATCCTGACTTATCCAACAAAGATGGGTGCTCTTAGTGGTGATCCTGGCTAAATGAAGGAGCTGCAGATAAGGTGCGCTTGTGGGATGGTGGAATTTGAAAAGCAACTCTCAAATGACTCGTTATTGATTCCATCAGCTCTCCCATCAGTTCTGCTGAAGTCTAGAGCTTACTTATCTACTCCACAAATTGTGCCTGCAGTCTCTTAAATTGAGCCATTGTCTGCCAGTTTAGATCAAACTCCTCTTGCAGTCATCCTTTAGTATGGGATAGTAAGGACTGTGGCTGTGATTGTTCCTCCAAAAGTCCTCCCAATGTTGATGGCTCATTGGGCTCCCCAACAAGTCTGTACATGACTTCCATATATCCCTAATGTCGACAAACCATATGCACGTGATGCATTACTGTCAAATTAAGTGCTTCCATGGTTGTCATCTAAAACATCAGTGGTAATCGATCAAAATATTCCCATTCATTATGCTAGCCTGGTCATATAAGTTGCAACACATATCATGCAAACCTTCTTGTCCTCACTCTAGAACTAGATAAATTAGACAAATGCTTGTCCTAAATGTATAAGTGCTCACTTACTCATACTGTAGAGGTAGAAGACATCTATATTGCTGATGAATATCTAGCTGTTACCTCAACCACTCAATGTATGACTCAGAATACCATGAATGTATCTGAGTGCTTGACTACATAATGTGGAGGTCTTTGACATGTGTGAATTGTAGGCATCTTCTTTGTAGAGCCTACTCCAAAAGTGTTATGGAGACAACTCACATAATAAATCCATCCATAATTTTATCTACTTCGGTGTCTCCACATACTCCCAGTTGTATAATCCTGTAGTGATGGAAAACTAAGTAATACTCATTTGACGCGTCTCTTCCATCATCCTAAACTAGATTGTATTGGGCCGATCCTCATCGTAACATCCCTTCTCCACTGAAAATATAGAGGGGACCTCCAGATTCAACTCTTTGTATGATGGTTGCACGATTTCAAAAAATCAAGACCATGCTCCTACCTCTACTAGCTCCCTTACTTGTTGGGCTAACCCAACCTGCTCCAAGGCCTCCTAGTTGATATATTGATTGGCTCTAAACTTCTTATCTTTCAACCTTTGGTACTGTTCTTCTTAAGCCCTAACATTAAGTATAAGCATCTGTGGTCTCTCTGGGGGTTAGACTAGCTTGGAAGATTGGCCTTGATGCCTCTTTCTTAGAGTTTCTTGCTCTTGTTGTGATCATTTTTTCCTAAAACTTTTAAACAAGTATGAAAAAGCTACTTTTTCCCTAAACTTAATTTCTATTATGCTTAATACCTATTAATTGCAAAAAAAAACCAACTACAAAAAATTAAACAACGAAACAATTAAGAAACGAAAACAAATAAAGAAATAAAAACTTAAACAAAATTAATAAAAAGTCACTTGATAACTAATTAATCCTAAAATTAAAAATAGGCATTGTGTAGTTAACAAATTAAAATACTCAATTGTTAAATGATGATTTTGACCCTAAAATTGAAATTAAAAACCCCCAAATCAAAATTATACAAAATCAAGGCAACTAAACACAAAATCCATGAAATTAAACATAAGCCCATACTTAATCAACATCAAGAATAACTAATTAATCTTGTTAAACATAAAAACATCACAATTAAAATACATAATAAGCCAAAATTGCAAAGTTTTGCAATTAAATTGAATTTAAACCTAATTCATATGTAATTGATTAAATTAAATGATAAAATCACTTGGGTAAGGATTAAATCCAACCATTAGACAATAAGAAAGCATATAAACACACAAATTCTCCTAAAATCCTAAAATCAAGCAATTAGTGTTTTTGGTTGAAAAATCCACAAATAACAAGTAACACCTAATAAATCATGTGTAAACAAGTTAAAACAATAAGAAAACTTACTTAGGTGTCTTTAAAAGTGGTTAAAAACTGAAAATATAGGTTTGGGGAATGGAAGGCGATGACAGTTTGAGAGTGAGAGAGGGAGAAAAATGAAAATTTTGAAAGGTTAGGGCATTTTTAACACTCATCACAAAAGTGCACGATCTTATGTACAACCATGCATTAGATTGTACAACCAACATAATTTCAATTTTTCAAAATTTTACATGTTCTAATGTATAGGCATGCATTTGAATGTGTAGAAAATATTAACGTGATCATAGAGTGTGCAACTTTAAAATTTAATCCTTAAATATAACAATCCTTGCACGTTAGCATTAAAACATATAACACACTGCCCCTAAGTCACAATTATGCATAATTTTTCCCGAGATGCTTAATTTGTTATCCTAGAACACTCTAAGATAAAAAATTAAAACCTAATTTAAAATAAAATAATATCAAAGTCATGGATTGCCTCCCATACAAAACTTCTTTACTGTTGCTAGCTTGACGTATTATTTTTATTTAAATGGTTTAAATGAATCGTGTGATTATTGTCATACCATAGGTTCTATAACCTGTAAGTAAGCTAGCTTTCTATGCTTTCCACCACCTTTCCCTTTTGGTTTATTCACTTGAATTTGTGACTTTTTATGTTGATCTTTGCATATGGAGTCTTGTAAAACATCTTGATAAGACTCATTAACTTTATTAATAACAATTCAAGTGAAATATCACTAACATTAGAGTTCCTAAATGTAACCTTTCCCTCCCCTATTGTTAATGTTACCTTGCCTATATTAATATCTATGAGTGACTTGGCAGTTGATAGGAATGGTTAGCTGAGGAGTAAAGGTATTTTTGAATCTTTCTCTAAGTCAAAAATCATAAGGTCAGTATGGAATGTGAATTTATTGACCTTAACAAGTACATTTACTATGGTTCCCCCTATGACTTCTTAAGGATTTGTCAACCATTTGAACGCACATCCTAGTCGCTTCAAGTTCTCCTATTCCTATTTTTTGAAATAAGGTGTAAGGTGTCATATTTATATTGGCTCTTAAATCAGCATAGTCTTATTCGCCTTTAAACTATTGATAGTACACATAGTATAAGAAATCATTGGGTTAGCTTGCTTCTTTGGTAGTTTAACTTCCTTATCAACGCTCTCCTCGCTAAACAATTTGGTCTCCGACTTTTTGAATTCCTCCTTTTCTAGTAATCTTTATTTTAATCATTTAATAAGGTTAATTTCTGTCTTCATTCACTTTAATAGATTAAGGACATTAACAAACTTTACTCACAATGAATTTCTTTGTTCTAAGATAGGATATAGGATTTCAAGTAGATACTCCTTAACTCTTTTTAGATGAAAACTGCATCTACTCTGTATGAAGCTCTCAATAGCCCTTTTCTTTCTTTCTTTCTTCTTCTTGTTTGAGCTTCTTTTTAGTTGCTTAGGTGATTTCCATTCTCCTCTCCTTAGGATTTTTTTCAGTTGTGCTTGAAAAACTCCCTTTAGGTCTCGCCATTACTGATTTAGTCTTTTAGTCCATTTTGATTTCCAAGTTTCATATGAATTCATCTGTTTATTGATGTTTTGTCATAAACTCTTGAATAAATTCCATAATTAGCTCATTTATACTAGGTTTCCTTGGTTATAATGCTTATGGGTGGAATCCACGAGGGTTATTTCTTTATTATCTCTGATTTAACCATAAGAATTGGGGTGGTTCCTCCAACTAAGATTGTACATATTACTATACAAATTATTTTTGGGGTCTCAGAGCATTCCGCAAATAATCCATAGGTTCAGACTGAGTTGATTGACATTCTTGTCCTTAGTGATCTAGCTTGCATATTTCACACTACATCACTCCTCCTTGTAGAGTTATAGTAATTCTATCTATATTCTTGCTCAGGGATTCCACTTGACTATCCAATTGCGTCACCGTATCTACCTTATAAACTCCTGTTGGCCTACTAGTTCATGCTCTAGCTAAACATCACTGGTAGTTATTCATGACCATATCTTTGATCAGCTCTTGGGTTGTTTTGGGTGTTTTATGATTCAGCTTCTCTCTAGCTGCTGCATCAATTGACTACCTCGTACTTTGACTTAGTCCATTAGAGAAAGTTTGGATTTGCATACAAAAAAGTAGTCCATGATGTGGGAATCATATGAGAATCTCTTTGAATCTCTTCTAAGTGGCATACAGTGACTTATCCTTAGTTTCAGAGTATGAAGAGATGTTATTTCTCGGTTTCTCATTGTTTGCAAGGGAAAACTACTTAAGCAAAACATTTTTCACCACGTGATCCCGGGTGGAAAGTGATGAATGTGGTATACAGTTTAGCCACTACTTAGCCTGTCGTCGTAAGGAGAAAGGAAATAGACACAGTCTAATGGCATCATCATTTTCTTCGTTGATCTTAAAAGTATCACATATCTCTTAAAAGTTAGAGATATGGGCATTAGGGCCTTCATCTTAAATTCCATCAAATTATACTGACTGTTGCACCATCTGGATGATGCTCAGTTTGATCTTGAAGTTGTTCGCATGAATAGTCAGTCTCACTATATTGGATTCCATACCAGTTAGGTTTGGCCTATCATAGTAGAACATCATGTATGGTTGGTCTACCATGTTATGAGATTCTTCTGTGTCCATATGTCCTTCCAAATCTTCTATCAGTCTAGTTTAAACTCTCTAAGATTAGTCCTATGAAGATTCCTTAACGTTGTTCTTTCTATTTCAAGTTCTAGTTCTAGTAAGTGCTCTAATGTGCACTGGGTCATAAACTAAATAGGAGCCTAAGTCTAAGTTAATGAAATAAACTAAACAAAATAAAGAAATAAATAATGTAAACTGAAAACAAAAAAAAGCAAAACAAACAAACTAAAGTAATGACTAGAGTAATAAAACTAAAGTGTTCCTAGTATCATCATCCTCAGCAATGGCACCAAAAAATTGATTGACAAATTTGATGAGTGTGTCAATTATGTAATACTATAAAGTGCACAACATAGTTGTAGCTAGTATCAACAAATAAGAGTAGACCTATAAAGACAACGAGTACTAGTAGTTACCATTATTCCATTATATAGGTTATGAATGGATTGTGGTTTTTGAATTAAAAAAGTAAAATTAAGAAAATAAAATAAATGAGTAACGCAATTAAAGTTGAGAATTATAAAAGAACTTAGTTAATTACTAATATCAAATAACTAGTATCTAGGTTTCAAATCCCCTTAAACCCTTAACAAAATGATCTTTTATTATACAATTGTTTGCTTGATTTATTAGACTATGGAGACTCCTACGGTATGCTAATAGCTACCCTTGAGTATACTAACAACTAATTCTAAGGTTTCTATATGAATTACTCGGGTTAAAGTTTATAGCATTGTGTTTCTAATTTATGAGTCCTTCTATTAGGTTTGACCTTAATCTAGAAGATTTATGTCATCCTATCTCTAGGGTTGCAATAAACTCCTTCCAATAACTATAGATCTATTCATCAATAGGATTTCTCAATCTCTATGTATGAAATCAAGTTATGATCTAATATTTTGGACTAATAAAACATAAATGAAACAAGTAATTGGATCTTAACAAATCAATCAACCAATTGCATTAATAAAAAAGTCAACATATATTAAGGTATTAAAATAGGATTCATGTAACCTAAATACTAATGAATTATTTAATTACATATTGGCAAATATGAAATCAAACATACATAAACATAAAGATGAATTGAAAATAATGGAATCATAATTCTAAATCCCCTTGATTTTTTTATCAAGTACTTTTGCAATGTAGAGGATTGATCCTGTATTCCAATGGATTTGTTAATAAGTTCATCATTTTTCTCACTTCTTTATCTAAAAATTGCACCTAAAGTTTCTTATAAAAGTTTCAAAATGCGTCTTTTTATCTCTCTCCCTTAATTGCCTTCAAAAAGCATCTTTTATATGGAATTCTAAGGTTTTGGCCAATGCTTGGTCTGTTGCAAGGTCATGCATTAGGCCATGCGTAACTAAATTCTCTGAATATCATGAAATTCCAAGCTTGTGAAACTTGCATAGGCAGATGCAAAGCCATGCATCCCTTTTATGCATCAAATGTTTGTTTTACACTGTGTTTTCATCTAAATTCTTCTCCATTATGTCCAAAAAGGCAATTATAATATGTGTACAAACTTTAAGCAAATTAAGTAACAAATATATAATAAAAAGTACAAAATTTCAAGAGTAAATACATCAAATATAGGGTAAAAATATGATTAATTATCCATTTATCAAAATTTAATCTTTTATTTTGAGGTTCACACTCTTCCTTGAATTTGGGTACCTTTTAATTATCTAAAATTTTCATTGAAATAAAGGGGATATTAGAAACTATTTCCCATAGGTCAACACTTTTGGCCATTAGAGAAAACCTCATCCTAGTTTTCCAATAAAGGTAATCATTCCATTTGAAGAACGACTCTATACTAATACTTAGTCTCTTTTGATTGAATGATGAAGATGATGTTCATAAATATGTCAATAAGATCTTTACTATAGGATTTCATTAGAACTTGTATCCTAATAAACCCATTCTACACTACTTGTTAGTTCTTAATGGCATCCAAGAGTGTAAGGGATGAATTGGGTGTTTATAAAATTCAAGAAAATTTCTATCCAATATACTTAATTAACAACAATGAATATTAATATTTCTATCCAATATACTTAATTAACAACAATTAATATTAATATAGATGAAGAAATTGCTTAATATAAATTAATAAAATAATTGAATAATAATTTAAAAAGGATAGCCAAAATAGAATACAAACTGATTTATAGTAGTTTGGAAAACAACCCTTACTTACATCCACTCCTAAGACTCTTCTTAAAATTCCACTATAATTTTTTCAAGGCAGATAATAACCTTTATATATTCTTACTTGATAAAGAGGTTTCCTTTACAATCTTCTTCTAAGGTAAAGAGGAAGCGCAATCCCACTTGAATCACTCCCAAGTACAATAATATAGTTCCTTAAACAAATCTCATAACTTAAGATATCTTACTTTATCACTTAACTTTAAAGATGCTTACTCATATAAATATAAGAAAATGAAGCTTAAATGATTGAATAATAATTAGAAATGAGTGTAAAACATACCAAAATGCTTCTTAATGCCAAAACTAATAAGAAAAGCACCTAGTTATAGTGTTTTGTGGCCCCTGCTAGCTATTGGAGTCAAGAACTAGCTATTTTAATGGGTATATCCAATGCATTGGTTTCCTAATATAACATGTTGTTCTGTCAATATACATCAAAAGTACTAGATTCAGTAGATGTTCCGACAATGTTCTATGTATAGGCATATTAGTCAACATATACATCAACCAATGTTATAATAAACCTATAGTATATCAAATTTAACAAATTTAACCTATATTAGTCTTGTACATGTTAACTAATCAAGCCTTAAAACATTATTTTAACAACTCAAAATGCCGAAAACCAATTTGTTTAATGCAATTATGATTTAAATACTTCCAAAAATGTTTCCTAAAGAGTGCTTAAAAGATCAAGAGGTTTTTCTATTAGAACTAAAACCTTTAATGCTATTTGATGAATGTAAAGACTCATCTAATAAAGTGAAATAAAATGTTTATACGTGGTGAGCCTTTTAGAACATCAAATTAACAAAGTGAGATTATAATTAATGATAAAAAATGTAAAAGGACCATTATCATCCTTGATATTATGTTTTCTTGGTTTGATCTATATTTCAACAATTGTAAACTTTAACTTCTTTATTAACTTTATAAGCTATCTTCTTGAGTTTATGGCTCCATTTTGTTTTCATAATAATTTTCATCAAAATATTATACTCATCTGTAGTAAATTGGTTTTGTTATCATTAAAATATTGATTGAAGCCTTCTTTGTTTTAGTGCTTGAGATCTTAAAAACAATAGAGGAATTTTAAAGATGATAATAAATTAGAAATTGGTTTGTAATCTTGCAATTATGAGGAATTTTGTAGTCTAAGAATCAAGAAGGTAGGGATTTTGAATTATAAAAATAAAGAAGATGGAGGTCTTATGAATTCTTTAAGAAGTTTTCTTGAGGAGAAAATTCTATCATTGCCTTGGTAACTGATTCCCCCACTAGATTCTTAGTTTTTGAAAGGGAAAAGCATTTAATCTATCAAGGTATTGGGCTTTATTAACATCCATACTAAATATGGTTTCTTTTACATTAGCACTCTAAAAAAGAAATAGTAAGTAACAAGGTTCGTTATTCTATCATTGCCTTTAGGATAAACGATATGACCAATTTGGTAGAGGAAATAAAAACTTTAGAGCTTCTAACAGACTTTTAAAGATATTATAGGACTAAGGCTTGAAGGTTCTATTGTTTATGCCAAATGACATCTAATTTATCCATGAGTGAACAATTTTTGTTAGAATTTTTTCCTACTAAGAATGAAACTGTGGAAGAATTTGATATTTCCCTCTCCCTCTTTAAGCCATTGGACCCTAGATCTTTGTCTAGGTAGTGAGTTATGGTTGTTGTGAGCTTTGATGGAATCACTAATAGAAATCTTCTCTTTTTTGCAAGGAATTTATCCCTTTATAGAGAGTTTGAGATGCACATTTACAAATTTCTTCCTAGTCACATTAAGAGATTGGAGTATCAAACCCCACCCTAAGATTGATTTTCTTGAGCTCTTATTTAATGGCCTTAAAAATCTAGTGATGCATTTGATAGATTCATATATTTATACCTATGTAGAAATCCCTTTGATGACTATTTAATTGTCAAGGTGATTAACTAAACAATTACTAAATCTAAATAGGGACCTTTTTTTTTGGTAAACCGATTCATTAAGTTAGAAATCAATAGGATGTGACTAGACATCATATGTGGCAAACATTCATAATGTTATTAGTATAAAGGGATGTCTAATCAACATTGATTATAGCTCATTCTAAGGCTTTTCTTGAAGAGAAGTTTGAATTCTTACTTGTGTCTCCAAGTTAATTGATATCACTTTTATCTAAGGTCCTCTATGCCTACATTAAAAAGATAATTCCTAAAATTAGCTATATAATTCTTAGGTTTTTTAGTATCGTTATGCTTTATTAAAATCCCCTAAGACAAGATAAGGATGATTGATAGTGACTACAAGTTAAGTAATATCCTTCCATAAGGTTAGCCTAACAGAAGTTAAATTATGAGTATAGATAAAGGTAATCATAGTTAGGGTGTTACTAAAAAGGTGTCTGAGGTATGGATAAACTAGTTAGAGGCATTATTATGTGATTATGGTTGAAAAGTACAATGATCCTTCCATTGTAATGATATTGGTGATTGAAGATCACTTTTCTAATTATTGTTGAAGAACCATAAGCCTTTCTTGAAGGAATTGGATTTTATTTTGGTCATTAAAAGACCAATTAAAATAGGTTTCGTAATGAGTAATAAGTAAAAAAAGGCTTATTATTTATTCAAATTGTTTATCTCTCTAATATTCCAAGTGAAGATTAACATTAGTGGGGTTGGGGGTTTTTGGAGGAAGTATGTTTCTTTGTCCTACAAAAGGATCTTCTAAAAATTATGAAAGGAACATCTTTACTTGTATTAAAGACTAAGTTAGGAGAGCTTGAGTATGCTTGGCTTTGTTCTTCTAAGGAGTGATTTTTTGTGTTAGATGTTGACAAAGTGAAGGAAACTATGATTATCTACTATTGAGACACCAAGCTAGCATTGGAGACAATACCTTTATGAGAGTTAAACAAGTAACTCCTTTTTTACTATTTCTAAATATCTCTAGTGTTAATGCTGCATACTATTTATAGGTATCCATATTAGCAACATTGGTTTTCCCTTTAAGATCCTCTATGATGACTTTATTCTCTTTATTGTTAAGTTTAGTCCTTATTATTTCTTAGTAAGACCCCAAATTGAATCTTCTCCCATTATGCTTTTGGAAGCTTGAGCTATGGTTTTTTAGGGATAAGAAAGGGACATTTTAGCTTCAATGAGGTCTCCCTGTTCTCCTAATCTCATAATTCTCGGGGTGTTAGGTAGCTCTCTATGTAACTATACTTTAGCACAAATCTTAGCAAATTCAATTCTCCTTATGCCTACTATGTGCTCATATAAGCAAAGTGGTCCCCTAAATAACTAACTAGGTAGTTGAGACTTGAGGTTGACCATTACTCCAAGGGGATGTTATATAAATTCACCTAAATAGGAATAAATTTCATGCTTTGCCTATTTAGATTCATTTTAGACTTTCATTTGTAAAGTAGTAAAGACTTCTTATAAATGTTAATGACTTTCCTTTAGAATTCACTTTATTTTTTGTTCAATTGATAACATAAATAGGAAGTAGTCTTCCTTTATCATTAAAATTTTCATAAGAACAATCTACCCTAACTTTGCTTCATACCAACTTTGCATTTGAAGGGGAAAAGACCATTTATCATAATAATAACCAACTAAGTTACTTGACCATCAAGCAACATCTATGAAGAGGATCTCTATAGGTGGGAAAACTAGGTTGGGATCCTCTACAAAGGCTGAGAAGATAAAATGAAGCCTAATTAAAGGAGTCGGATTCCTTATAATTTGATTCCATGATTCTGGGGATACAATTTTAAGTAGGGGAGGTGAAGCGAAGCCATAGAAGAAAGCTTTTGTATTATTTAGATTTAAAGTAGGATGAGAATAGGGGCTGAGAATCAGGACGGACACCTATAATTTGGGGCTTAAGAGGCTTTGTAGGAAAAGAAGTTAGGTTAGTGGCAAGAGACAAGTGAACGAGGGGATTAGAAGGAATAACATATATAATATTAACATTAAGACAAGAGCAAAGGTTAACAAGTGTCTCATAGGAGTAACAGGTTAGAGAAGAGAGCTTCAACCACTTTAATTGAGGGATCTGTGCTATGTTCTGAAGTAAATCACACGTCAATAAGATACTTGTATACGATAAACTAGATACACAAGAAGGGAGGGGGGGGGGTTGAACGGTGTATCCTTTTCGTAAATACAAATCAAAAGAAATAATGAGAACTTCTTGAACTTGTTAAAAGATTATCGCAAAGTTTATACGAAAATTGTGATTGGATCAAATCGCAAATTACTTCTATAGTCACGTTTAACAATAAAAAATAAATTGAAGTAAAAAGGGTAAGAGTATAAACACTGCGATTTTATATTGGTTCACCCCAAATCGTGGGCTACGTCCAGTCCTCAGAGTTCGTCTGAGTATTCCACTATATTTTACAAAGATACAAGTATTCTTTCTTTTCTTCGAGAGCCTCTTCAGGTCTCTCTCACAAAGTATTCTTTTCTCTGACTTAGCCTCTTCAGGCTCTTAATCTTTTCTCTCTCTCACTAGAAAGATATTGTGAACTTTGTTACAGTAAAAGTAGCTCGCTAATAATCTCACTACTGAATTTTTAAGTAAACATTAGTATGCGCAAAGATCAAAAACTTTCTTCAAATAGTTGTCTAATTCATCAGACTTGATATTCTTTGACTGCGACTGATATTTATAGTCTCGGTCTCTAACTGTTTCTTGAATCTTGACAACCGCTTCTTGAATCTTGACAACCGTTAGTTAGTTGAGTTCTGTAACTAACTTCAACTAAGTAACCGTCCAATGTTTTGATGTAACTTCTTCTGAGTATCATCTTTGTCTTGTCATTCTTCTGTACTTTACGCTTCGTCTTTGTTTTGTACTTCATCTGTGTTTTGTTCTTGCACTTCGTCTGGTTTGCATTACGTTGTGTTTTGTATTTGCATTTCGTCTGTGTTTTGTATTTGCACTTCTTCTGGCTTTTGTTCTTGCACTTCATCTGGTTTTTGTGCTTTCACTTCGTCTGGCTTTTGTTCTTTCACTTTGTCTGGCTTTTGTTCTTTCACTTCGTCTGGCTTTTGTTCTTTCATTTCTTCTGTCTTTCACTTCATCTGTCTTTTGTTCTTGCATTTCGTCTATCTTTTATTCCGTCTGTCTTTTGTACTTCTGCACACTTAACACACGTGTTAAAATGTTCATTTGTTTCTAACATTATTATTACTAGTTTGTCATCAAAATTAAGACATCGTAAAGTCTTCCTGACTTAACAATCTCCCCCTTTTTGATGATAACAAATAA
>JAOSBN010000008.1:35729394-35740451 GCA_027563595.1 Erythroxylum suave | reverse complement strand
TTATAAGATAATTCCATTAATTTCGGATAATAATTTCAACACATTAACGATAATTAAGTCCAAAATAAGTGCAATTTGATGACTTAACAATGATCATGTAAGATATTTCATTCATACAAAATACACATATCAATTATAAATGCAATGCGCATGAGATTCACTTTCATTTATTATTTTCGTTGTGACCGAGTACCTTTTTATCTAGCACATATCTCTTAGTAGATACTGGGTACATTCATAACTAAGCTCGAGGCTCTTATCACTGTCTGAGCATTGAGCTCTTTGTACCGTCGACTCTAGTCACAACTGCCTTTATCTTTCATGCATTCATGTATTGGAATGCTTCACATTCTCATAGTTTAAATCAATTATATTTGCATTGATCTTCGAAACTTGGACTGACATTTAAAGATCACACTTAAAAGCACTTATTCCTTCATGTTCACATACAAATAGCACTTCAATATTGCATTCATGCATCACAAGTCTCGGACCTTTAGTATACGGAATTCAATAAGCAAATCACATTCATAGATAATTCAAATCAGAAATTAAGCAAACAAATAATTAAGTGTGACCATCTAGGTTACTCACAGGTTGCTCCCGAAGCTATTGCCTTGAAGTTCTAATAGCATCTGGAAGTTGACTTTCCAATTGCTCCTCTATATCAAGCAATATACATATATTACACTATTGTGTAATTATAAGTGTTTCTTAATGCACGTGTATGTATACGGAATATGCACAATGCATGTTCATGACAATCTCGGGTATCGCTCTGCTATTCTTGTCATGCAAACATTTATACTTCCAAACTTACATAAGTATCATTTATACTTATGGTTTATACCTCAATAAAACCATTAAAATCAAAATTCATAACTCATTTTGTCAATTCATATTTTTCCTAAAACATACCTTCAATTCTACTGTTCATGATTAATCTGACCATGAAAATGAAATAATTTGACCATAATTCCTTATATAAAATTGTTCTCCTATCTCTTAAGTTTCTAATGACTCTAATATCATTCAATTGGGTTCAGTAATCTGAAAGTTATACTCAATACTTCCTTCAAACTGTTCTTATACTGAAACAGTACCCTGTACTCAACTTCCACCCAAAATTTGAAATTCTTAGAGACAGAATTAAAATCCTATTTATTCATAAATTTCATGCCCCTATGTCTCTATTTTAGTCCAAATCAATAATCATTCCATTTGGATACATACAAAAAACAAGATATTGTCAAAATACCGAAGCAAGTTTAGTGAAAAGACCCCAGTTATGGAATTCCAGAACTCCTCATCAATTTTATCACAAATTTATCATTCAATCTCTCTCAAATAATTTCAGATGGTTATAATGTTTTCTGTAGATATAAAACAACGTGTTTTGAATATGCTGGTCTAAATCCCAGGTCATTTGGAGGGCGGGAGAAAAAGATATGGACAAAAGAAGGAAGGGTGTTCGAAACAGTCTCCTATTTTTTTAAAGCTTCGGAGTCGTGAACGTGCACTTACACGATCACGACTTTCTTCATTCCTCATCAGAGTCTTCCCTCCTGCTTCAACAGAGTCACAATCGTGTTGATGCACGATCGTGATCTCTGCGTTTTCTTCCTTCTTTTTTCTTCCGAACTGCAGCTCTTCCTCTCTTCTTCTTCTTTTCTTTCTTAAACCAACATCTCTATCCCTAAGTAATTTGCATACATCAACAGTAAAAACAAAGCATATATATAATGAATTTCTGCACTCTTCTCATATAACTTTTTATTGATCTTTCAACTCCAAAAAGTCACTTCAACACTACCTTATCACATATTGATCATCAAAACCGAAATTTAACAAATACACATCTTCATACTGTATTCACAGTGAACATGAAAAATGTCTTTCTTATGAAAATGAAATGTCAATAAATCACCATTTTTGTTTCATAATCCAACAACTCTAAAGGTTTAACAAGATACTTACTTGATAAAACTCCAAAATCTTCAAAAACTCTAAGAAGCCCTTATTCCTCATGCAACCACGTACACCATCTTAAAGGAGGTTTAGGTCAGGTTTTTCTGAAGGCAAAAAAAAATAGGTAACAATGTAGGAGTAACAAAAGATAGATGAAAGCAAGGTGTAACTTTAGTGGGAAACCGTGAAGAAGATGAAGCTTAGAGAAGAAAGCCACGAAGAAGGAAATAAGATAGGACAAAAGAATGGCTTGTTCTTTCAAAGATAGAAGAAACGTGACTTGGTCATGAAAAGTGTAATTGTCTAGTGAAACTTGAACTAAACAAGTGACATTTGTCACTTATCTAACTTCTAAGGCTTTAAATAAGTTCTTATTGAATTAGTCCCATAACTCCTATCTTTTTATTCCAATTATCTCCAAAATTTTCAATAAAAACTTCTCGCAAATTCTAAAGCCGTCTATAAAATTCTTCAATATCATTGATTCTTATTTCTATTTCCATTTATCAATTTTAGTTGCCAAGAGGCATTTGTTTTCCTAATTCAATAATATCCAATAATTTTGAAAATTTTTCCTAAAATTCACCAAAAATTCTAAATTACTAAATACATTCTCCAAATAAATCTTCAATACAAATAAACCACAATTCTCAATAAAATCACATTCCACATATATATAAATCAATTATACCCAGATTGTTGATGAATGCATGTACAATCATTTTCATGTGCAAAAATATCTATATTCACGTGTATGTATATGTCATATTATGCATGAACATGAAATGCACTTTCTAATCTCTCATATTTACTATTCTAGCTTTAAAATGGATAACGGGATGTTACAATTGGAGTTAAGATTTTAAGAGATTGTTCAAAGAAATTATTATCACTTTCACGAGCAACATCTATTTAAAAAATATTTAAATGTTTTTGTATGCAAGATTGCATAATATTTTTGCTAAAGGCAAAGTTCTCAACAAGAAATTTTATTTGACAATACCACATGAAAGGGAAAAAAACAAGAAAGTTCACTATTCCTATGTAGTTGAAAGTCTCATGTATACAATGATGTTTATAAGACCAAATATTTGTTATGATATTGGAATGGTGAGCATATATTAGTCAAATCTAGGAAAAGCACATTGGAAAGTGATAAAGAGATTATTAAGGTGTTTAAAAGGTACTATAGAATATACACTATGTGATCAAGGCAATGACCTTTGTATACTAGGGTATACAAATGTAGACTGGGGAGGAGATTTAAATGAAAGAAAATCTACCATCGGATTTATTTTCTTACTCAATAATAGAGCAATATCATAGGAAAGGAAGAAACAATCTTGCATTATATTGTCTATGATCGAACCTAAATTCGTAGCATTTTTAGCTGCAGTACAAGAAGTTTTATGGTTTTAATGCTTCTTGGTTCATCTAGGAGTCAATAAAAGTGAAATTGATCTAGTGACTATGAACTGTGACAGTCAATCAGTAATCGCTTATATAAAAGATCTCAAATTTCATTATAAAACGAAGAATATAGATACTAAATACAATTATGTGAAAGATATAGTCGTATAAAAAGAAGTAAACATAAAGTACATATCTATATGAGATGTGGTAAAAGACCCAATGATAAGGCTAATCTCTTGATATGTGTATATTGGGCAAGTGAACTCACTAGGCTTACATAGATATTGAAATGTAACAAGAAACACTTCCGTGTGTACGTTCATTTATTGTAATGTCATATTTAAATGAGAATGTTTGATGGAGATTATACATTGTATAATTCTTGATTCATAAATTTATTTATTTATTATGCATAAATATATTTATAGATATGATTCAAAAGCATGTAAAACACATCAGAGATTAGCTCTCTCACACATCAAAGATGAGATAGGTTTAAAGTTTATTGTCTAAGAGATAATTGAGAGCAAGAAACTTAAACCATAAATGTTGCCTTAAATTATGAGGAAGTTGGTACAAAGTGAATATATGATCATTATGTTTGTCGTACGTTGTCAGATACGAGTTTTGAAAAATTCTTTTTAGAGTAGATAAGAGAACCAAAGTTAAACATTTAGTATGTTTAAACTAACATATGTATGGTATTTTTTGAATGAAAGACATTCATACAAAGTGAATATGAGTCAATACTGGAACACATGACTCGTACCATATGTATAAATGTGATCATAAAAGGATTAATTTAAGTTATAATATCTTAGCTTATATTGTGTGAGACCCTTGAGGTTAAGGTGCTTCATTAAATACACTCAGGACTCTTATCTAATTCTTAAAAATTAAATTTAAGGTTTGTTCCTTTAGAATGTTACCATATGATTATGTTTAAAACGATCTTACGAGACAATTCTAGAAATGCAAATTCAATTCAATTCAAGAGAATTGAGAACAGAAGAAGGTCATTACTGATTGTTAACTCGCATAAGAAAAATTGGTATTTAAAGGCAGCCACCGACTCTGAATAAGAAAATTGAATACATTTATGACATGATGAAATAAATAAGATAAAAGGATATTGAAATACGAGAGATGACCTAAGGTATAACGTATGAATTCTACCCAAAGAATGATTTATTGATCAAGATGTCTTATATTCTTAATAAATATATGGCTATAAGCTCTCGTAGTATGTTGGCCGCATAGATTATTGGATGGGTAAGAGAAATTGCAAAATGTTAATCATCTAAACACATCAGATATGAGTGGAAGATGAAGACTATTGGACACACCCGATGGTTTATGATACAAAATTTAATATTAGCTGTTAAAGAATAGCTAAAGTTCTAAACATAATAGAAAAATAATTTAAACTTCCTAAAGATAAGATAACAATAACATAATACATAATTTTAAAAAACAAGAATTAGTCAATGATCGTGTGTTCTTTGTGAATGATCATTTAATTTGTAGAAACTAAAATCTCATCCAAGTAAGTGATAAATTTCATTGATGTGTATGTTTCTGAAAAATACTATTGATTATGTTTATGTTCATGTTATCTATGTGTTAGATCTTATTTCTTACACTTCTTGTATCGAAATATAGCATCCATGATTAAATGAAAAGTCTTTGCCGAATATTTTCAAGGAAGATAACCACATGACCATTAACTTAAAAGAATGAATTTAGATACCTTGAAAGTTTGTACATCTTCCAAGCTAGAAGTTTGTTCTCATAACTATACCTCTTTGAATCCTATTCTCTTGTTTTCTTTTAGTTTCCAAGTCAAGTGGCGGACCATAGCCAGAGGTCCTCACAGATTTTCTACATTCATAATTAGTTGACAAGAAAGAAGAATACAAGAGTACGAAAGACACCCAAACCCTGCAAGCGAATGCATGTATACACTACACGCAGATGCTGTTAACTAATTAGTTAGGGGCTGTATAGCTCAACCAACTCTAACCTGATCTCATCACATCACGCCATTTATATTGGCACATCGATCCTTGAATGAGAAACCGACTAAATTAGTTGTGGTCTAATCTGAGTTGTCCATTTTATTTGCCTTCTTTATCATATGTATCAACTGTTTGATTTAATGCAGCCGTAACCTAATGTATTCGACGTTCGATTTATTCTAAACATCTATTTTTATTAGATCATACGAGGTATTGAGACAATTACACACCCTTGAGAAAATGGACCGCATGTTCCTTTGTTTCTTGCCGGTTGCCTATCAATTTTTTTATATTTTTTTATTCGATGCCGTAGTGCTGCTACTCAGCTAGCCTTGTGTCCGCCTTCAGCTTCGAATACTTGGGGTAAAGGTACGTGGTCAATTTCTATAATTTTTATTGGTTTAAGAAAACCTTTTTGTGTTTTAAATATTTATGATCATTTTTTCCATCAATTTGTCATTAAAATGTGTAGAAAACATATATGACCAATGTTTTAACCACGTCACAAAGGGGTGACCGAAAATGAGTCAACTTGCTAATATATATAAAATAAATTGATTCAAATTAGTTATCTTACAACTTATATTAAAAATATAAATATCATTTAATATTATTTTATTTTATTAATAATTAATAAGAAATTACTTTATCATATTTTGTTATTAATAAATATATATTATTAGTATAATATTATAATAGATTAATTTTTTATTAAAATTTATCATAAATAATATTAATAAATCAGAATAAATAATTATTAATCGATTAATTTATTTTATAATAATAAATAAATATTAATTAATTTATCTTGTCATATTAGTTCGTTGGACTCATAGTAAAAGGCTTATTAATTTTTTTCTTTAATATTGGCCTATTAAATCATTAGCATTAATTAGTTTTTCATGTATTATTAGTATGTTGGCTTAATTCTCGAACTAAATAGTTTTTCTTGTCTCATTAACTCGTTACATTCAGAATTAGTGTTAAGTATTATTACTTTTCATATTTTATAATTTTATTAATTAATTAAATAAAAGTAATCATATATAATCATTAATTATTTATAAAAATAAAAATACGTAATCTCTCCCATCAAATAAATTAAGTCTTTCATTATTAGTTTTCATCTTATTTATTAGTACAATTGTCAAATAAATAAAATTTTCTAAGAAGATTTAGTTTATTATCATGTTAGATTAATAAATTTATTATTAATAATTTAATACGTTATATTTAATATATTTATTAAATACTAATAAAATCAATTAATATTAAAATTAATTATGAGATGCGAATATGATAAATCAATAAAACAATAATTTTTGCAAACTTCCTTATTACTAGTAAAAATCAATCAAATTAATTTTTAATAATTTATAAAATATGAATTAAAAATATAATAAGAAATTAATCGTCCCATTTGTTAGTATTATTAAATGATAAATAAAAATTCAATCAAATAATTTCTTATCATTTTCAACTACTAAAGATAAATTAAGTATTGATAAAATAAACTATAAATAAAAAATTTAAATATTAAATATTTCTATAGTATAAGTATATGTCACGTGGGTAGTTTATTTACTCATAATCACATTTATAACATGAATATTCATGGAAAAAGATTGTCATTTATTCTTTTATCTGTATTTTTAACAAAAAAAAAGAAGTTAACACGATGAAATAACTTTTTCTCCAAAAAAAAATTATAGATTTTTATAAAAAGTAAAGCACAAAAAGTCGGTGGTTTCCATTTCTTTTACCCCAAATATTTATATATGCATCGTATATTGAACTTATTTACTCTTTGGCAGAAGGCTCATTTTTAACCTCATGGTTTACATCATTAGACAAATTTATCTATAACACTTCAGTGAGTACAAATTAACTCTAACTTTTGAAAAAATTAAAATTCAGCTTGAAATTAATTGAGAAATTAATGGCAATGTGAGCTGCTGGGTCAGCAATGACCTGCCACATATATATAATACTTTAATATTTAAGTAAGTATCACAATGCCATGTAGACCAAACTTAGTAGTGTGGGACTCATATATTTAAATTAAAATATTTAAGTCAAATTAATATTAAAAATGTTTGACTCATTCATATAATTTAATCTTAAATATTATTGATCTAATAAATTAATTTAATTAATTAATCTATTAATTTACTAATTGATTTTAGCAACTAGACTAAAATATGAAAAGAAGGCTATGAATGTTTTTAATTTCATACTGTACTGGTCCATACCTACCAAAAGGTACTGTATCGACCAAGAAATGGTACGAAATAGCCTTCTTAGGTACTAGTCATCTGGTATTTAAAATATCAACTAAATACCGATGGGTATCGTAAATTTTAAAAAATATAGGAAATTTTTTGCAAAAATATCAAAACTTTTACAAAAGCTTACAAAAATACCCACCAATTGCTTTTGCCTCCCTTCCTTTGTATAATCAAATGTATTTATATATTTATATTAAATATGATGTTTTTTAATTATAATTGTTAATCATATATTTATTCTATTAATTAACAACACAAAATTAAGCCTCACAAAATTATTTTTAATTAAATATATTTAAAATAAAGATCGTTGGTAAATCAATTAAGTTTCATAATATTTTTATCTAATTATGTGTAATGACCTTTTTGTGATGATGAGTAAATTTTAAATTTAAAAAAAATTAATAACTCGTATGTATATTATTTTTTAAATTTTACTACATTATTGTAAAACAACAAAAAGATTACACTAGATTACATATTTAGTGACTACCCCAAGTTCAGTACAATATGAACTTATCAATTTTCAATTTAACATTAGTTTTTAAATAAAAATATAAAATATTGTCGTTATTAACTTTAATATATAACTTACATAAAAAATTTAAATCCTTGATCTAAACTAAAATTTAGGATAATAACTAAATGGTGTCATTCATATTATACAAAATATATGAATACAAATATTTAAGAAAAAATTAATAGAGTTTTTGTTATCAAATTATTATAAATTTTTATAAACGTAAAAACTTCATGTAATAGTTATATAAATATTTAAAATTAGCGTTAATAAAAATAAATATAATATTATTTTAAATTTTATTATTAAGATTTTTAAGACAAGTTGATGTAAAATAATAAAATATACTAATGAACTGTTAAAGTTTTTAAAATTTAAAATTTTATTTTATAAATTTAAAATATTGTTAAGCCAGTGCGATATTTATAAGTTAGGACCCATCCTAAACAGGAGCCTTACGCACCATTGACTTTTTTAAAGAATATTGAAAAGTAAATCCAGGTAAGGGAGCGTATATCCGAAGAAGAAATAAATAGACATGACGGCGAACATGGGCCAGTCCAGTAAAGTATAGCTGCAACGTGCCCTCATCTAGCGATAGAGGAGATAAAAAGAGAAAAGTAACAATAATACAGGTGGTGGGAATTAGGTTGCCGATGGGAAAGAGAATGCTATGCTTTATTGTTACACGGATAAGCAAAATAAATTGCAACCAAATCTGTTTTCTGTCTCATTCATGCGGTTGATAGTCCTTGCTGATGTGACCACTAGTATTTCATAGAGATGAACTGCACTCCTTCCTAATAAAATATGTTAATCTACTAATTATATATACCTTGCGTCTCATTCATGCAGTTGATAGTCCTTGCTGGGATACTGATGTGACCACTGGTATTTCATAGAGATGAACTGTACTCCTTCCTAATATCGTAAGTTAATCTACTAATTATATATACCTTGTACTCTTGGATTTTTTTAAGTTAATTTGTTGGAAAAAAAAGTGAAGCTTTTCCCTTTTCCTGCTCTTCTTACTCGGAGTGGACTGTGGGATGCATGATTCTTAGCTTTTGTTTTTTGTCACGTTAGTAAGTATTCCTAAGAAAGAGGGTCGATGAGTTATATAAGTAGGGTTAGGAAATTTTACAATGTAGACCTCCAACTTTTAAAATTTTGAAATTTGACCGGTATTTAACATATATTCTGAATATCAGTTAGTACATGTTGTTATCTTTTTTTTTTTAAGAAATTGAATATGATTGAATTAAGGCAGCAAATTACTACTTATTTATTACAAACATGCTGGACAAATCCATATAGATCTAAAGAACTAAACAAGTATTTAGTGTTACAAACCAGTGGTCAATCCTTTCCATATTTTAAATGATTACAGGTTCCATACATTATTGAGATAGTAAGTGGCTTCAAATCTGATCTTGACAATGTTGATATCGATTCTAATTTTCTACAATAATTTGTTGTTGAAAGTATCTTGATCCTGAGCTATGTCTTGAAAAGCTCTCTTATTTCTTTCATCCCAGATTGCAGCTACATGGAATGGTAAATGTAGCAATACCCCACTACTATAGATTTCATACCAGGGTATTCTGAGGACATTTCAGTATATAATTTATAATAATAGTGTCTTAACTATCCTACCTTCACTTTATAACATGACAATATCTTCAATTTAATCGTGGCATCAACTATATATGTAAAGTCACCAAACACAATACTTAAACAAAAAATCAACTTCTCATTTCATTCATTCACAATAGTTTACATTGAAGTCAATAAAACTAATATTTACGACCTTACACAAGTTCTACATGACATATGTAAACTACCTAAGACAATTAACTCCTCAAATGCCAGCTGACAGATCTTTGAGCTATATTTAAGTCCAGAATGTGCTTCCAGAAAATCTTAGGAATCTAGGTCTCTTGTCTCGTACCTGAAAAATCACGTTGCAATTTTGAATGAGTTTTGCGAACTCAATGAATAAACCATCATTAATGATCTCACTCCAGGTTACACACAAATATCATAAAACCAATCAAATTCACAACATTTCACATCACAATAAGACATAATAAATACCATACACTTCATATACCTTCCTTTAGAATTTGTACAACCCAATCAATCACATTATCATGACATATCACTGTAACATCACAACTTCAGAAAGAATTCATAAACATAAATTTCATAATCATAAATATATAAATGCATATGCATATGAGACTCTTGATGCATTATTATTTGTTGTGACTGAGTGCCTTTCAAATACAAAAACAGATACTGGCCCATTGGGCTCAGTCAGAACAGAAATCATGAAGCAGAGCTCTACATGCAGAATATTGAGCTTATAGCTCTTTCAAACTAGTTATTTTGATCACCACGCTTTATCTGAGCATGTATTTTATGAAATGCATCAAATAAAATAATATGCCATAAACAACATTCACTTATGATGCATAGACAGAATCTCATATTCATCGGACCTCAGCCCGACATTCAGCTGTCGTTGAGCATTCAGAATTCAGTGGCAAACATATATCATTCAAATGTCAGATGCAAATATAACACTTCCAATACATTTCTGACTATTAAACTCCTCGAACTATTAAAGTCCAGAATTAATATTCAGATCATAACAATTCAATAATTGAAAGTTAAACAGAATAAATCAAACAATCCTAGGAAGATTATCTAGGTTGACTCACAGATGCTCCCTTTAGCTTTATTGCCTTAAAGTCACAGCAATATCAGCATGTGATTGAGCCAAGTTTATATTATAAATTGGCTGCATTTTCATAGTTGCTATTGCATTTGTTGACTCCTAGTTGA
>JAOSBN010000008.1:35707134-35729294 GCA_027563595.1 Erythroxylum suave | reverse complement strand
CAATCTTGGAACTTTTATATATTTGACCGGTTTCCAAGGATCGATCGTAAGATCGAATCGACAGAGCCGCGATCAGCATGCTATTGCTCAATATGCTCCTTTAAAACATATCATACATACGCACATCACAATTTGGCACAATTATGAATCTATTTATGCACATTCATGTAACAATGCATGTTCATGACAATTTCAGACACTATTCTTGTCACAATAATCATTCAGATATCAATACTCAATTTAACAATCCAAACTTGTCTAAAAACATACTTTTGGGTCTACTTTGTATGATTATTAGCATCAGTAAAATGAAGTAATTTGGTAACACTTCCTTCTGGAAAATTGTTCACCCATGTCTAAAGTTTCGAATGACACCAAAATCATATAATTTGATTTAGTATTCTATGACTTATGCTCATAATACTACAGATTGTGTAAATTTGAACTTTTGGCTAGTACATGATCATACCCTCGAACGTATACAACCCATATCTCTCAATTCACACATCCAAAAATTATAAACGTTATACCAATCAAAAGCTAAAAGAATAAAATACAACCTTTGTGAAGACACCTTTGTCTATTTCAGCTTCTATGAATACAATTTATTCAATATCAACAGGACATGATTTCTTTCTTGGGTAGTACTACAGCCTTAGTCAAGACTCAATTTCAAGCCAGGTTTTGAAAGGCCTAGAGATAGAATTAGAATTAGAATTCGACTTTTGTAAGAAAATTGTATCCATATGACTCTACTTTGATCTAAATCAAGAATCAACTCATTTAAAATCTACAGGTGAAGATATACTCAAAATACCGAAGCATATTCAATGAAAATATTTCAGTTCACTTCCTCATTTTTCATGCTAAATTCATTAATCAAACCCCGAATGACTTTATATGACTATGATTTTGGTGGAGATGTAAAAAAATGTGCTTTAAGTCTAATGGTTCAAATCCCATGTGATTTGGAGGTCGATAGAAGAAGTTATGGACAAAAGATCAAAGGATGTTCAAAACAGTCCCTCATTTTTCAGAGCTTCAGTGCACAATTGCGACTTTCTTCCTTCATCAGCAGAGTCACGATCATGCTAACTTCCATTGTTTTTCAACAGTTCAGCACGATCACAACTTGTTGTGTTTTTTTCCTTCTCTTTCATTCTTTCTTGTCATTTTTGACTTACAACTAGATGTTTTCAAACAACACTTTCTTCTAATCAAATGTTCCTCTATGTCTTAAGTGTCTAATAACATCAATTCCATGCATTTTGGTTCAGTATCATTAAAGTTATAATCAAAAATCCACATACTGTTTTCATACTTTGGCAGAACATAATTCTCAAATTCAAGTCAATTTTCAAGACTCTTAAGGACATATTTCCAATTCGATTCCTTCATAACAATGTAGCCCTATGTCTCTAGTTTACTCTAAATTAAACTCCATCCAATTTGGATGTTCATAGATCAAGTTATGCCCTAAATACAGATATGTGTTCAGTAAAATACTGCATATATCATACCGCAATGACTATAATCCTTCATCTTGTGATTCATATCACCGAATCTGCTTCCTCCTTCACCACCCACACATGCATCAACACCATTCACGCATGCATTAATCCCTAAGCATGAAAATATACACTATTCATGCATGCACTCATTAACAAACCTTAAAACCTTAACAGAAATTATTTACACTATCATAAAACTTACTTGGTTTATACTACACACTTCAGCAAAAATTTCCAGAAAGTAACAAGTTTTTAGTGGAGAGAGAGACAACTGAAAACCTCAAATGGACTGAAGTGATACAGTTTTTGTTTTGTAAGGTATAACATTAATAGATTAACCAAAAGCCAATATACATAAATGAGTAAGATGGTGTTTTGGTGATGGTAAAACAAGAAGGAAGTTTAGATGTTTTCAGTGAAACCAAAGGAAGAACTGCAGAAACGTGTTTTCTAATGACTAGGTGTCTCTTTTAAGGCTTGACACATGTCTCCAATGCATGTGTTCTACTTATCCACGAGATAAGCTACCATTTGTCTCTTAGTTATAGGTCCACATGTCTCTCCATAATTTATCCATTTGTTAACTAATAATTTGTCTCTTTTATATATATATTCCTACTCTAAAATACCTCAATTTTTTAATAAATCTCCATAATATTCGAAATGTCTCCAAAAATTTCAAAATAATAACTATTATCACCAAATAAATTTTTAATATAAATAATCCACGATTCGCATTTTATTCACATTTATACAACAATCATAACCGAAAAAATATTATTGAATGCATGTATAATTATTTCATGAATAACAATATTATTCATATGCACATGTATGTCATATAATGCATGAAATGCATTTCTAAATTATCAAGAAACTCTTATAAATAAAGCATCCTAGGGTATAATGGGGTAATGAGATGTTACAATTCTCCCCATCTTAAGAACTTTTTTCCCCGAAATTCTTACCTGATTCATGAAACAGTTGGGGGTAGTGCTTTCTCATATGTTCTACTATTTCCCAAGTCGTTTCTTCACTTGAATGGTTTCTCCAAAGTACTTTCACCATTGGGATCACTCGATTTCTCAATTGTTTATTCTAAGTGATCTTTTGAAGAGCTTAAAGTTAAACAACCAAGTGTAATAGTGTTCTTCTTGTCTTGTTTTAATGTAAATGTTTAAGATGATAGTTAGAGATAGAATGATCATGAAAATGGTGATGAATGAGTGTTGAATGTTGATGAATAAATGTATGTGTTTTTGTACTCTGTTTTTTAGAATATAAGAACCATGGATTATAAGCTGTTATGTAGATAAAATAGATTCGAATTTAAGGTTAAAAAAAAGGTGAATTTATGTTAATGAAAAGACTAATATAGTGTTTTTGAAATGAGAAGAACTAAGATGATAGTGAATGACAATGATCTTGTTCTATTTTTGTATGATAGATGAACCATAGGCTATGAGTTGTTTTATTAATGATATTAAGATGAAATTAAGGTGAGAATGAAGAAGAAATGATGTAGAAATGATGAACTAAGCATAAGATGGTTTAGATATAAGATATAGGAGTTAAAAATTTAGAAAACATGGAAGAAGTTAGATGGAAATTTTCGGGTAACAAACCCCACGATCATGGGAAATGCAAAAAATGGCTAGAAAATGTTCTAATGGCTTAACCCATGATCATGGGAAGTCATCCATGATCATGGGAATGGCCATTAACGTGAATTCTTCTTTTTTTAAGTGATGTTTGAAACAACTAATGATGAGGTACTTTCTTATGATGCATTTAACCTTGAATGAGACTTGAAATGAACCTAATTTGATGATGGATTAGTTGATAAAGTGTTGGATATGTTTAGGTTGTAATTAAGGATATAACATAGTGAATGAATTGTTGATATCAAAGTACCAAAATTTGGAAAATTATGAGTATAATAGGAATAAAGGTGTTTATATGACTGTAAATATGATTCAAAGGAGATAAGTAAGATATATTAAGAAAAAATGAATGAGAAATTGGATATTCTGTGATCATACAATGCTAGAATAATATTGGTAAATGATTGATTGAGGATATTAAATAATCAAGTATATTTGAGCTAGGTGCACGTTAGATATACACAAATGATTATGTTTAAATGATCAAGAGATGTGATGGAGGAAACATACCTGGAATAGTCAAATTGAGCATGCATTGTACATAACACATATATATATGTGTATGATTGAATACTTATGTGATTGATAAAATTATTAATGTATGTACAATGTGTGTATTGTATGAAGTTAGAAACACAAGATTGAATGTCAGTGTCCAGACGTTTCTAGATCATAAAGACAATAGCTAATCTGGAGTGTATTTGTGAGTCAACCCAGATGGTCTCATTTTGACTAATTGTTTCTATTTAAATTTTTTTGTTGAATTGTTAATGTTGTGAATGAGACAATTCTAGACAATGATATTCGAAGGAGTTTGATAATTGATATTGTATTGGAATTGTTCATAATTGAATGCGAATGAGAAAGAAGTAAGTGTTTTCAATGAAATGTTGAATGTCGGACTATTGTCCAATGAAAATGTGAAAAGTGAATGTGTACTGAATGAAAGTGATTGATTGCATATATGTGAATTCATGTATCTCATTACATGATATGCGTGATCAGATAAAGGTAGTTATGACCGGAGTAGCCAATAAAAAAGAGCCTAAAGCTTATAATGTGTATAAGAGTCATAGGCTCATTATGTAAAATGAGCCTAGTATCTATAATGGATATGGAGTAGTTATCAATGAGCCTGGTATCCACAGCGGATACAGGACAGTTAAAAAGGCACTCGGTCACAACAATTAACAATGAAAGTAGAGTCTCAAGAGCAACTGCATATAAAAAAATTGACATGTGTAATACGATTGATTAAAGTGCACTGTAAGGACTGTTTTGAATAAAACATGAAATATTTCACATAAATTATATTTATGAATCATAAGGAAATGTGAAGAAATGTTCAGTATTTTGTTGATGTGATTTATCTGTGAATTAAATGTGAAGTATGAATTGTTCTATGATTGATTTGAGTGAGCACATCTATAGCACCCCACTCCCATAGGGTATTCAAGAATACACTTTACAAAGTGGTGTGCTAAAACGGTCAATCAACTTAATACAATTTTTTTTAAAACATCACATGGATTTTACAGAAAACGAATAATAAATTTTGGCCCATTTTATTTAAAACTTCACCAATGACAATTGACATTACAAACTCACATTTGATCAAATATTAAACACCTTGTTAGGATTTCAATAATCCTTTAGGCCCATTACAAAAAAAAAATGTATTTGATCATGACTATTATTTCAAACATAATTCATTTTTACAATAAATGAAGCTTGCAGAATACAATATTTAATAATAAATTTATACCAAATATATGCAAATGTCAACTGATCCCTAACTCTATCTCTTACTTAAAAGCAGTGGTTAGACTCCAGTTGGTCTATCTGGGTGTCTACTCTAAGCCTGAAAAATATGTTGCAAATTGGGGTGAATTTTACGAACTCAATGAGTGGACCATCCTCGATGGCTCACTCAATTCACATAACACATCAATTCATGTAATCATGTAATTCACACCATTTCACTAGTCAACATGTTGAATCACATACACTTCCTATTCGCTTAATTCATATTTCACATTCAAAAATCATACAAACTATTTATTTCAATCATTTAAATCATACATATCGACTATATATATGATGTTCATGAGACTCACTTCCAATTGTTATTGTTGTAACTGAGTGCCTATAACTGTCTTGTATCCAATATGGATACCGAGCTTATTAATAACTGTTCTTTATCCGTTAGAGATACAGGGCTCATTTTATATAGTGAGCCAGAGGCTCTTACCACATTATGAGCTTTAAGCTGTTTTTCACTTTCTGAGCTTTAGGCTCTTTTTTGGTGGCTACTCTAGTCACGATAGCCTTTATGTTCTCATACATTCATGTAATGAAATACATCACATGTATTCAATCAATCATTTGTGCTCAATTTTACACTTTCACGTTCACATTCTCAATGACTTTTATCATCAGACCTTGGTCCGACATTCAACATTTAAGTTGAGAATCACTTATTCAGTTAAATTCACATTTAAGGAGCACTTCCAATGATTTTTACATGCATCAAACGCCTCGGACATTTATTGCCTAGAATCAATAAATTCACATCACATAATTCAGTACAAAATTTTAAAATAGAATAGAAAATTCAATACAGAATTTTAAAATAGAACAAACAATGAAAGTGAGACCATCTAAGTCAACTCACAGTATGCTCAAGATTAGCATTAGCTTCCATGATCCAGAAACTTCTCAATGCTGACTTTCAACCTTGTGCATCAAGTTCATGCAATACACATTGTACATACGTTACTAATTGAACATCACATAAACATTCAATTATACACATATATATGTGTGTGTAATGTATAATGCATGATCATATCGAATATTCTAGGTATATTTCCTTAATTCGAATCTTGTAATCATTCATACTTCATAACTAATATATGCTTAATTTAAACTTAGGTTTACACGTTAATAATACAAGATTATTCTAAGTTCATCACTCAAACATTCACTAAAGTTATTCTAGCATTATAAGATCACATTTTATCCAATTTTTCATTCATCTTTACTTAATACTCGTCACTCATGTCCTTTGAATTTTATTAGCATTCATAAGATCACTTTCATTCATTTTATATTGTCATTCTCACAATTTCATCAAATCTATATCCGTTAAGTGGACCATATGTTCGTAGGGAAGACCTATACCTATATATACTGTCTTTGGATCAATTTCAATCCAAATGGATAGTAAATCTCTATTAGGTGGACTTCATGTCTACTAGGTAGACATTCTTTGGTTTTGCAGCTTTCCAGATCCACTTATGTCTGTTTGGAGGGACATCATGTCCGCTGGGTGGACATTCGGTGGACACTTATAGAAATGTGAACTTTTGATCTTTTTGGCAGCAAAATCTCTCCTCATAGTCTTCACAGAAGTTGTATAACTTGGAGTCCTCTTTGAGAGAATACTGAAATTACCTTAATCTGAGATCCATAGAGAAACTTATGCCTCTTGCCCCAAAATCTATACATTTACTTAATCCTATTAATGTCAATCTATTTCCTTAATTATAACCTCAATTATCACCTTAAGCAATCTCACATTTAATCACTTATTCAAGTATCATACTAGGTTCATTTCAAGCTTCATTCAAGCCTAAATGCATCATAGGAAAGTATCTTATCAATTGTTGTCTCAAACATGACATAAAAGAAACATATTTCATGTAAAAGTCATTCCCATTTTCTAGCTTTTCCAACTCTATTTTCAGGTCAGATTTGTATGACCACTTTGACCTAGAAAATGAGGTATTTAGGCAACACTTTCTTCTAAAAAATCTTTCTATATGTCTTAAGTTTCTAATGACATCAAATTCATGTATTTTGATATAGTATTTTGCAAGATATATCCAAAATACTACAGACTATTCTCATACCATGATAGCATATAGTTCTCAACTTCAAGCCAAATTTTAGGACCCTTAAAGATAGAATTAAAATTCAATTCCTTCATGAAAATTGTATCCTATCTCTAGTTTAATTTAAATTAAAAATAATCCCATTTGGATATCTAAAGATCAATATATGGTCAAAATATAAATGCGTGTTCAGTGAAAACACTCCAGCACACATCATTATCGTTTTCATCCTAGTTCACCTCTTATGCTTAGTCTATCATTTCTAGCTTATGTCCTCATTATTTCCTCTTCATTTTTACTTCAATTTCAGCTCAATATCAATCACAAACAACTCATATTCTATGATTGATCATTGACACCAAAACAGAACATATCATATACACACATTCATCATACGCATTTATACCACAATTTCCCAATGTCATTTACACTATAAGTTGATCACAAATGATCATTGTACATATTTTCATTTAAATAACCCATGAATATCATTAATGCGCCTACGTTAAAACACATATATATTTCTCTATGATCATGATCATCAAATCTCAAAATAATCACCATATTTATCTCTTTTACAATAACCCATAAAGGGCTACTTACTTGATTAAGCTCCAAGATTCTTCAAAAATCATCTAACCCTAGCTTTCTCCACGTATCATATGATCATCAACTCTCATGGAGGAATGGGTTGGGTCTGTAGCAAGGTGAAGAAGACAAAGAAAAATGGGAGTAAATGATGGATGAAAGCAAGGTGCAACGTTAATGAAGTTTGATGAAGCAAAAACGTGAAGAAGAAGAAAATGAAGAAAGCATGTAACGAAATAATGGTGAAAGAACATGAAATGGTTTTTCATTTTTGATAACTATCGTGAAAAGCAAGGTAACATAAATAAACAATTTAACAAATCAATTTCTTAAGCTAACTAATGTCTCCCAATTGCTAAAACAATTGTCTCCCAAATTTTCACTTGTCATTAAATCTTAGTGTCTCTTATCAATAATGTATACTGTTAATTGACACTGAATTCTACTACCACTTAATTGTCCTGCCATTTGACATTTTCCCTGGTCCAAAAATATCCAGAAATTCATAATATAAACTTTCACTAAAAATTCTTAATCAATACTTTAATTCACCATATCAATTTTTAAGGCAAAATATTCACTATCTATATCGTAATCACATTAAAACAATCATTTATACCCGAAAAATGTCAAATGAGTGCAACGAACAAATCATTGTAATGTGTGCAATAATCAAATTCACTTGTATGTATACTATATTATACAAAAGCATGAAGTGCATTTCTCCTACTCTCTCTTTTTTTTCTCATGTACGGTATTCCTAGCCTTTAACCTTTAATATGGGAACGGGATGTTACAACATCGAGGATGGTTTGCTCACTGAGTTTGCAAAACTCATCAAAATTATAGCATGGCTTTTCAGGTTCAGAGGAGATATATCTAGTTAGCCACTAAAATAAAACATGAGCTAGGGGTCGGGATCAGTTTGTACCTACATATGTTTTCAATTGTTTTGTATTAAAGATTATATTCTACAACTACTATACAATGTATAAGTGAATTTTGTAATGTATTGATATTTATGACTGAATATATTTGTAAATAAAATGGTCTAAATTGAATATTGATTTTCTTAAGATATGTTTAAACACAAATGAAATGGGCTAAAATGATTACTGGTTTTTTAAAATGTGTTTGATGTCTAGAAAATTAGTAATGAGTAATTTCGATTGTCTTAACATGCGATCCTCGTAGACTATGTTTTTGAATATCATCAATATTCTTGGGAATATGCCCTATGAGAGTGGTGTGCTACATATGGTGTTCACGATCAAGTAAAAATTAGATTGAGACCACCTTCTATTTTTGAACATCCAGTCTAGGTATTTGGAAACTAATATTGGTATGGCCATGTATGTTACCCAAAATATATTTATTGATACAAGCACAGGTGAAATAGCTTGCACCCTCCCTGCTAGAGATAAGCTCTTGCTTTTCCAAGGGGATATTCTAGCTTTGATTCTATCAATAAGGAAGGAGTACTCCTTACAACATAATCTTGAGTGAGAGATGGGGATTTTAAGATACACTATTAGCAGCTGTTGCATTTTGAAACTTGTGGATGAACTGATGCTTTGTTCCATGTGATTAGACATTTTGAAAGACAAAATGTGCTCTTGGTGTAGTTTACTTCAAGTCTAGTGATTATGGTGAATACTTTGAGATTTGTCACTAAAGCTTTGATGGAAATCGGATCTGCATTAGCTAGCAAAAGTAAGTCATCACAAGTTTCTTACACTTTGAAGCAGTATATTGAATACTGCTTTCAATGACTCTTTGAAGCAGTATATTGCATACTTCCATTTCTAATGCAAATAAATAAGAGGATATGGTGTCCCCTTGTCAAATGCCCTTATTGCTTTTGATAGTGATGGATGGCTGGCCATTAATCAGCACATTAAATGTAAGAGTGATTATGCATTGATTCATATGCGCACACACACACATACATATATATAAGAGAAATCCATAGCTTGCATAATGTTAATAATCAATTCTCTACTGACACTATCATAAGCTTTCCTTACATATATCTTGAGAATGCAATTCCTGCGACTATTTTCTTGGTGTAGTTCCTTACTAGTTCTTATAACAACATTATGTTATTACCTAGGTTCCTGTATGGAATATATGCTCTTTTGCATTGGCTGATGAACCTTGAGATTATTGCTCTTAACCTGTCTACTAGTATCTTTGAAATGATTTTATAGATCATGTTGCAATGTACTATTGGTCTTAAATTTTAAAAAGTTTTTTCTCTCCGCCCTTAGGTATTAGGGTTATATGAGTTCTATTTAGTTCAATAAGTAGACCTCCATTACTAAAAAAGTTAGGAATTGCATCAACTACCACTGGTTTTGTAACTGACTAAGTTTTAGTGAAGAAATTACCATTGATTCCATTTAGTACAAGTGGCTTGTGAGGGTTTAGTAACTTCAAAGACTTCTTAATTTCTACACTAGTGACTGGTTTGTAAAGACTCTCCATCTCTTAAGTTAAGAGTGTTTCTCTAAATATTTCTTGCAACAGTGAAATAGAGGAACATGAGTCAGTAAGATCATTCATCATTTTGAAGAAGTAATCGACTTACCCATAAAGAAGAAGCTGTTGAGAATTCAATGTTTAATTAGCATGTTGCAAAGAAACAATTCTATTTTTGCATTTCCTTACTATAACTGCTTGATGGAAGTAAGTAGTATTTCTATCTTCATCCTTGAGCCATCTTCTACATGATCTTTGTTTCATTATGGAATAATCAAATCTGATAGCTTTTGCTAGATCATCCCTAGCCTTTCTTTCTAGATCCTAAAGATGTGTGGATGTTGGATTGTTGTAGAGATTGGGTTGAATTTCATCAAGCTTCCTTTTAGCAATGTTCAAAAGATGATGAGCATTCCCTACAGTACATGGACACAGTTCCTTCATCTTACAATACCAAACACAAAAGCTTGGTTGGTACATTATGTACTTAGTATTGAAATAAGATATGCTTTACCACATAATTCTATTAGGATGTACGATAAAATTTTCAATTTACATTGATATTACCAATTGGTATAAAAATGGAGATAGAAAAGCATTGTAAATTGAAAAAAGTTAAAGGTAAATTCAAATTTTTTATATATTTTATATAAAATTTTTAATGATTATTACATCTAAAATGAAATATTTATATTAAATAGAGCTATCAGTTAAATTATAAAATATTTCTCAATTTTAACTAAAATAGTAATTTAAAAATTATATAAATATTCAAGGACCTTTTTTTTTAATTATCCAAAATAGTGTCTAGTTATTAGTAGGTATAAACAATGTATTATATTAATACCAAAATTGATATTTACTAGATATTCACAACTTTGAATATAATATATTGAGTATAAATTTGACACTTCTCAAGCTTCTTTCTCTCTCTTCCCCCTTTTTTTGAATTGTTAATAGAATTATAATCAATGGTTAAGTTAGTGTAAAAAGAATATTAATTTGTATTATATATAGATTGAAGATTTTATAACTTTCAAATTATTATTAATATATATATATATATATATATGTATGTATGTATATATATATCCTTAAATCTGAAGCTAGAAACATAAGTTTAGTTTAATGTTTTACTTTTACGTTTGACATTATCTTTGTAACTTTGATTTTAAAAATATCAATTTTGATGTGAAAAATAATTATCTCTTTGAATATATATATCATAAAATTTGTATTGTTATGTATGACACTTTAAATTTTTAATATTGTTTTTATTAAGTGGGTGTGTGTGTCTATATATATATATATATATATTAAATTTTTTATTTATTATTTCATTAAGTATATATATAAAAACCTTTTTTAAGTAATAAATGAAGGAACTATCTTGAAAGACAATTTTCTTTAATATTATGATTTATATATAATTTTGTTTGATAAAATAATAAGAAATATGGTAAATATTGTTTTATTAAGTACATATATACATATAGAGTTAATATCTTTTATATATATATATATATATAAGTAATAAATGAAGGAACTATCTTGAAAGACAATTTTCTTTAATATTATGATTTATATATAATTTTGTTTAATAAAATAATAAGAAATATGGTATAAGATAAAAACACCCTTTATATTTAGGTAAATTTTGAAAAAGCTCCCTATCGTTTGAAATTATATGAAAAGTCTCCACAATATAAACTTTTCAGAAAAACTTCCTGGAACTAACTTCCATTATAAAGAAGTAATGAAAATTTCTGATGTTTCAACATTGATCCATATGGATCAATGAAAATCAAGTGACTTAGATCCAATGTTTAACTTAACCCAACCCTAACCCATGGTGAGTGAGAAGGTTCTTGTTGAAGATGAAAATGGAACCACCATCTCATTATTTGTCTCTTGAGTATTAACTTGTTATTCCTTTTTCTAAAGAATGCATAAATCACTTCATCAGCATCCATTGTAAAGTCCAACAAAAAGTTAAAAGAGAATGTGAACATTTGAACTATGGTAAGAAAGATATTTGTTTTTGAGTCCATGGAATCAAGAGGGATAGTTTTATTTTATATGGTTTTTGAGTTCCCAATGGGTCTTCTCTCTCTCTCTTTTCATTAGTTGTTCTTTACTCTTAGATTTGGATATCTTCTCCCTATTCTCTATTTATTTATGATTGTTTCCCTGGTTCATTCTTTTTGTTGTCACTCATATAGCTCTTTCTTTCTCATCTTTTTTTGAGCTATTTTCATGACTATTCTCATTTTTCACATTATTTCTAGGGTCTTTGGATGTTCTCTATCGTGTTTTCTCCTCCTTTTAATATCCCTGATCCTTTCTAAAACTTATCTCTATCTTTTAGTTTATACTTCCTCGTACTTTCTCCACATCTCTCTCTTTTTGGCTAAGGGTTGGGTTATTTTCATACTGGGGCTAGGATAGGTTTGAGCCAGCTTCAAAAATTAGGTCAGGTTAAATATTTAGTCCAAGTCACACATCAGAAGTGTCATTACTTTTTTGTAACATAATTTAACTCCATTTGATTTTTTGAACAGGTTTAATCTATAGAGAAATTTTTTGATAATTCTAAAAGATAAAGAGTTTTTTCAAAATTTACCTAAGTATAAGGGTGCCTTGAGAAACATTATTGTTTTCATAAACTTTACTTCTCTTATTATTTCTTATTAATTTTGTCAAGAAAATCCTTTCAGAATTTATGCTTGACATGTTGGAGTATTTCTATTAATATCACTTTAACACTCAGGTCAGTAAAAATCTTAAGGGTGCTTAGTCAAATTGGAAGTAGGAATACATAAATTTATCTTCATAGTATGCATCTTCATAGAAAAGAGCAATCAAGTAGTTAAATTTCACTATATGTTCACTTACTGTTGAAATTTAAATTATTTATCCTCATCTTATACAATGAGATATGATAAGAAGAATGTTACCATTAATACCATATTTTTTATCTTAGATAAAGAAGGATATTTTCTTTAAATCATAACTAATATACCATCTCTAATTCTTTATAAAGGATAACAAATCAGATAAACATACATCGCAATAAGGGTTGTATACTTTAGATTTATTGACTTGTTTAAACTTTGTATACTGAATAGGCTTTATAAGCATTTAAGGTTTATTTATATGTAATCTTTAATATGTGACTATCACCCAGGTAGAAATTTGTTAAGACTATGATCATTATAAGCCATCTTACTATCTATGACATCTAGCAAACTTATCTAAGTTTTAATCTGATAAAACATCTTTGATTTTACTATATTTGAATTTCACTCTCTAACTTGATATGTTTGAATACGCATTAAAGTGAAAGTTGTATTCAAAAAGTATACGAGAATATTTATAGAAGATGTTAAAGATTATTATACCTTTCGTGCATCTAAGGTATAGGTTCTAAGTAGAGAGCTAAAGAGTCTCTTTATCTCAACTATTCATGATGATTCATCTTGACTATCTCTCTATATATGAAGGGCTAAAAGAGAAGTCGTTTTAACATTCTGTTCATAGTTCTCCCATTTTTCATACACAAGAGTTAGTTATTCTAAGCAATTTTGACATGTCTACCTACTTTGGAAGTTAAGTTACTAACTCTTTAAGGTGTCAAATTTAGACTTATATTTTATCACAATTAGAGGTAAGCTTTTTTTTTCACATCCTTAAGTTTTTTTAATGGATAATAGTGAGAATTTTTTCATGTAGCAGGAGAAACACCAACAGATCAAGCTCCTCCTTTAGTAAGGTTGGGTTTGTAGGCTTTATAATTGGTGAGCCTAAAGAAATCATATATGTTGACACATAATTTTTTTCCCCTTATTACCATTCGGATCACTGTTAAGCCTTCCCTCAAATTCCATAAACCCCATCCTTGGCTAGGTATTAAGGTTGGGGAATTCTTCATTAAATTCTCCTTCAAAAGACTATGATGATGAGTTTGAAGCCAAGCTTAGGCCAAATAAGTTAGGACAAAAGAGTTATAGGGCATATGTTAAAGATTCAACATCTCTAAGAATATTAATATAAAATATCATAAAGTGGAGAATGAATTTTCTATCCCATACCTGATGAAGTTAACTTGTACTATGACACCGTCAAGTGCAGTATAAGGATAGCCTTCCACCTTAAGGTGATATGCATAATTGGCTCCATAAGCATGTTTTTGAGATAACTCCATAGATAATCTTGATATCTCATCTCAGGCTTGTTTATATCTGTAATAATAGGAAGGTGACACCTACTATTGAATTCTTTAATTTATATAGTAGTGTAGGCCTATTACCCCAACGTTTAGATGTATAATTTTAGTCCTAAGAGTAGGTTTCATATTTTTACCATTCCTAAAGGCTTACATGACTAAAAGGACAAATTCATCTTCCTATCAAACTATAAAGGGCTATAAGCTTTTAGGATCATCTGGTGAGTTTTTAAAAACATGTTTAACTATTAGAATAATGATAACTTGAGTCTAAAACTTTTGATTGAGACAATTCCTTTAGTATCCTTTACTATTTTTAGAATGCCCTTATTAAAGAGACTACTTGATTCAAGCAAGATCATCATATATAACACTAGCCTATAAATTTTTTCCTTAATTTTATTTTAAGTTTTCTTAATATTTACTATTCATCTAACTCTCTTATTTTGTATAAGTATGAATATTATTTGGATGTTCCCTTGCATCTTGTCAGAGGCTTCTTGTAAAGATTTTTCTTACACAACATTTGAATTTTTTTCTTCAACAGATCAATCAATGGTGCCAAATTTCCCTTACTTTTATAGGAACTTGTTACTAGATAGTTGTTTGGACCTTCATTAGATCCATCCACACTTAACAATTGATTAATAAGTGTCCTAAAGTCTTGATTTGATGATAGACACTTCCAATTCTCCGTTACCAATATTCACTTGGCAAATCCAACTAAGTGAGAACTAGAACCCTCAATAATTTTTCTATAAAACATTAAATTAAATGAATATGATTTTTTTATATTTACTTTATTCAAAGTTTGATAGTCAACAAATGTGTTTAGCCTTATGAATTAATTTTCTATAACAAAATTAAGACAATATAAAGGACTTTTTTATGGTAAAACAAATTTAGCTTCAAATAGTTAATTAAGTTTCTCTTATAACTATATAACAAACTCAAATGGAGACAAGTGATATAAGGCAAGTAAATGGGATTAAATCCAGAATAATATCTCAAATGAAAGGGAAGATTCCTTGATAACATGAGAAGATTCCTTGATAAGCATCATGTCTTTGAATTCTTTAGGTACTTCCATAACCTCATCTAAAACTTATAACATATGATTTCGACTCATATCCCTCATGGAAACAAAGTAAGTCTCATTGACTTTCTTGAGAACTTTCTTAATGTTTCTTGTCGAGACATGGATATTCCACCTTCAAACCTATAACAGTTAATAACATAAAAATTATATTATTATAATAGGGTATCAATATGTTAATACTTTAAATGCCAATTTTATACACTAATAGAACATTGTAGTAGCTTCCATACTGATTTTGCTTTTATTGTAAAATTTCTCACCTTTGTTGGGTTTTTACTCAACTATAACCTTAGCATGAGTTTGGAAAAAGAAAATTAAAAAACCCATGGATATCGATAAAGCTATAAATATTGTTAATCAAGGATGAGAGTTTGTGGTAAAGACGAGATAGACTTAGTCCAAAAAACCCCACACTCGAAAACATAATATAAATATATTCTTTATACATTTCTTTTATTTTATATCCAAGATTGACCAAAAATTACTTTATGTTGACCTGTAATCCCACTTACATCAATTGATCAAAGGAACTAGTTTCCATACTTAAGACATTTAATAAGGAAACTATGTGAAGGCTAAATTCAGAAGGATCCTTTTAGACTTACCTTTCCATTATCAATGCATTTAGCATCTTTTTTTGGTGAATATATTGAAAATTTTAAGGATCATTACACATTAAAAACTTTGACTCTTTTTCAAAGCTTTATTAATTTACTTGGCTTATCTTTGTGGCTTAGACTTTCCTTTATGATTATGCTCGTTTAGACTAGTTATGTAATCCTTCTTCTTCCTCCCCTCTCCTTTATGTTTATAATTACTTGTTTTTGATTTTTTAGAAAAGATGAAAGGGGCTTCAGTTTTTGTAGGATTAAAATAATCAAAAAAAATTGGTAAAAGCAATAACACCCATAATATCCTTCATATTTTGTAATTATAGCTCCATAATGATAAAGCAGTCTTAAAGAGTTTGTTCTTGTTGGACATATTTTTTTATCTCAATTACCAAGGCACTAAATCATTTAACATATGGAAGGCCCCAGCATATACCCTAGAAGTATTATAACATGTATAGGGTGTATTAAGAAGAGAACATAATAAATGATTAAGTGCATCTAAGTATAGAAAGTGACATAATGGTACTTAATATAAAAGACATAAGTAAATGGTAAATTTGTTCATTTCGACATAGATATACATACTTAGACATGAAATATGGCTAGGAATTTTTGACATGTTTACTTAGATTTATGAGGGAGATGTCAAGGGAATTCATAAAAAAAGTATTTTATAATCAAATGGGATGTTTTTCATTAAATTGGTGTGTATTTGTGATGATAAGACTGAAATTGGTTGATTTGGGATATGTACCTCGCTAGATGGATAGGTTCCATTAAATAGACTTCTGTAATTTGGCCATATCTTGGCCTGTATACCTCCAAATTGGATAATTCAAATTGTAAATTAAAATAGAGACATAGATCTAAAACTTTCATGAAGGAAACCAAAATTTCATTCTGTCTCTAAGACTTTTGAATTCTAACTTGAAGTTGATTTATGGTTGCTGTCCTTATTTTTGAATAGCCTGTAGTGTTTTGGGTTTAACTGTTGGAATAATTAACCAAATTGCATGAAATTTGTTCCATTAGAAAATTGATACATGAGGGAATGAAATTAATTGTTAAGATTATAAGCCAATATGGGAAGTAAAGGAAGAAGAAGGACTAATATGTAATTTCTAAAGTTAAAACATAGACCAATTAGATTAAGGCATTTGTGACCAATGATAATAAAGCATGTGTGTCCAATAGGAATTAAGCATATATGTAAGTCTTGAAAGTTCTTGAATGGCATATAGAGAATGGAGGTGGACAACAGTTTGGGGGTTCTAAGTTTAGAGTAGATTTTTCTCCATTTCATTTCACCTTCATCATGCCATCATCTTTCATATAAGAAATCAAGTCAATCTTTGGTGGAAATCAAGGTAAAAGTTAGGGATTTTCTCGTCACCTTTACCTTTTCTTGCTTTGATTATGAAGAAGTATAATTTTAAGGTTGGAAGTGGGATTGACAAGTGTATTTGTGACGTTTCTAGATGGTGAGTCCAGAAAAGTCAAAGAGGAAGGGAAGGAAAGTCAATAGAAGACCTACTTTGTCAATTTTAAGGCTTAGGATTTCACTTAGTTTATTTCTATATTTGTGTAAGTTTGAATGGATATAAAAATTCATTTAGATGTGAAATGGTTTATGGGATGTTACTTTGGTGTTATTTTGGTGTTACCTTCCATAGGATTGATTGAATATGACAAGAGAGTATTGAGTAGTGAAATTTTGTCTAAGGTTTGTTTGAGTGATAACTCAACCTACAGACCTCCAAATTTTGTGATTTTAGTTGCATATGAAACCTAAGACATATAGATAAATAACTCTAGAAGTGACTTTGACTTAATTCTAGCTTTATAACCTTGAATATTGAGATCGAAAATGGTGACTTGATGCTACCTCTATTTTGGAGTTGCTTGTGATATTTGGTCTATATCTCATGATTTGGAATTTCAAATGGTCTAATTGTTAGAGATATAGAAACTAGAGACATAGGAGAACAAATTTATAGAATACCTAGAACCTTAATTCAAGCATTACCTATATTAATATTAAGGAACAAGGGGAGTCCATCATGTGAATTACTTCTAGACTAATTGGTTGTTTATTTTTAGCCCATCGTGGGCATGACCCAAATTGGACAATTTTGAGTTTATTTTCATTTCTAATTTTTATAGAATCTTATTCAAACCTTTTTGGATGTTTATGAAACTTTTCGAACACCTAGAAATAAATGACAGTGGACTTACCATATGTGAATTGGGTGATTGAACATTGGAATATAAGACTGAGCACAATGCATTCCAAAGAAAATTTACATATACATGAATGATTTGTTTGAATTGATTACTTATATATCTATAGTATGATTATACAAGTGTGATTTAGATACCCTTTTAATGGTGTTAAGCCATGAATTGCATGTATGAACAAAAATATAGATTTTATGACTTGGAATGTATATCACATGGTTTGCCAATATATGAATTGTGAAATATTCAAATGGTTAAAGGAAATGTTATAGTGCATACTCTATTGTCTTAGTTGAGGATAGATGGGCATGCCTATAGGAATACAGTGTAGCTATTATAGTTTGACACTACCATTGTTTGCAATTTGATACCTTTGGGTGTCCACAGTTCGATACCTTCAGGTATCCATAGTTCGATACTTTTGGATATCCACAGTTCGATGCCTTCGAGTATCCACAGTTTTTATATCTTCAGATATCCATAATTCTCGTTATCCACATCCATGGGGATGTGCAGGCTTGTTATAAAAAGTAAAGTAAATAGATATAAATAAGAAATACAATATGACAACATGAATAATTGGTATTAATGAGCATTTGTATTGTTTGTAATAATGAATTGTAGTGATGCACAATTGTATTGATATTTTGTATCAATAAGCATTGAGTATCAATATTTGGCCTATAAATGTGCATTTTCGGTATGTGGATAATATGTTAAAGCATATTTGCATTATGTATTTTCCTGAAGTATGCCATCACTGTTTATATTTTTGTGATGTTTATGAATGTATAGGCTTAGCGGATGATCGCTGTAAGTGGTCATCCAAACTAAGTGTTTCCCCACTAAGCTTTAAAGCTTAGCACCAGTGTTAATCCGTGTCGGTCCAAGTCATAAGAGTGAGGTATAGGGAACATCTGGAAGGACTAAGGCTAACAAATAGGAGAAAAAGTACTTTTGGAATGTGTTTTAATTAAAGATGATTGTATATGTAATGAAGAAAGGAAATTGTATGTTTTCCTTTGGATTACCATGTAAATGTAAAGATGTATTACTACTATTAAATGATAATGTTAAGCAATGGGAAGTTTTGTAATGTGCATATGTATGGCATTGAATAGAATTGTATACCTTGAATGCATGTACAAGAATTTGGTTGTTATGTGTATGGATGGCTATAGGTTTCGTATAGGGGTGTTATAACATATTTCTTTATTGCCATATTGTTTAAACTACTTTAAGGTAATTATAGCAAGCCTTGAGATTTGTTTAATATGAAATGATCCTTTAACTCCTTTTTCATTTTCTTTCATATATTAATGGAAAGCCAAAAAGCATTAGTTTTAAAGGAGGTTCTCATTCTTCACTAAATTTTAATGTCATCATCTATGTATATTATAATGATATTCACCTTTAGATATCTTGGTAGCAAAAAATTACTTCTCTATACCCCTTAAAAATTTATCAAGTTTCTTACTCTTCTTGTTACACTAACAATGTTTTATCTCATACACCTTCATTAAGGTCATTTTAACTTGGTGATCCTCACAATTAGCAATAGCTTATTTGAAATTATGATAAAAATTTTATCTTTTTTTTAGATTTTCATCAATTTTCCATTACTCCTTTAATTCTTGGATTTACTTCTCTAAGAGATGAAAGTGAAATAGGTAGTGAGTGCTTACATTTAAAAAAAATTGCTCATTTAAATTTCTCCTTTATGACAATGGACACCAATAATAGCTTCGAAATTAGTTTTATGAAACTTTGTTAAGACATTAAAATTGACTCAAGTTGACATCAAGCCTTCATATGACAATAGAGTTATACACAACCCAACTTAAATTTACTAAATGCATATGTTTAAGTGTTTTTCATAAAGACTAAGGAAACAATGTGTTTTCGTTAAAAATAATAATTGGTAACTCTCTTATAGTTGAAAGCCTTAGTTAAATGAGTTATTTATAGGCAATATAAGAACAAAAAGCTAAGTTTACAACATAAGATCAAGCAAGTACTAACTCCGTTAACTTGGTGGGTGGTTCTTAACAAAAATCACTTAGGCCATTATATATATAATATTAAATTGAGGATTGTTATCTTTTCCTATTTCTCCTTGTTCTTCTCCCTTGTTCCTTATTTCTTTCCACTAACTTGCCATGTCATCAAGTATCCTTACCTAACATCTTGGTGAGGCAAGTATTTAGTTAATGTGTTCATAATTCAACCAATGCATGCTTATAGCGTATTTTGTAATCCTACGGTTCCTTTCATCATCATTTGTGTTTAATATATCCAAATACACTTATGAGCAGTCCATTATACTTATGTCCAAGTTGATTAATACATTAATGGTCCAATATGACTAACTAATACTTGAACTCACTTAATCATTTGATGTTACTCCCTTACTTCTTTAACATGCCTTCTTTATGCCAATTATCGTTTTAGTTATTAAACACAGCTTGTCATTAGTTTTGTAAGCCCCCACTGCCACAAGGCACATGCCCGACGTCTTGAGGACATTCGGGAACATACGACATGAAAGCGGCGCTCTAGAGCAGTCACCTTCACTTAAATGGCATCATATATAAAGCACAATATATATCCAAAAGATGCATTCTTCATTCCATTAATAAAACTTAGTTTACAATGTAGCTTTTCACTACATGATCCATTGTATATCCAAAACATTTGAGTGTTTACTACACTTTATAACATGTTCTACATGACATGAGATCTATACACAAACACTTGATCTAAACTCCATAGTCTCAGCTGACTGATCTTTGAGCCATTTCTTGAGTCCAAAACGCAAGTACAAGACTTCTTCTAGAATGTCTTAGAAACTATGTCTCCCTTGTCCTTGAAAAGCCACGTTACAATTTTGATAAGTTTTGCGAACTCAGTGAGTGAGCCATCATCGATGTTCTCAGTCACATCAAATCATAAAGACAGTTCATATATCTCATTCACAAATAGTTCACATAATCAAATATTTCACATCATTTCACATTTTAGCTTTAGAACAGTTCATACAACCTATTTCAATCATTCATTTAATACATATCAATTTATATATGCAATGCATATTTGACTCACTTTCAATTATTACTTTGTTGTGACTAAGCGCCTTTTTAACTATCTTATATCTGTTGTGGATACCGAGCTCATTGATAATTATCCTGTATCTATTGGGGATACCTAGCTCATTTTATATAGTGAGCCTGTAGCTCTTATACACGTTCTGAGATTTAAGTTCTTTTTCACTGGCTACTCTGGTTACAACCACCTTGATCTGATCATGCAAATCATATAGTGAAATGCATCAAATCACATATATACAATCAATCCCTTTCATTTAGTATACACATTCACTTTTCACATTTTCATCGAATACACTTACTTGTTTTCATCGAATACACTTACTTGTTTTAGCTCCAAAATTTGAAGATCACATAACCCTAGCTTCTTCCTTGTTAAGCGATCATCAACATTTAAGGTAGAATAGGCTAGGTTGGATCAAGAAGAAGAGATGACAATGATGTTGAAGAAAGAAAGCGAAGGATGATAGCAAGTGTAACACCCCTACATATACCCTGGAAGTATTATAGCATGTTTGGGGTGCATTAAAAAGTGAACATAATGAATTAAGTACATCTTAATAAGAGATGTAAAGCACTACAAGAAAAAAGAGGTTTAGCGACGGAAATTACCGACGGAATAACCAAAAATTCCGTCGCTAATAATGTTACCGACGGAATATCACGACAGCACGAAAACGTCGGTGATACGGCCGTAGCTAATTTTACCGACGAAAATTTACTGTGCGTCGCTAAATTTA
>JAOSBN010000008.1:35668749-35690200 GCA_027563595.1 Erythroxylum suave | reverse complement strand
GGTATTGACCGGTACCGGTACAGTACCGTACCAGAACCCAATCCGGTACCGAATCCGGTACGGTATTCATAACATTGGCTAATGCAGGCGGTGAACATTAAAAGGAAGCAGGCTCAAATTTTAATGGATGCTGAGAGACAATTTTTTCAACAAAAAGCTAAATACACACATCTCTTAAAGGCTGACAAAAACTCTAAATATTTCAATGCTGTAGTTAGGAAGAGATGACTGTAGAATACTCTTTCTAATATTATTCAGGAAGATGGTACTAAGACTGAATCACTTGAGGAAGTTGCAAAATGTGTTGTTAGCTATTACCAGGAGCTTCTTGGTACCTCCACACCTGTAAATAACTTTGACTGCACAGTGGTTAGGCGGGGCTCGGTGTTGGATGCAGGAATGCAGGATCTACTCATTGCTCCAATCCTGAATGTTGAGATTAAAAAGGCTATGTATGATATAGGTAATGATAAAGCTCTGGGGTCGGATGGCTATACTTCGGCCTTCTTCAAGAAATCATTGGACGTTGTTGGAACTGATGTTACTCTTGCGGTAAAGGAGTTTTTTTTTCTGAGGGCCATATGCTCAAACAATTAAATCATATCATCATTTCTCTCATTCCGAAGAAGAAAATAAACTTGAAAGTATCAGATTTTAGACCAATTGCATGCTTAAATGTGATATATAAGGTGATTGCTAAAATATTGGCAGAGCGTATGATTTCAGTTGTGGAAAAATTTGTTGATTCGGCTCAAGCAGCTTTTGTACCAGGGCAGAGTATGTTTGATAATATTTTCGTTGCACAAGAACTTATTAGGGGCTACACTAGAAAGCGTATCTCCCCTAGATACATGCTTAAAATTGACATTACTAAAGTATATGATACAGCTTTCATGGGATTTCCTTGAGGATATGCTGAAAGGTTTAAACTTTCCTAGCATGTTTATCCGATGGATCATGGAATGTGTAACAACTACTTCTTATTTGGTTTCGATAAATGGTACTTTTCATGGTATGATCAAAGGTAGAAGGGGTCTAGACAGGGTGATCCCATATCGCCAATTCTCTTCCTTATAAGTTTGGAGTACTTATCCAGATTGCTCAAAGTAAGAACAAATAACTCCCACTTCAATTTCCACCCGAAATGTCAATAATTAGCATTACTCACTTTGCCATTGCCAATGATCTTATGCTAATTTCTAGAGGGGATTTTGAATCTATTAAAATTTTAGTTGATGCTTTGACTGAACTAAAAGACATGATAGGGCTACGAGTTAACCCCTCCAAATCTAATGTTTATTCCGCTGGAGTCTATAGAAGGGATAGAGATGAAATTTTGCAAATGGTTGAATATCCAATAGGTGACTTCCCCGTTCGATATTTAGGGGTTCCTTTGGCCCCTTTGAAGGTCTCAGTAGCGCAATTTTCGATATTATTGAAATTTGTAGAGGCTTATATCAATGTATGAAATGGGAAGTCCCTCTCATATACAGGTAGAATTGAGTTAGTAAATACGGTTATCCAAGGAGTACTATCGTTTTGGTTCCAGACATTCCCATCCTCGCAACTATTATTAAGAGACCAACCTCTATATGTAGGTTATTCTTATAGGGTGGCAAACATTTTTGAGTGGCATGCGATAATTTATGTGCATCAAAAGGGTTTGAAAAGTTGCAAGTTATGGAAAAGTTGCAATTTTGTGTCGTGTAATTTTGACTAGGTGCGAGGTAGTACAACCCATTATATTGCTTGCCCAGGCCAATCGTCTTCTTCTTAACCACATCTTGGATGACACAAAAATTTAGATAAAATATTACATTACACCTTAATGCTTGTGTAAGTTTGCTAACTGATAATAACTTTAAACTTTGGAACATGTAGTACCCCATCAAGTACTAAATTCGAAGATAATTTGATTGAGCCTATGGACTTAATCTCTGCTCTACCACCATCAGGTAATTCCATATGATCACAATGGGCATTTGATTTTTTGTGTTTGAGTAGAGATTTGGATATATGATCTGTCACACAGTAGTATTACAAAAGGGTTTGAGTGTACCTGTGACGTTTGCAAAGAGCTTATCATTACCATTTCTTTTATGAAGTAAGGCCATTATTTGATTGTATTCCTCGAGGCCATTATTTGATTGTATTCCTCGACGGTGAATGTCTTCCCTTCTCTAGTTGGACTTTGGATGATTTGATGATGTTGGTTTGAGTATTGTGGGCAACAACCTTCTTTCGTTTTAGCTTCACATTCTTTCCATGTAATTTATGACCTAGTGGGAATCCATGTAAGTAGAAACAACAATCAACAAGGTGACCGTCTTGGTCAAAATGTAAGTCCAATTTTCTTGCGGCTTGGAAGATTGATTTATTTGAGCTACTTGCATCATTTGTTGAGAATGAGAGAATTGCATTGCATGGTAGCCTTGATTTGGTTCACGTTTAGCACCTACACCTGCTTGTCTTTCTTCTTGGAGCATAAGAGCATGTGTCTTGCAAGTATTTGACAGGGGACTCATCATTAGAATTGATCCACGTACAATTGCATATGACTCATTCAAGCCCATAAGGAGTTGCATAACCCTTTCCTCTTCTCATTCAGTAAGGCCTTCCAAGCCACCATAGGTGCAGTTTAGAGGCTCATGATATGAAGCTAATTCATCCCAAAGAGCCTTCATCTTAGTATAGTAAACAGAGATAGATTGTTATCCCTGTCGATGTTCAACAATGTCCTGTCAAATATGAAAGATTCTTCAATCATTTCCTCGTGAAAACCGCTCTTTAAGGTCTTTCCAAACTTTTGTTGCTATTGTAACATTGATAACACTTCCTCATAAATAAGGATGAATTGCATTTAGGATCCATGACGACACCAATCATTGCACTGTTTCCATCTATGGAATTTCTGATCTGTGGATGATGGAGCCTTAATGAATCGGTCAATTAATCCAAATTTGTTCTTTGCACTAAGATTGATGCACATAGCACGACTCCATTGCCCATAATTGTACCCTTCAAGAGGTTTAGTGACTAGAACAATTTCAGGATAATCAAAGGGGGTGCAAAGCTAGTGGATCCACAATATCAATTGTTGTTTATATGGTTGTTCCTCTTATGTTATTGTGTTTGTTGCGGAAGGTGTTTTGATTTCAGGGTCACCAGGATTGGCTCTCTGATACCATATAAAAATGACGAGAAAAGAGGAGAAAAATAATTGGAATTTCTCTATACATTGTATCAGTAAAAACATATAAGATTTATACATTTGAGGAAAAGCTATTCTACATGAATGGTTCATGAATATTTGCTAATTACAAGAATTATTCCTATACTATCTCTTTGTAATGAATTCCATATATCATGCTCATAACGGTTCCTAATGCAATTATACATAGATTGCATAAAATATGGAATAATTTTCTTTCCTTCAATAAATATACTCTGCTATGTCCCTTCCTAATTTTGTTAAGTTGCCACGTTTTTTTTTCTTTAAGAAAATACCTATCAATATGATTGAGCTGATAGTTTACTTTTTTTTTTTCCGATACATTTACGTAATCTAATATTAGTACTTGTTTATCAAATATCATATATTTGATATTAAATTTTCTTAAAATTTACAATAAAATCTAACTTAATTAAATTATTTTTCTCTTTTTTTTCATTCTTTACATGTAATTTATTAGATTCTTGAATATATTAGCAATAAACATTAAAATTTAATCTTAAATTGTATTTAAAATAAATAAAATTAAATTTTTATTAATTTTATTTTCTACTTAAACAATTAATATATTAATATTGAGATTTAGCAACGTATCATAATCGTCCAAATATTAGGAATATTAAAATAGTTTTCACTAACCTTTCAATGCATAATTTTTATTTTTGTAAAACATAATAGATGTAAAATTTAGAATTAATGCCTATTCTATATAAGTCCGATCATATTAATACTCTAAAATTAGTAACTAATTCTCTTAATGTCATTGGAAAATATTTTAAATTGTCATTCCACTTTAACTAATAACTTTTTAAATTAATATTAATCAAGAACAATAAAATATTGTCCTTAATTATTTTAAGATGAATAATTTTATATTGATAATTTAATTATCTCGATATAGTTCATACTATATTCAATTATTAGGTACCTTATAAGTGATATCAAAATATAATAATTCTTTTATAAAATACCTTTGAGATTAAAAGTCAAAAGATTACTTACAATTAAGATAACTAGAATTTTCATAGACACCTAAATAATATTTAAATGAATAATTATTTATATAATGGTATCTTCGTATTTTAGTTTATGAGGTAAAGAAAATATATAATGTTGGGTAGTCTGTCGTTCTATTAATGCCGTTACAACCGGTTTCCAATATAACTTGGCAAGTACAAAAGCGCAATTTTAGACGTAAATACAACCGTCTTCCAATTAACAAATTTCTACTTATGTGTTATATGTTAATACTCGTACGAGAAGAGTTGTGCAGAATGAATCTCTTATACAATGACAACACCTCTGGGCATCACGAAACGCTATTATTTATGATTTAATTTTGTTTATAAATTTATGTAAACAATAAATAAATATATAGACGAGAGTTAACAAATTTGAGTGAAAATTGGGGTTTTACTAAAAGTTAGCATTGTGTGTAAATGCAAAATCTATATAATAGAAATGATAGGATTTAATTTTATTAAAATTTTTTAATGTGGAAAAAGTTATTGAGGAAATTAATAAGTTACGTATTTTTAGTAAGAAGAAAACGAAAATCACCACCTAAACCAATATAAAAAATAACGTCTTCAGTTTTATTCTTCCCACTAATGCATTGCTTGCAAGAAATCGATCCGTAGAGATAGTTTCTTTCTCATTGGCACATGCTGTTGCTATCCAATGCTCCATGAATATTTTTTGTTTACATGTTATTAAGATCTAACATAGCAATCACTAAGGGAGCCCAAGGTTACATTTTCATTGCAGTTTTGGTTAAAATTTGAATGCATCCCTTCCTTTCATGGGCAAAGTAATGTAAAAAAAAGAGAAAGTTTACTTCAACTTGTAGTTTCAAATTTTAAGTTATCAAGAGTTCTAACTATTTTAAATTGGTGTTCAGATAAAAGTTAAAATTTTGGACGTAAGAGGATTATTTATTTATTTTGAATATAAAAGAAAACAAAAGGCGGGAGGGTCCAGGTGGACAGTATAGAAGCATGTCGCTGCCCTTCGTTTCTCTACCACCACCAACACCACATAACCGCTGGCCTTAAATTCCTTTTCTTTTTGTTTTTTTTTTTCCTGTCTTTAGTTTTTATATTTCCTTTTCCTTTTTTTTGTGTAATATTGATTAGTTAATCCTATTATAAAAAGCAGCAGCGACGACGAGGAAGACATTGGAATAGGGCAAACTGCAGGGAGGAGGAAAAGAAATTCACGAGAAGGTTGTTTTTGCAGATTCCAAAATGACTCTTTAGCCCCTTCCATTCCCTTCGTTTTACGTCTTTCCGTTTTAGCTCCTGTTTGTTGAGCTGCTTTTCGCTGGTTGTGTAAGGTACACCCTCACTCCGAGATCTTCCTTGGGTTTCTCTTTGTTTTCTCCTTTCATCTTTTGAGAGGTCGAATGGTCTTTTTCTGTTTGGATGCTTATTAATGAGAGGATGGTGATGGTAAAGTTTTCAAAATGTTCTTTTTCGTTGTTGTATTTTTGGTTTCTACTTGATGTAGAGACAATTTGAGCTTAATCCGGCGGAATGATTGTGTTTAAGTTAGGTTTCTGAAGGAGATCTGAGGTTTTAAGTTTTCAGTTTTCTTTTTTAGTTTTTTTCACGCGTTTCTCGGCAACCAAACGCAGGTGCGCAAGGTTTCTCAGCTCTCTTTCTATCGCACTGAAAAGTGCAAATGACTTTTCAATTGCTTTTTTCTTCTTTGCTTTCTCCGTTCTTTTTAAAAAAGCCTTCTTCGTTTTGAAATATATGCTAATGTGTGCTTAAATGACCAGATCTACTCGTCCTTCTATTCAAATATTAAGATACGAGTTGGCTATTTTCTTTAGTTCGCAATTGATTTATTTTCCTTTCTGATACTGCCAATGCGTATATAGCGTAATTTCTTTGGGTAAATTCAAACACTCTTCCGGAAAACTCTTCTTTTCTTATCAACTGCCTTCTCCGTAATTTTTCGTGGTCAATTAACTTCCTTTCTCTTTGTCTTTAATTTTGATATCGTTATTGGTTAGAATGGAGATTGTAATTTAAGCTGGGATGTAACTGCAAGATTTCGAACTGAGAGCAAATTACACGGATCTTTGTTATGCTTTGCTGTTTGAAATTCTTTATACGTGTAGCGCGCTTAACAAAGAAAGCCTAGTAATCATTTGATAGTTTGTTTTCTTTTCTCAATTATGTTTTCAAGTGGCAAACATCTTGGCTGTCTTTGACTGTAATATATATCTGATGTGCTATTCATAACCTTTGCAGAAGTAGGAGGGTTGAAGTGCTTCCCAACTCTACAAGTTGCATGATGGTTGCGACTGCAGCTACTTCCTCGTTCTTTGCTGTTCCTTCTCCATCTTCAGATGTCAAGCCCAATAAGCAAGGCAGTGGATCTGCGAGTTTGGGAGGCGTCAAACGGAAAACCTCTTCTTGGGGTTTACAGGTCAAGGCGAATGCTGCTGCTCCTAAGATAAATGGATCCACGGTAGGCTTGACATCAACTGTGGAAAATGTCAAGACTGAGAATGACAATCCATCACCACCGCCCCCTAGGACTTTTATCAACCAGTTGCCTGACTGGAGTATGCTCCTTGCTGCAATCACAACAATATTCTTGGCTGCAGAGAAACAGTGGATGATGCTTGATTGGAAGCCAAGGAGACCTGACATGCTCATAGACCCTCTTGGTCTTGGCAAAATTGTTCAGGACGGACTCGTGTTCCGTCAGAATTTCTCTATTAGATCTTATGAAATTGGTGCCGATCGGACAGCGTCTATAGAAACGCTCATGAATCACTTGCAGGTACTGAGAGAGGCAAGATCCACGATTTTGTTGTCATTTGATATACCAAATGGGTTATGAATTTTTTCTAACCCCTGGAGTCTTTTTCTCTCTGCCAGGAAACAGCTCTCAATCATGTCAAGACCGTTGGACTACTGGGTGATGGGTTTGGTTCAACACCTGAGATGTGTAAAAGGAACCTGATATGGGTTGTTACTCGGATGCAGGTTTTAGTGCATCGCTATCCTACCTGGTCAGTGACAGCTACTTTCCTGTATTCTTCTGAAGTTGTTCTTGTGAGTTGAGGCACTACAGGTTGCTTCTAATTGCCATCTGAGGTTTAGCGAGCATACTTAGCATCCAATGTTTAATTCAATATTTCATCTCATGTCTTTAGTGCTCTCAATTTGATTTAGTTTGGATATTCTTTGGGTAATTGTTACTCTCAAATTTCCTTTTCCCTCTTACTGTTGGAAGCACACATACTGCTTTCAATTCCCTGGAAAGTATCATGTTTCTTTTGGATTTTCTTGTATAACTTAAGTTACATTTGAACTATTAAAGTTGCTGGGGTGTGGACATGTAGTTACACCTCTGACAACTTTATGGATATATTCTATGCAAATGTAATGTTCCAACTGCATTTCCTTTTGTCAAACTTGGATTATAATCAGAGTTAAATATGTTCTTCTGTATTTATTCAAAAGCAGATTAAATCTTGGTTATTTTCCTGAGTCAAGTTGCTAGAGCAGAGCCACTTTGCACTATCATGGAAGCAATACCAGAATTCTATGGACTGAACTTGTTTTTTTCTTGCAGGGATGATGTTGTACAAGTTGATACTTGGTCAAGTTCCTCAGGGAGGAACGGTTTGCGACGTGATTGGCTTGTTCGAGACTACAGAACCGGTGAAACTCTTACCAGAGCCTCCAGGTATAATGTTTTGCACAAAAGTCCTTGTTCCAGTGTTTTGAAGTGTATCCTTGAGGTGCTGAACGCTAGTTGGAATGCTCTCTCTTATTTATTTATTTTATGATAATTTGCAGTGTGATGGTGATGATGAATAAAGTGACAAGGAGGCTATCTAAAATTCCTGAAGAAGTTCGAGGAGAAATATGGCCTTTTCTTTTCGATGCTGGCCCGGTTGTTGATGATGATGGCCGAAAGCTGCCAAAACTTGACGATAACACAGCAGACTGTGTTCGTAAAGGTTTAGCAGTAAGTGAACCTAATTAAAAGCTTTGTAGATAACTATCTGGTTATGTGATATATTGATGATGTCTTTGTCCTCCTGGATTTGCAGCCTCGGTGGCATGATTTAGATGTCAACCAGCACGTCAACAATGTGAAGTATATTGGCTGGATCCTTGAGGTAACGCGATTTCACCAGAAAAAAGAAAGTTTCAACTACCTATCCAGAATAGTTGTTTATTAATGCTCTTTTATCTCAATTCATCAATTTTGTGCCAATTTCTTCTTGGTAAGAAATTAATTCGAGTTAAAAAAATGATAAAACTGTAGTAACAAATTCGAGCACAAGGAAGGCAGTACTTTCTAGTACAACAAGGAATCCCCCTTAGGTAACCAACCCCACTAAACATGTTTTCAAAATATGTCTGATACCCGTGGTCTCTCTTGCCTGAACTCTGCAGAATCTCCATTATTTGAGGTACATAGCCCCAAAATCTGCTGCAGAGTTGGATTCCCCCTTGGCCTAGACCAAGCAACAAAAATATTTGTATGTACATCACATATAAATATTCATGATATCGCGTATTAAGAATGGCCATCAGTTATACAACTTATGTGGACATATAGCGATTGTGTTGGACATATAGAAGATATCTGGAAATCCAGCATGTCAACTTGCACTATTAATTACGTCATAATCAGCAGTTACTTGCTTGCTCACATGCCCTATTGGGCAGCTCGATAGGATAGGACTTGTCTCTTTGGGCTCGTTTCTTTAAATATTTTTTTCAGCTTCATAATGTCGCATATAGCTCAGCCACAACCATACAAGCTTTCAGCTTTAATTTACAATGAAGAAATGAAAAGCAAAAGATCTTCCTTTTGCCACATGGTAGAGAACTAATCATTGTGGTCTGCGTTGCGCTGTTTTTTTTTCTTTTTTCGCAAGTATAAATATTCCTTTGGGTTTGTTGGATTGTTGCAGAGTGCTCCACCAGCAATCCTGGAGAGTCATGAGCTTTCTGCCATAACTCTGGAGTACCGCAGGGAGTGTGATAGAGATTCAGTGCTTCAGTCTCTGACTGCCATTGCAAGCGGTGGAGTTGGTCATTTAGGGAATGCTGGTGAGATTGAATGCCAGCATTTGCTTCGGCTGGAGGATGGAGCAGAGATCGTGAGAGCAAGAACTGAGTGGAGGCCTAAGCAAGGCAACAGCTTTGGTATAATGGGTCAGATTCCTGCTGAAAGCGCCTAGAGGATGAGAATGTGAAGTTATATTTGGCCTAAGTGGGCATTTTATTACCTTTGTAGAGTCCTCTCCTTGTGTTCCGAGTTCTTTTAGTTTCTTTTCTTTTGGGTTTTCATATTTGTATTTGTTATATATATTACTACTTATTTCTTTGAAACAAACAAGGAAAAAGGAATTTGTAAACCCAATGTAAGTAGCCTCAGTCATTCCAACATTTACCTCTCATAAGTGCCATCCCACCAGCCTCGAGTAATTATCTTCATTAACTGGTTTAGTATTCTTCAAATATTTTAGGCTGACTTTGCGTGATCGCTGCATGTTATCAGTCTTATTGGTACACGTATGTTTTGATGATCCTTGATATCTCTTTGCTGTCTGTATATAGCGAGAGGGAAGTTATGATAATTTTTTTAATGTATTAACTAATTAGGTCCAGTTTGTACTCCCATGTGGGCACCGATAAATAATTATGAAAAATATTTTATCACAGGGGAGTGTACGCACTTGTCTCTTAAAGGACTTTCTATTCAAATTCAATAAAAAATTGCGTTGGAGTTGGATTGAATTTTTTTGATTTTAGTTTTCACAAATTATAAAATTGTAATTGAATTTGTTTATGTTCCATTCCATTGTCATAATTTTATTATCTAAATATATAATAGAAATAATTTTACATGATATATTCTTATTTAATAAAATATAATAAAAATGTTAATAAATATTTAGTGAGATTAAGATAAAATTAATTAATTTTAAAATTAATTCTTATTAATAATAAAAATGTTAATTGTTATGAAACAATGGACTAATAGATGCATATTTGATTATATTTATATACCCATATTTGATGTATTTTGCTTGATATTTTGTAATTTTATTTTATTTTTGGAATGTAATTCACTTTAAATATATCTATAAGTTAAAATTACCCTTGTGGATCAAAAGGAGAAAAATTCGGATGAAAACGGAAATAAAACAAAGTTTTCAAACAAATTAGAGATACACGACCATGCCTGAGCCTATGCAAGTCTCACATTGTGTCTAAAATCACAAATTCTAGAGATTTTATAATATACATGGCCTAGTACACACCAATATATCAAACTGTGTATGTCCTAGAATCCTAAAATTTATTACAAAATGAAGTGAATCGAGGCAAATTAACAGACCAGACTTCTAGAGCTAATACCAGACGTAGATAGCTTACGGAAGAGACAATATTGATCTAGGAACGTAGAAAACACAAATAATTTATCAAGACATCCAATATATTACAACGTCAAATCTCAAACTTGCAAAAACATTCAATAGAACAAAAATGGAGGTTTAGAATTATGATTCCTTTATATTCTATTTGTTTTTCTTCTTGTTTATCTTTGATGTCATTTTCTATTATACGTAACTAGACGCATCTAGTGTCTAGGTGTGATGAACCTTTGTTGGGATAATAATATGTTTTGATTCTTTTATTTAATGTAATTATGTTGATTGATCTATTGTGATTCAATTATTTGTTTTACGTATGTTCTAATAAATCTAGAATATTAGTAAATAATCCAATTTCATAACATAGAGATTGAGAAATCCTGTGTATTAATAAATCTACCATAATTGAAAGGAGTTGATTACAAATCTAAAGATAGGTCAACATAAATCCACTAGATTAAGGTTAAACCGAATAGCGAAATTCATAAATCGATAATGCAATCCTAAGAACTTGAACTAGAAAGAATTTAGTTAATCACCCTATGGATTAATTGTTAATAGTCTCAAGAGAGTTATTAATATAAGATATGAATTTTCACATTCCAATAGTCAATAAAATAATTGCATGATAAAAAATTAATTATTTAACGGTTTTAGAGGGATTCATCACCTATACACTAATATTTGATATTGAGTTCTCTAAGATTTTTCCTTTGCTTTTTGTTCATTAATGTTTCCTATTTTATTTTAATTGTTTAAGTTTTATTTTCCTTATTAAAAATCAACCTTTAATTCGCAGGCTAGATAATAGGAGAAAGGTAATTACTAGTAATCACTGTGATGTGGAACCCTAAGGCCAAAGAACCTGAAACTCCTTAAACATACACTTTGGATATAACATGAACAAGAAGACCTAATGAACCCTCGATCAATTATATGAAAGGAAATACATATAATAAAGTTGATTTGAAAACAAGACTATAAATTTGCCACAAGTGTTTACCTCGATAAGAATTTTATTATTGATGCAATAGAAGAAGACAAGAAATCCTCCCTTAAGAATTCATTATTCATCCAATCTAACCCTAAACAATGTTTATTATGATGTATTTATGACCCTTGAAGAGAAAGAAAACCTAACTACGTAAAAGGCTTTTAAACATGGGCCTTCAACAAAAATAATTAAAGCCTAAACTAATATTTCTAAAATATAACCCATTAAACCTAAAAGTTTTAAATAAGTCCAAAACACAAGTAGTAGACTGTCGAAAGTTATGTTTTGAACGTAAAATAATTAATTGAATAAGAAGGAAAATCTTCTTAATCATTTCACCCAACTTGATTAGTTATCTTGTCACTAGCCCTCATTGTCTCTTGAAATTCCATGCCATTTACAATTCGGCCAATGTAGGGTTGAAACGATTCTTTGAACTTCTTAGCTTTTGATCTTGTTATTGGTCCTTTCGACATTACTAGCTTATCTTTGGTACTATTTGCTTACAAAGTCCCATAATTGTGCTCACGTCATCCCCATCCTCTTTAAAAGGATTCCGCCTCGAATATGAATCAAAGTCAAAAGGAGATAAGTCAGAAATATTAAAAGTAGCACTATCATTATACACACCTGGCAAGTCTATCTTGTATTCATTGTCATTGATGCATTCCAACACTTGGAATGGTCCATAATCCCTTGCATGAAATTTTGACTTCCTTTTTGGAAACCTTTATTTTCGCATATATACCCAAACCCAATCACCTGGTTTCAAGAAAACTTGCTTTCTACCTCTATTTGCTTTTTGTGCATATATGTGATTCTTTTTCTCAATCTGTGTACGTGTTTTCTCTTGTATTGTATTAACCAAGTTAGCCTTCATCTTGCCATCTAAGCTAGCAATCTCAGTCAAAGGTCAACGCATCAAATCGAACACAGTTAGTGGATTAAAATCATACACAATTTCAAATAGAGAATAACCTATAGAAGAATGTATAAAACGATTACATGCAAACTCAATGAATGGCAAGCAATCTTCCCAAATTTTCAAGTTCTTCCTAACAATTGCATGCAACATGATTCCTAAAGTCCTATTAACTCTCTCAGTTTGTCCGCCAGTTTGTGGATGACGTGTAGTAGAAAATAAAAGTTTAGTACTTAACTTTCCCCACAAACTCTCAAAAAATGACTTAGAAACTTAACATCCCTATCTGAAACAATGGTCCTTGGCATACATGAAGCCGAACCACTTCCCTAAAGAAAGATCAACAATGTTTGTTGCATCATCTGTTTTCTGGCAAGAAATGAAATGAGCCATTTTACTAAATTTGTCAACAACAACAAATATGCTATCTCTACCTTTCCTAGTCCTAGGTAAACCCAATACAAAGTCCATAGATATATCTGGAGGGTTAGCCATATTGCATGCATCATATGCATGCGTATGCAGCGGAAGTGTTGGAATCCATGTCAGTCCAAAAACCACAAGATCATACATTTATGTAAGGATATGTAAAGAAGATGAAATATAAAACATTTTTACCTTTATTTCTCCTCCTTTCTTATTTCTTCTCCTTGTTTGGGTTGTTGCAAACCCCAAATCCTTTGTTGATCACCAAGAACACGAAAAGTTAGAAGATGAAACAATATGTAAAGGTGTTAGAACACCAAACTTGATGAATTCAAGTAGATGTTCAAATGAAAGATAGATCAAGGTTATTTTGCATGCATGTTGATTGATACAACAATTGCATGAAGATAACTCAAGAACTCTTATCACTATCTTTAGAACTCTTCTAGAGCCCTTATCAACTCAATAATGTGTGTAAGAAGTGATTAAACCTCGTGTACATAAGTGAAGAACTCATTTATATACTGATTCGTGCCCTTTATCACGATCGTTGCCCTTTTAAAAAATGGACTCGCCTTCGGGAACGATCGTAGCCTATTTAAATTTGACCATACACACTATGTTTTTCATCTGATCTTTTATGCACGTGACCCTTAGGTTCCCAGTTATTTAGGGCACTTGAATTAACTCTTATTTCAATCAAATCACGAAGGGTTTCATGATGCCATTTTGTCAGAATATAAGTGGATTAACACACGAACTCTTCGATCATTAATTATCCAACCTCTGAACCTTTCCACAGATAATTACCGTGCAATTCGTCCTTTCACTATACTATACCCCGGAGTATGGGCTATGTGTCAACTCCCACTAGGCTGACTACGTCACATCTAGTCCAAGTGATGTTAGTTCTTGTCCTGGGATCTCATTAATCTATGTGTTATTGAAGACTCTCTTCATGATACATGACTGCTTTGACCAGAGACTCCTGAGTAATGACCCCAACAAGAGGATGTAGGTATCATCTCCTTTTATCAGTAGTGGTGAATCCTTTATTGGCTACCTAATTACCTTTGAATACCAATAGTTGTACCAACTCACCACCCTAAGAGCAACTTGTTTTTGAGGCAACAAGGAATGATGTCAAAGCACAAGATGAGTGTCCAAGATATCCTTGAGTAACTCAAGTCTAAGGATATTTGTGTTATTGCTATGATGAGAGTAGTCCTTGACATTGGATAGGTCACCATATAATAATCTCATAGTGGGTCATCTGATGTACTTACTATCCTTAGTAAGCATCCACATGTTAACTCTAAACATCGCATGTTTATAGTTTGTGAGATCCTCTGCTTGATCAAATCAAGAAGTACGACATGTGCTAGTATATCTGGATTAATAATATCCTGTCTTATTAATCTTATGACTAAAATTATTTAGATACTAACATAAGTGCACATGATAGGAATCTCATTATCATTATCTCATCATGATTTCCTTCATGCTATGTTTTGTATCATGGACTTCATTAATTCGATTTAAGATTAACATTAATTCATATATAAAAGAATATCAAATTAATGAAAAATGCCTTTCACTTTATTCATCAAAATAAAGTTTGTACAAAAGTGCTAAAGGTGATTGCCTTTAGAGTACTACTCTAACAATCACCCACTTGTACTAAAGCCAATCGCCTTTGTATCTAATACTATAGGTGAGTACACAAGAATAAAATTTTATTTGTGGAAGTGGCTTAGTCAATAGATCAACCATGTTCTGATATGTGGACACTCTCTCAATCTTCACATCACCTCTATCAATTATCTTCCTGATCAGATAATATCTCCTGAGTATGTGCTTGGATCTCTGATGAGACCTCAGTTCCTTGGCTTGGGTAATAGCCCCATTGTTGTCACAGTAGTACAATATTGATTCTACTACACTGGGAACCACTCCAAGTTCCATAACGAACTTCTTGATCCAAACAGCTTCTTTTGCCACTTCCGTAGCTGTAATGTACTCTAACTGGGTCGTCAAATCTGCAATCTTCTCTTATTTGGAACTCTTTCAATTGATTGCTCCACCATTTAGCGTGAAAACATAACCTGACTGGGCTTTGGAGTCATCCTAGTCAGATTGAAAACTGGCATTTGTATGCCTGCTCATTACTAGATCTCCATTTCCATATATCAAGAAGAGATCCTTAGTCCTTCTCAAGTACTTTAGGATATTCTTGACAACTACCCAGTGACCCTTACCAGGATGCAATTGATATCTGCTCTTAACACTTAGAGCATACAATATATCAAGTTTTGTATATAACATAGCATACATGATTGATCCTACTGCCGAAGTATACCGGATTATACTCATGCGAGTCCTCTCATCTTCCATCTTGGTACAAATAGATTTTGAGAGATTTATCCCATGAGTCATTGGAAAAAACCCTCTTTTAGACTGCTCCATGCGAAACCTATTTAGCGTTTTGTCTATGTATGTTGACTGTGAAAGACCTAACAACTTCCTATATCTATCTTTATAGATCTTTATTCCTAATATATAAGTCACTTCTCTAAGGTCTTTCATGGAAAAATTCTGGGACAACCATACTTGGATAGATTGCAAACTTGAGACATCATTTCCCATTAGTAATATGTCATCCACATATAACACAAGGAATGTGATAGCACTCCCATTAACCTTCTTGTACACACAAGGTTCATTTATGGGACAACCAAACTTTGATAGATTGCAAACTTGAGACATCATTTCCCATTAGTAATATGTCATCCACATAGAACACGAGGAATATGATAGCACTCCTATTAACCTTCTTATACATAAAAGGTTCATCAGTATTTTGTGAGAAACTAAACTCTTTGATTGTCTCATCAAATCAGATGTTCCAACTTTTAGATGTTTGCTTCAATCCATAAATGGATTTGGCACTTTGTCTATGTACGTTGACTGTGAAAGACCTAACAACTTCCTAGATCTATCTTTATAGATCTTTATTCCCAATATATAAGTCGCTTCTCTAAGGTTTTTCATGGAAAAATTTTGGGACAACCAAACTTTGATAGATTGCAAACTTGAGACATCATTTCCCATTAGTAAGATGTCATCCATATATAATACAAGGAATATGATAGCACTCCCACTAACCTTTTTGTACACATAAGGTTCATTAGTATTTTGTGAGAAACTAAACTTTTTGATTGTCTCATCAAATCAGATGTTCCAACTCCTAGATACTTGCTTCAATCCATAAATGGATTTAGCATTTCGTATATGTATGTTGATTATGAAAGAACTAACAACTTACTAGATAAACGGATTTAGCATTTCGTATATGTATGTTGATTATGAGAGAACTAACAACTTACTAGATCTATCTTTACAGATCTTTATTCCCAATATATAAGTCGCTTCTCTAATGTCTTTTATAGAAAAATTCTGGGACAGCCAAACTTTGACAGATTGCAAACTTGAGACATCATTTCCCATTAGTGATATGTCATCCACATATAACACAAAGAATATAATAGCACTCTCACTAATCTTCTTGTACACACAAAGTTCATTAGTATTTTGTGAGAATCTAAACTCTTTGATTGTCTTATCAAATCAAATGTTCCAACTCCTAGGTGCTTGCTTTAATCCATAAATCGATTTTTGAAGCTTAGATACCATTTTACCATCTCTGGATGTGAAGCCCTTAGGTTGTATCATATATACATCCTCAACTAAGTTTCCATTTAGGAAAGTTGTCTTCACATCCATTTGATATATTTCATAATTATAATGAGCAGCAATGGCTAGGAGTATTCTCATGGATTTAAGCATAGCTACGGGGCTAAATGTCTCATCATAGTCAACTCATTGTCTTTGACGATAACCTTTAGCAACTAGCCTCGCTTTATAGGTAATCACATTAGCTTCCATGTCGATTTTCTTTTTGAAAATCCGTTTGCACCTTATGGGTTTTAATCCTTCGGGTGGCTCAACCAAATTCCATACTTAGTTTTCATAAATGGAATCCATTTTGGATTTCATGGCGTGAAGCCATTTTTCATAGTCTGAATTGTTCAGACCCTCTTCATAGGTTGTAAACTCATCGTCCTCTATGAGCAATACATCATTTTGTTCACTTATGTGAAATCCATATCTCTCTAGAACATTGCGTATCCTACTTGACCTAGACATTTTGTGTGTTAGAAAGTTCAACTGTTGTCTCATCTCCATGAATAACAATTTTGGGTTCAGGTTCAGGCAGTTGATTTTCGTCTGTTTAAGCATCCTAAACTTCATCAAGTTCAACTTTGCCCCCACTGTCTTCTCTTAAAAGAACTCTTTCTCTAAAAATACAACATGCTTTGAAACAAAAACTTTTTTCTATAAAGCATTATAGAATTGATATCTAATTGTTTCCTTAAGATATCCCATAAAAAGACATTTATTAGATTTTGTTTCAAGCTTGTCAGATTCAAGCTTGTCTGATTGAATTTGATTCACATAAGTTGAACAACCCTAAATTTTCATATAAGAAAGATAGGGCCTTTTGGTAGTCCACATCTCATTTGGAGTAACTTCAATTACCTTAGAAGGGACTTTGTTTGTCACATAAACAGCAATTTCGAGTGCATAACTCAAAAGGATTTCGGTAGATACTAAGCCCATCATTGATCGTACCATGTCTAATAAGTTTCAATTTATCCTTTTAGCTACACTATTATGTTGTGGCGTGTAAGGTGGAGTCCACTGGGATACTATCCCATCATCTTCGAGATAAGTTAGAAACTCATCGTGTCTTAATACTTCTATCGAGTTGTTTCTCTACTTCATGTCTAAATTTTTTGAACATTTCAAATGCTTCAGACTCGTATCTCATTAGATACACATACGCATATCGTGAATAATCATTGATAAAAGTAATAAAGTATACAAAACCACCTCTGGCATGAATCGATATCAAACCACATACATTTGAATGTATTAGGTCTAATAACCCATTCATTCGTTCAACCTTTCCTTTAAAAGGTAATTTAGTCATCTTACCTAGCAAGCAAGATTCACATATGTCATATGATTCAGAATCAAATGTGTTGGATTAGAAAATAAAACATGAAAGATTTGGTTAAACAGTAGATTTCAAAACTTTTTTAGAAATCAAAACATAGCGGAAGCAAGATAACCGAATCAAAAATCAAAACACAGTGGAAGCAAGATAACTGAATCAACATGCCAAGCCATATATGATACAGTATATGGAAAACAGTTATCATAAGAAGAAGATGGAGATTATATTACCGACTCCTTTTGCTACAACTTTAACTCCTTGTTGTGCTATCCTCTCCTTCTTTAGCCTTGCTTTTGAATCCTTTCCTTTGTCAATGTATCCTCTGCTTGTTGATGTATCCTTAACCAATCCGATCTACCACTTGTTCTTCTTGGAAAACTTGGTTAACAAGATCCTTTGGTGGGAAAGGAGAAGAAATATTTGGAAGAGATTTTTCTTAAAAGAAAGAAGCCAAAGATGAGATACCTCTCATGCAAATTTTGACTAAAACCTGCAAGAAAGGAGAGGGAGTCCAAAAAATTCAAGAACACATCTCTTACACCTTGTCAATTTCGGTTATGCATGAAAAGAAAGAAGAAGTGGAGAGCATCCAATGCATCACTTCATTCTTTAATCAAACATAAAGAAGCCATTAAATGAGACTCTTCTCATTTGTTTTAAGATGGCTATATGAAAAGACCAATAACCTAAAATGACATGTCAATTTCAGTTTTAGTGATGAAAGAAGGAAGATGATCCATCAAATGTACCTTTTTCATCTTTAATCAAATGAATGCTAAAAGGTTAAAATACATGCCATCATTAAAAGACAATCATTAAACCATTTAATGGTAAGATCATTACTCTATTTAATGATGATAAAGTATGATAAATACCATCTTTATTTAGCAATTCAATGCTAAATGTGCAACTACACATTTAGTAGCCCTAATAAAACCAAAATTTCACCTTCCAGTTCTTTAAGAATTTTATTTTAATTTAATTAATCTAATTAATTAAATTAAACCAAAGTCTAGCCCATTTCTAAATATTCATTTGGGCTGCTAATCAACCATCAATTAGTGCAAGCCTAACATTCAATCATGAGCTTTAAGACCTCCATTTATATTTCTTACTTTGCTTGATAACCTTCCTTAAAGCCAAGTGGAGAATTTTATTGGACTTAGATAATTCAAGCTCCAATAAACCCATAATTAATTTAATCTTATTAGAATTAATTATAGTTATTAACTACATGTCATTCCACTAAAGACAATTAGTTGAACTCTTGAGTTACTAAATATTATAAGAACACATGTCCAATTGCAAACCTTATTATGAACCTTATTATAGTCATTCGCACAACAAAGGGTAAAATTATTGTTTTACCCTTATATTGGTTTTTCCTTCTAGATCTCCTGTTTTACTCTATATGGTGATTAACGTACAAGATCTCATCTTGGTGTTAAGACTTGATGGGTAGCTAGTCCATCAAACTTCTGGCGCTAGTTTAATCACCAATCTCCATAAAACATCTAGAAGTGAATATATCACTATAAACTCTTTATTTGAATAAATGTTCCCTGATACATGTTCAATTAATAATTACAACATGCAGATACTGGATTAATACTCTGTAAAAATCCATTTCGATCATATCAAGAATTATAGTGAAACACATATGAGTTCACCACTTATTAAGATTATGGTCCATAATAAGCAAATGCTAAAATGTATGTTTTAAGATTAAAGTAACGACCTACTTTATTCATTAAAAAATACGTGATTCTAGATTCATTTAATAGTGCCGTTATCGGTAGTCGACTACTACTATGATATGAAACTCATCATTCCCTTGAACTAAACTCCTTTACTTACATGGAGATAAATCGCAACACTACAGTCTAAACCATAATCAAATTACCAACTTGATTATTCAACTGTTAATCAATTAATTTAGATTCTAATAATATACATATTTCCCATACATCTTCATGTATATGTATATTATTAACAAAAGAATCTTGGTTCCTTATGACTATTTACATTATACTTATACAAACAAAACCAAACTCTTTTGTTGTATTAATAATAAATATTTTCGTTACAAACCTGTAAGTAGAAGAAGATTAAGTTACATGTAAATAAACTTGCTTTCCAGGCCAGTATATTCACATAACTCCAACAAAATGACCCCTAGTTTACCATTCTTATGGAGCTTAATCATGCATTTCTCACTTATGTGACCAAGTCAACAATGCCATAAGTAAGATGATTTTAGGTTATCTCATTTTTGTCTTTTATTGTTATTTATGTTTAAAATTGGATTGGAAATATCTAATATGTAAATTCCATTGCATTACGTAGCAGTACCATACATCATTCATTCAACTTAATTGAACAACCATTGCTTGAAAAAGTTAAATAAAATCCCATTTTATTATGACATGAAATAGATACAATGTTTTTAGTCATAACGGGTACATAATAGCAATTTTCTAAAACTAACTCTAACTGACTTGGAAGATACAACATATGTCCTTATAGCTAATGCAGCAACTCTTGCTCCATTTTCCACACGTAAGTCCATCTCTCCGTTCTTGAGTGGTCTATTACCCTTGAAACCCTGCATATCAACACATATGTGTGAGCCACATCTGGTATCTAATACCTAAATGTTATGATCAGAAATAGTATTAACCTCAATGACAAATATCATACTGAAGTAAACGGTGGGGCATCAAATGCCTTCTTCTGCTTTAGTGACTCCAAATAAGCTTTACAGTTTCTCTTCCAATGCCTTTCCTTGTTGCAATGGAAGCATATCCCCTTTGGTGTTATCTTCTTCGTCTTCTTCTTGGCTATACCTCCCACTGGCCTTTTGGACTTCTTCTTCTTTTGGTTCTTCTTTTGAGAACCAAAAGAAGAGTCCACCAGCATCACAGCCTTACTATCTTTCCTGATGGTCTATTCAGCTGTTTTGAGCAAATTAATTATCTCAGGTATCATCATAGATATTTGGTTCATTCAATAGTTAAGCACAAACTATGAATAACTATTGGTCAAATAAGTCAGAATTAAGTTTATACTTTATTCATGATCTATAATGAAACCCAAACTGCCTAACTTCTCAATATATCCATTCATCTTCAGTGCATATTGCATTGGAGATGCTCCCTCAACCATCTTTGATCGGAAAAACAACCTCGAGGTCTCAAACCTTTCAAACTGAGCCTGCTCAATAAATAGTTCCCTCAGATGGTAGACTATAGTATGAGCATCCATAGCCTTATGCTGCTTTTGTAGTTTTGGTGACATAGTGTAACATCCCGATACCCATGTTAAGGCTAGAATAAATAATTATGAGAAATTTATGTGAAAATAGGAAAATACAC
>JAOSBN010000008.1:35646375-35657025 GCA_027563595.1 Erythroxylum suave | reverse complement strand
TTACATTACATGCCATCATTAAAAGACAACCATTAAACCATTTAATGATAAGATCATTACTCCATTTAATGATGATAGAGCATGATAAAACCATCTTTAATTTAACAATTCAATGCTAAATGTGCAGCTGCACATTTAGGTATAAAAAACAGAAATATTCCCTCCTTCTTTCTTTAATAACTGTGTTTCAATTTAATTAATCTAATTAATCAAATCAAACCAAATTCAAGCCCAGTATTAAATGTTCATTTGTGTTTCTAGTTAAAGTAAGCCCAACATTCAATTATGGATTTTAAAACCTTTATTTATATTTCTTACTTTGATTGATAACCTTCTTAGAAGCCAAATGGGGAATCTAATTGGACTTATATAATTCAAGCTCCTTTAAACCTAGAATTAATTTAATCTCATTAGAATTAATTCAAGCTTATTTCAAATGTCATTCCACTAAAGACAATTGGTTAAACTCTTGAATTTACTAAGTATTATGAGAATACATGTTTCAAATAATATGTCCCAATGAAAACTTTATTATGAATCATATTATATCCATCCACTCAATAAAGGGTAAAATCACCTTTTTGCCCTTATGTTGGTTTTTCCTTCTAGGTCTCCCGTTTTACTCTATGTAGTGATTAATACACAAGATCTCATTTTTGGTGCTAAGACTTGATGGGTAGTACTAGCGCCTGTTTAATCAATAAACTCGATAAAACATCTAAAAGTGATGATATCACTATAAACTCTTTCTTTGAGTGAATGTTCCCTAATACATGTTTCAATTAATAATTCCAACATGTAGACACTGGATTGATACTCTGTACAAATCCATTCTGATCATATCAGGAATTATAATGAAACACATATGAGTTCACCACTCATCAAGATTGTTGTTTATAATAACATAATGCTAAGGTCTATGTTTTAAGATTAAAGTAGAGGCCCACTTTATTCTTTAAAACACACTTGATTCCATATTAATTTAATAGTGCCATTATCGATATTCAATTGCTATCATGATATGAAACTCATTATATCTTTAAAGTAAACTTTTTTACTTACACGGAGATAAATCACAACACTACAATCTAAACCATAATCAAGTGACCAACTTGATTATTCAATTATGGCTCAACTAATTTAGATTCTAATAATATATATGTTTCCCATACATCTCCTTGTGTATATATTACTGATAAAAGAATCTTGGTACCTTATTACTAGATATAGATCACAAAAGTAACTAGAAGAAAATTAAGTTATATGTAAATACACTTGCTTTCTAGGGCATTGTATTTATATAACTCTAACAGATTGCAACCCACTTTTAAAAACTTTCAAGTTCAAAATCAATGCATGGTAGAGCATATTTCTATCTATGGCTGGGAGAATCTAATTAATCTCCTCATTACTAGGAAATGCTTATATTCATTGGAGTGTTCACCTATTTATGCTAAGGAAAATAATCCTGAGATCCATCAAATTCATCCATTAGATAGGTAAAGCTAATGTCTCTAAAGAGGCAAAGGTTTGGGATGAATTATATCTACCTAAAATGTAGGGAGGCCTTGATTTGGTCCCAATACAAGTTATGTAAAGAGTTCTCTTTGTCAAGAGACTGTTGAGAATTCTCAATAAAAGATAAGCCTTGTATCTAAAATTGATCAATGAGCATTGCTTAAGAGAAACAAACTTTTGGCAACTAAACATAATATGGAATGATCATAAAGTCTTATTCAGATGCTAAGGATGAGAGAGCAGGTTTATCCTTTATTTAATTTCCATATTGGGAGTTGGAATAAGACTTGGTTTGTTTTGACAATTAGATTGATTCATTCCATTGTTTGAAAGAAATAAGTTGAGTCACTTGATTATTAGAATTACATTAAGGGCAAAAGTGAGTTGTATCATCCAAGGGGAAAATTGATGGTGAAATTTCAAGGTTTCCAAAATCATTATTGATCTTTTACCATAGTATAACCTACATTAGGAGGAATATAAGATTAGTTAGTTGGGGCACAACTCACAGAAGTTCTTTGATTCCTTTTATTTTTAAAATTTTTGAACCTCACATAGCTAAGAACTTTTAGGTTAATTTAATTTGGATTAAAAACCTCATTCTTGAAACTTAACTTAATAGCTAGCTAGTGATAAAAAAAAGACATAAGAAAAAAAGAGATGGTTGGGAATTGTTGATCCTATTTGCTTGTTTACTAGTGCAAATTTTTCACTTATTTGCCTGTGTAATTTTTTGTAGACTATTTGGGTTAGAATTCAATATATAATACCATTATATTGTCAAACTAGAAATTAGGTAAACATATTTGAATGGGATCAAGCAGTATGGTGCTATCATTAAAATTGCTTGAACTTGCTTCATATACTCTATGGAGTAAAAGAAACTCAGAACTTGAAAAGAAGCTCAAGTGGAAAAGAACATGCCAGTTGAATAAAAGCTAGTCTTTAGATGATAATCTAATGGAATCTATAGGTGTTCATTATTCTTATAGTATGATACACTTATAGATTCCTTAAATTCTTGTAATCTTATTTACCTAAATCTCATTTCAATTGAAGAGATGTTATGATTAGCGTATTATAATGTTGTATATTCTAAGTTTTAGTAAATACAATTTCATTTATTTTTCAAAAATTTAATAGGTTGATGAAAACTAAGAACTTATGACAACTTTTCAATTTCAATTTTGGTTAAACTTGAATTTATAGTCACAGGACAAGTGTAATTATGTTTAAAGAATTCATACTTCAGAATAGAAGGAATAAGTTTAATTTCTACCTTTGGGACTTTCTTTTTTATCTTTAATGTTTAGGGAGCTATCATTTACCAAATATTTTAATAGATCATTGGAATTATACTTAACTAGCTCCTCTTTTATTTACTAAGCAATTATATCAATATTACAATAATAGTCTCCCAGAGAAGCAAATTTAATAGCATTAGGAAAATTAAATCATCTCTTTGAAAAAATAAACTCATCTCTCTCATTGACAGCACACAAAATAAAGCTTTCCATTTTCTACAATATTAGTAGTTCTAATTGTAGGTAGGAAACATTTTACAAGAATGCTACGGGTATAAGTATCCTCCATCTTTAGAATAATAAAATTTGTAGGAATGAATAACTATAATAAATACATCCTCTAATAAACTTACCAGATATATGATAGAATGATCCTCAAGTTATAAATATATGGTGATGGTCTTTACGCCACCCATCTCGAGCTTCTTATAAATGGATAAAAAAATGAAACTTAAAATTGCCCTTAAATCACACAAAGCATAATTAAAGCTCATATCATAAATAACATATGAAATAGAGAAACCATTAGGTTCCTTAATTTTATAAGGTAATTTATTTTGCATTATGACAATACATTATTTGGTTATAGCTATAAACTTTTAATCCTGCATTTTTTAATCTCTTTAGTTTCATGGATGGAAGGCTTACTTGTAGAAACTTTTTTTATAAGGATCTCCTCGAGATATCAATCCTTCTCTTGGTTCTATTCTTGGGAAAATCTAAGTTAAACTTTATCATTAGATGCAAGGTTAAGATTGTTGCTCCGCCTTAGATTGTAAGTGTCATTATTGGGGATACATTGGGACTAGTTCACTATGAAAATTAGATGATTCCATATATAGTTTAGTGCTTGAAATTCATGATTAGGTTGGTCATCACCACAAATGTCATCACACATCATGGATACCAATTGAGCATCCTAATAGATATTACCATGACTATCATTCCAAACATCCAGTATTGCTATGAGCAATGGAATATTACAATCCTTTAGAGAGCACTGTCCTCTCCATCTTTTCATTTTGTTTCATAATTAAAACAATGAATTCTCAAATCCTAAAAAGAATTCACAAAATTAAGATCAAGAAAAATGGATTTAAAAATAAATAAAAAAATAAAAAAATATATAAGTACGAAGTAAAAATAATAGCTTAATTAATAGAAACTACATGCTCTTAATGTCGTAGTCTTTATTAACAACACCAAAAGCTTGATTCATTAGTTTTAGTATAAGTCTCGGTGTAACTGTAGTAAGAATTACTGTGTATGTGTTCATCCTATAAAGACTAGAATTATTAGTACTAACCATCTTTGTATTAGCTAGTATAACAAATTATTGAGATTAAGATCAATCAAACTCAAAATTAGAATAATTAACTGAAATAAATCAATACGATTGATTAATTAGAACAAAGATTAAAATAAGCAATCAATAAAGCCAACAGTACTAATATTGTGTATCATTCTATGACTTATCATACAATTAGGTCTTGACGTATCAATATAAACTAAATTTCATTAGATCATGGAAATTCCTCAATTATGCTAATATGTTTTTGCAGGATTATTAATGCCTAATCCTAGTTTGGTTAATAAAAATTTCATTATAATTAAAACCTTTAGAATTTTATTAATTAATTTATGAATTTCACTTATAGGTTTGACCCCAATTTGGAAGATTTATGTCGACCTATGTCTATGTTTACATGCAAATTTTTCTAGATCAATTTATACAAATGATTTCTTAATTTTGATTGAATGAAATAAAACATGAATTAACATGCCTGTAATATTAGTTCATGAAAAATAAAGAATAGATAACTTAATTTTATTCAAACTTAAGAATAAATTAAATTAAAATAAAATTGTTATAATGTTTGATGCATGTCGAACATATTTAAAAATAAAACCTAGGTTTGTACACTATTTTAAGTAGTGATGAGTAGGGATCGTATCCACAGAGAGTGCATGTCTAGCTTTTGTAATGAGTGACTTAGTGTTTAGGATATAGGGAGGGTTTTGTTAGATAAAAAAAAAAAAATTGAACTAATGAAAGCAAATCAAATAAAAAAGCTAAAAAGTGATAAGATTGATGAATTAGTTTAGAATCCAGTTCTCAGTTCAATATCATTCTAAACATGAATGAGCAAACTTAATCATCATATTTTTTCATACCTCTCTTAGAAACTATTGAACCAAAGTTAATAATAAGTTTTGTTAAACCCAGTTTTCCTTTAGATCATATCTAATCAAAATAAGCTCTTTAATTTGACCTAGCTATCAAAAAATCTAGAATAAACTCTCTAGATTTAGTATGATAAAAACATTATGTACTAACAAAATAGGTTAATTTCGGTAAAATCCATATAAGCTTAGGTTAGTAAACCTATGCTATGTTTTCTTAACGATTCACAACCATTAGTTTACTATAAATGAATCAAAGTTACAATGATTACATAGTGCATTCTAGATTCTCACAATGGGTCCATATATAAATAATTTGTTGAGAATGAGAACAATAATAATTCATACACGAAAACCCAAAACATTAAGCAAAGAATAACACAAACAAATTTTAAAGAGAGAGAACAATATTATAAGATGAAGAGATGCCCAAATGTGTTCTTCAGCTTCGATTTCCCCTTCAAAATGGAAAGAGTTCTACCCCTTTTCCTACTTCTATAACCTTTCCTCCTTTCTTTTAGCTTACATGTCCATTTATAGCAAAAATCATGGTTTTGAGATATACAAGATTATTTACACGAGCATATAGGCAACTGGGTACGTAAATTTTTCACCCAATTCATGTTTTTATAAGGTCTTATTAAGCTACACGGCTAGTTATATGTCCCTGTAGCTCACTTATATAGCTGTATATGTACTTACATGTTTTTGTAAGTCATAGAAGGTGCTGAAACAATTCTACATACTTTTAGAGAGTTACACGATCCTTTGCAAGGTTGTGTAGGTATTAAGAACTTCATTTCTTTCACTTTCTTATCCCATCTTCACTGTGTATTTAAATCTCTTTCTTGTTCCCCGAAGGCAAATAAGGTTGAATATTAAGGATTTCTCTAAGGATGTGCTTTTAGGTCATTTTAGTTCTTGTGCTTCCAACTTGTACCTGAAACAAACTATAAACAAAAATAAGTATCTTAACCATTTCATAACATTTATTACTAAGTATTAGGGAGTATGTTGAGTGCTAAGTTTTATTCTAATGAAAACTCTTAACTACCGCAACTGCATGAGTCGTAAATTGTAGTAAAAAAGGAGTAGATCCCACGAGGAAGTGAGAACTAATCTAATCCAGAGTTCTCTAAGGCTTAAAAAATTAATAAAATAAAAATAAAATAGAGTGGAAAAGTAAACATAAGAATATGACTGTTGAACAATTAATTTATAAAAATAGCACAAAGAAATCAAATTGAGCAATACTCAAAATCATAATGGAAGGAATCACATAAGAAGAATTATCTGATTATAAGAGAGGGGATTTTTCCTATCATCAATGTTAATCTAATCATTTATTTGTTATTATAGTATCGATTCTAGACTATGAGAAGGGGGATTACTCTCTCTCGAGTTATAATCACAAACCAATTAATAATAAATTAGGTTGAGTACCAAATAAGTAATCTTTCAATTACTACAACCATAACCTTAATCTGTTTCTAAGCTCCTTAATAAACAATCAGGTCCTGCTCATATGGGATCTCTCTCTGTATAACTATCGGTTTGATTAATCGCGTGGTTTATTGATTCATTTAACTCCCATTAATCACCTAATCATTTTTATTCGATTCACACTCTCAATTTGTTACCAAAATATGCAAAATCCACAATCACAGCACTCAAACATAATAACATAAAAATAGCTATATTAACATTGAATCAAGTTCAAATCCTTAAGGAAAATTAGAACATCATGATCGAACCCAAATCCATCAACATATTAATATCCATGTTAAATATTCAAAGAAAAATAATAGAAGATGAATGAAATACATTATTGGAGGGGATCGACATGTATTAGAAAGAGCAACAACAGCTAAGCTGACTCCTCTTTCCTCTTCTTCTCTCTTCTTTTTCTCTCTTCTTATACTTTTCCAAATGTGGTAAAATGTGCAGCTCATTTAGGGTTTTGTCTCTTTCCTGTTTTTGTTGTTTTGGGCAACTTAGGTCTTTTTCTAGGTCAGAAAGGTTTAAAAACCCTCTCAAAAACTTAAGTCTGGAAGGTCGTCTGCATCTAATTTAACCTTCTGTCACGATGGTTGCGCCAATTATAACTTTCTATCACGATCGTACTAGACTTGCCATGATCATACCCCTTGCTCTATAGTTTTGTCATGATTGTGGCCTTTCCTCAATGATTCAGTCATGATCGTGCACATTGGCCATGATCGTGGCTAGGGTTTTACCCCGGACTTCCTTTGATTCCCCCCCATTCTTCAATAATTGCCCTGAAACACTAGTAAACACATCAAAGCACCTCAAACAAACAAATTTGAAGCTCAATTGTGTGCTTTAACCCACAAAACACAAATACTTAACTGAATAGCAAAATCCTAACCTAAACATGAACCAAACATTCAATTTAGTAACTATACACATACTAAATTACCCACTAAAATATTATGCAATATATCACTATCAGAGTACATATATAATAAACCAAGCACTCATTAATTTCTCCCCCGTTTAGCTCTTAACTACCCTCGAAAAAATTAAAGTCAAAATTCAAAACACTCCCTCCTTTTCCACATTTCCTAAGGATAAAATGTTATGAGAAAAGATAAATAAATTTCAAAACCATGGTAAAAAAAGAAGTCAATGCTTTTACTCATTATGAAAAAATAGCCATTCCTTTTTAAAAATTAGCAATCTGGACGTACACTTTAACAAGATATGCTGAAAAATAAGATAGATATATCAGTAAACTTAAACACCAATCATGATCAAGACTTTCCACGATGTTGTACTAGCTCTACAACTTAAGTAACATATTTGGTTTGGTTAAAGGTTTGTAATGTAGTTAGCACAAAAAGAAAAGGATAATAAAGCTTAAGGGGTTAACAAAAGGAAAAACCATATTAATAGGTAGGATATAAGGAAAATTTAACTCGTAAACACAAAGAATGCCTATATCATTTCCATATTAATGCATGTGACAAAAAAGTGGTCTTAAATAGGAAATCAAAGTAATGTCATGATGTATATGTCATAAAGGTCACGCATAAATAAAAATCAATGAGACTAATACGGATATCTCATTATAAAAAGATTCAAAATCTCACTTCATTCTTTAATCAATCATAAAGAAGCCAATAATGAGACTTCTCATTTAATTAAGATGACTATATGAAAAGAACAATAACCTTAATACGACCATCTCATTTTCGGTTATGGATGAAAGAAGGAAGAAAAAATACATCAAATGCACCTCTTCCTTTCTTTAATGAAATGGATGCAAATAGGTTAGATTACATGCCATCATTAAAAGACAACCATTAAATCATTTAATGACAAGATCATTAGTCCATTTAATGATGATAAAGCATGATAAAAACCATCTTTAATATAGCAATTCTATGCCAAATGAGCAGCTGCACATTTAGGTATAAAAAACCAAAATATGCCTTCCTTCTTTATTTAATAACTTTGTTTTAATTTAATTAATCAAATCAAACCAAAGTCAAGCCAAATATTAAAAGTGCATTTGGGCTTCTAATTAAAGTAACTCCAACATTTAATCATTGGTTTTAAAATCCTTATTCATATTTCTTACTTTGCCCAATAACCGTCCCAAAAGCCACATAGGGAATCTAATTGAACTTATATAATTCAAGCTCCAATGGGCCCGGAATTAATTTAATCTCATTAGAATTAATTCCAGCTTATTAATCAAACGTCATTCCACTAAAGATAATTAGTTGAACTCTTGAACTACTAAGTATTATGAGAATACATGTTTCAAATAAGATGTCCAATTTCAAAATTTATTATGGACCATATTATAACCATCCACTCGATACAAGGGAAAATTGTCATTTTGCCATTATATTGGTTTTTCCTTCTAAATCTTTCGTTTTACTCTATATGGTGATTAACACACAAGATCTCATCTTGGTACTAAGACTGATGGGTAGGTAGTCCATCAAACTTCTGGCGTCAGTTTAATCACCAAACTTTGTAAAAACATCTAAAAGTGATGATATCATTATAAACTCTTTATTTGAGTGAATGTTCCCTGATACATGTTTCAATTAATAATTCCAACATGCAGACATTGGATTGATACTCTGTACAAATTAATTCCAATCATATCAAGAATTATAATGAAACACATATGAGTTCACCATTCATCAATATTGTGGTTCGTAATAACATAATGCTAAGGTCTATGTTTTAAGATTAAAGTAATGACCAACTTTACTCTTTAAAATGTACCTGATTCTAGATTCATTCAATAGTGCCATTATCAATAGTAAACTACTATCATGATATGAAACTCATCATTTCTTTGAAGTAAACTCTTTTACTTACATAGAGATAAATCACAACACTACAGTTTAAACCATAATCAAGTGACTAACTTAATTATTCAACTATGAATCAACTAATTTAGATTCTAATAATATACATTTTTCCCATACATCTCCATGTATGTGTATGTTGCTTTCAAGAGAATCTTGGTACCTTGTGACTAGATATATATAATGCTCATACAAATAAAACCAAACTCTTTTGTTTTACTAATAATTAATATTTTTCATTACAAAAACAATTGAAAGAAAATTAAGATATACGTAAATATACTTGCTTTCCAAGGAACTATATTTACATAACTCCAACAGTAGCTAATCGTAGTGGGAGGGTTGTGAGACAACCAGACAGGTATTTAGGTCTAGGAGAAGGCATAATTGTTATCTCGGACCAAGAAGAAATGGATCCCATTTCTTATGTACAGGATATTAATGATGTTAATGTAGAAAAATGGCTCAAGGCAATAGAATCGGAAATAGATTCCATGTATAACAATGAAGTCTGGATCCTTATTGATCTACCACCAAATGTAAAAGCCATAGGGTGTAAATGGATCTACAAAAGGAAAAGAGGATCAGATGGAAAGGAAGAGACTTTTAAAGCTAGATTGGTGGGCTATATTCTAAAAGAGGGTATAAACTCTAAGGATATTTTTCCTCTAGTTGCCATGCTTAAGTCCATCAGAATTCTTTTGGCCATAGCAGCCTATTTTGATTATGAAATATGGCAAATGGACATCAAGACGACTTTTCTTAGTGGAGATCTTGAGGAGACCATTTATATAGACCAACTAGAGGATTCATTATTGAGTTAAGCAACTCCAAGCGTACGATATGCAAATTGCAGAGGTCCATTTATAGACTTAAGAAACCATCTAGGTCTTGGAACATTAGGTTTGATAAGTCAATCAAAACCTATAGATTCATAAAAAACCTAGATGAGCCTTATGTATATAAAAGGATACAAGAAGGCAACATTACTTTCCTAATCCTATATATGGATGATGTTCTACTTATTGGGAATGATGTAGGAATGTTATCTACTGTTAAGGGATGGATAAACGAATAAAGTGAGTCGTTACTTTAATCTTAAAACAGAGAACCTTAGCATTATGCTATTACAAACCACAATATTGATGAGTGGTGAACTCATATGTGTTTCATTATAATTCATGATATGATTGGAATTAATTTGTACAGAGTATCAATCCAGTGTCTATATGTTGGAATTATTAATTGAAACATGTATCAGGGAACATTCACTCAAATAAAGAGTTTATAGT
>JAOSBN010000008.1:35618268-35631183 GCA_027563595.1 Erythroxylum suave | reverse complement strand
TTCATGCTAACTTTATTAAATACCATATTAAATTACCCCATTAATCTAATCATGCTTGATTTCTCATTAAAAAAAAATTCTGGGGGTAACACAAAATATGTGATACTTTTCGTTATCATTAGAAGTCGGAAGATATGGTCAGAATTTTGCTCTTCCGCTTTACCCTTAGAGAAAGAGCAAAGGCTTGGTACCACTCTCTTAACCTAGCCAATGTCACGATGTGGGATCAGCTAATTTGTGCCTTCTTAGATAAGTATTTCCCCCTAACCAAAACCACAATGATCATGAAGGAAATCATCAATTTTTAGCAAAGTGATAGCGAATCAATTTATGAAACGTGGAAGAGATAAAAGGATTTGCAACGGAAATGCCCACACCATAACCTACCTAAGAAATTTACGTTCCAAACATTTTATAATGGAGTCAACCACTTACGAGAGGCACAATTGATATAACTTAAAGAGGATCATTGATGAGGAAGATAGTTGATGAAGCAGAAGAGTTAATAGAGGAGGAACAGAAAAGAAGTAGTTTGCCTACTCTCCTCATTCATCCACAAGTAGCTATTACTTTCTGGAGTATAAGGGATTGTGGCAGTTGACCAAATGACAGAAATGAAAGCAAAGATTGATAACCTAACTCAACCACTCAATAGTATGAAGGCTTCATCCTCAACTCTGGTGAAGGTCGTACAACTTAAGTGCGAGCTCTGTGAACAAATGGACCATGATACCGTGGACTATTATCTAATGAAAGAAGGAGATCTGGAGCAAGTAAATTATATGACCATGCAGTATGGACAAGAGGGGCCAACAATCCCTACTCCAACACCTATAACCTAGGTGGAAGAATCACCGTAACTTCTCTTGGATAAATAATGCTAGGGGACAATTTAGACCTCAAGGGTAATCGAGCTTTCAACAGGATAAACCAAGGTCACTGGAATCTAAGTTAGACAAGATTTTGGATAAAATTGGAGGCATAAAGGATACACATAGTAGGCTCGAATAGTAAATTTGAACTAATAATGAAGAATCATGCCTTGTCAATATGCAATATGGAATTCCAACTAGGTCAACCAGTGGAGGCAGTGTCTACTCAGAATGTAAGAACCCTTCCAAGCAATACCGAGTCTAACCTAAAAGAACAGATAATGGTTATCAGTCAAACTCAGGAGAAGGAACCTGAACAAATGAAGGAAGACAGAGTTAAGGAACAAGGATAAGTAGTTAAGGAATTCCTTCCAAGTGAGGTTGTAATTGAATCAATTAAAAGTCAACTGGGAATTCCATACCCTATTTTTTCTCAGCGAAATTCATTCTTAAGTAGGGCAGTGAGGAATTTAAATAAGATTAAATCAAACATGGTTGAGGAAGTAACAAAACAACTACAAACGGAACTCACATTAAAGGAATTTGTTAAGAAGAAGGTTAATGAGCAAATATCAAAAGAAAACCTTAACACAACATAGAAGAAAGAGGACCCAAGGGCCTTTTATATTGCTTGTAGCATCTATGGAGTTATTATAGACAAGGCATTCATAGATTTGGGAGCAAGTATCAACATGAAGCCCTACATATTTAGTTAGAAGTTGGGACTAAGAGAGCTAGTACCCACAAAGATGTTAGTAAAGACGACTGACATAATAGTTCATCAACCAAAGGGTACTATCAAGGATATGCACATACAAGTTGATAAATTTAACTTTCCCACTTATTTATATATATTGGATATTGGGGATGATGTACCCCTATAGTCCTTGTATGACCGTTCCTAGCCACTGCTCGCTCAATAATTGACGTTAGTGGGGGTGAACTAACTTTGAGGGTAGGCATGGAGCAAATAAGCTTTAAGGTGTCAAAGAAAGACTACGATGCTGCTTTATCTCCAATGAATATCAAAGAGACTGAACTTCAAGGAGAATGGGAAGATACTGATGATCCTGGAAATGCATTCAGAAAGAAGAGATTGCAAAGAAGAAGGTGAGGAAAGGAGAATCATAAGGAAGGTGGAATTCCTAGCCTAGTACCTTGGGTGCAAATTATGAGATCAGTTACTACACTACCACTGCACCAATCATTTGAAACACCATGGGCTAATGAAGAATGTCGAGCTATCAATGTTAAAAGAAGCACTGCAAGGGAGGTAACCGATGGAATTTGTTTCTATTGATTCTTTTTGTTAGAAAGTTTGAATTTAGTAGATAGGATTATTTTGCTTCCAAATAAATTCAGAAAGAATAAGGACTTCAATAGTAATTGGATGATCGATAAGTACCCAAAGAGAGGTGAAAATACCATAAAAGAATTGAGAAGTGATTTTGAAAAAAATTGTGAAAAAATCAAAAGAAGAAAAATGAAATTTTGGTGGAAAACTGTTGGCCACGATCATGGACTACTACTAGGAAGAAAAGAGAAGCACCTGATTTTTAAAGAAAATTTTACCATTTTACTAATCACCTTTATATTCATTTCTAACTTTACTTTTTTATTCACTTTGACTTTTACATTATCTCTCTAGATTTGAACTTACAAACACTCTCACATCTCTCTACAAAAATTCCAAACCTCCAAATTTCTTCCAAATTCTACCTATTCACAAGCAAATATTTCGTGCGTTAAGTAATCAGCGGTATAAAACCAAGTAGCAAGGAAAGGGAGAAGGAATAGGGCAGCGGATTTTGGAGCACCCTACCTGATCTACACAGAGGAGGAAGGTATTCATTTTTGATCCCTCAATGCTCGACAAATAATGGTCCCTAAATATTTTGATTTTGGAACATTTGATATGTTAGAACTGCGCGATAGTGTAGAGAACCTAGTTGAAAGAATTAAGTAAGCCAAATTCATACATTTCCAATTTCTTATTTATTAGGAGCTCACTTTGGAATTCCTCACTTCCCTTACCTATAAACCTAGGAACCCCAAAAAATTGTGGTTTAGATTGTAAGGACGACCCTATGAGCTAACCATCGAAATCATGTGTGATATGTATTGGTCCCCGAATCCTCCATTGTCGATTAGCATGATGACTTTTATCGTTCTCGCTATTGGAATGAGCTCGCTGGGTTAGAGCAATTCAATGCCAAAAATGGCCACAACAACATCATAAGGACCCATGAATATTTGTTGGTTTTTGATAAATCGAAAACCAGCAAATGTTCAACCAAGAAACTCTTCATGTTGTGGTGCATGGATCATAGCATTCTAGTATACACCTCCACTCATGTGTTGAACACCATTTTTGTGACTCTTTGCATGAGGAGCAATAATTTAGGCATGGGGTTCCTAGTTTCTGCCATTGCTAAATATTATGGCAATGACTATAATGGGTTAACTACCTATCTCCCTAACTTCCTAAATCATCACCATTTATGGTGGGCTAAGATCCTTTTGTCTCATAATATAGAACTTTGGCATATTAGTGGAAAGATGCATGTTAAGATTAGGATGAGTTAGGCAAGTTCGAGTACAGCACTACCCTAGCAGACAAAAGAGGACACAAATAGTGAAGAGTCCAAAGAGGAAGAAGAAGTCGAAGATCAGGGCTGGAATAAGGTCTTGGATGCAATCTCCGCAAACAACTAGGTAGTTATTGATACACTGGTGTAGAGCACCAGAATGATAAAGGAGATGACTCGAACTCAACCATCCCCTCCTCCATCTCCATGAGATTTTTCTAACCCATTTTCTTTTTCTAATTAGACTTCATTTTTGTTTTTGTTTTTGTTTTACGTTCATTTATATTTCTTCTTTTGGTCTTTTATGTGTTTGCTTTTCCCCTTCTCACATTAAGGACAATGTGTTGTTTAAATGTGTAGATGGCTATGTGTTTTGATTTCAATGTGATTTTGCATATTATATGATAGTTTTTAAGTTGCATTTTGTAAATTGTGTGAATATGTCAATGGCTTAGATGGATTGGAATTGATTTAATTTTGAACATAGTCTATTAGGTTGTAAAGATTCATTAAATCATAAAATTAGTGAATTCAAGTCTTCAGATAAATATACAGTTTAATTAGGATTTAGAGTAAGTTTGTCATCCTTTAAGTTGCCACATTTATTCATAATTTAAGGCCTTTCAACTTAAGTAACTTTATTAGTATTTTCATGGAAACAAGTAGCTAAAATAAAAAGGTAGGTAATAATAAAAAAAGTTGCTAAATAAATAACTATTCCACTAGCCTTTGAGTTATAAATAGAGCTATCAGCTAGTTGAGAACCTAATATAGTTAAGTAACCAGATCAAAACACATCATAAATGTCTACCTTCGTGTCAAAAAGCTATAATGATGTTTAAATCAAGCAGAGTAACTAGATCGACATTCATCATGAATGTTTGCCTTCGAGTAAAAGACTAGATCCTTGTTGAAATAAATGAAAAAATTGTGTGTTCTTAATAAAAACCTACCAAACTTGTAATAGCTTGACTTTCCATAAAAACATATTTAGGAGGAGTTACAAAGTAGGAATGACCAAAGAATTACTAATGCGAGTGTGCAATTGAAAGGGGTAAATAAATTAACACTCAGTCTGGATTAATTTGTACATTTAGCTCAAAAGCCTAAGACACAGATTTTGCATGTTAATCATTTGATATAATTTGATGAATGTGTTTAAAGTTAAATTTATTTTATAAAGTTGAAGTCATTGTCTCATTACTGGATAACACTCAGTCTAGATTAATTTGTATATTTAGATCAAAGGCCTTAGACACAGATTTTGCATGTTAATCATTTGATATAATTTGATGAATGTGTTTAAAGTTAAATTTATTTTATGAAGTTGAAGCCATTGTCTCATTACTGCATTATGTGTTGAGTTTGTTGTTTTGTTTGTTTAAGGACAAGAAAAAGTTTAAATGTGGGGATATTGATAAGTGTGACATGCACCATGTTTTAGGGTTTAGATTGTTATATAATTGATTGTTAATTTAATTTTTTAGTATATGTTTAGGTTGGAATTGTGTTGTTTTGTTAATTAATTCTGTATAAGTGTTTTTAATTAGTTAAGTATTTGAGCTTAAATATTATGTTTTTTAGGTACCTTGATCTGTTTGTTAGTGTTTTAGGGTCAACATTGAAGAACAAAGAAGTTTTGGAGACATTTGGGCCGAAACAATGACCCATGATAGAACCACTGTAGCCAGCCCACGATTATGGCATATGGATCACAATCGTGATAAAAAACTATGACACAACTCATGATCGTGCCCACGATAATGATAGAAAGCCCAGATTTAGACCACAATCATGGCATACAGGGACATTATCGTGGCCTGCTTCTGGCAGAAGCAAAAATAAGTAAAAATGTCAAGTTTTGAGGGATTTGTCGAACCTTTTTGACTCTAGAAAAACCCTAAGGCTGCCAAGGTATTTAATGAACAACAAGAACAAAAAGGAGGAAGCCTTTTCGTCAACCTTCAATTGAGAAACCTTAGAGAGTTCATCGAGAGATTAAGAAAGTGAAGAAGGAAGAGAGACGTGACGAAGAAGCCTATATGATGTACTTCCCAGAATAGGAGGTTTCCTGCCATTGCTGCTTCTGTCATCCATTCCAATTATATTTTTCTATTTTATTTTCAATTTTATCTATGTATAATATTGGATAGCCTTTGAATAGGATTGTTGAATGTTGACAATTGTCTAAACTCAACTTTAAGTTATTTTATCTTTGATATTAATGAAATTTAAATGTTATGTTTTTATTTGATTATTTGTGATCTAAATTTTGCACTCGCATAATTTGGTGATAAACTGAGAGGGTGAACCGACTGAAAATCATTAAATAGGGCTAACAAGAGCTAGATAATTTAATAGAATGAGAGTTAAATCAAACTAGTAAACTTGTGTGCAGAGAGATCTTGCATAGATTTTCGGTAGTTTTTAGACAACTTCAAATCTAATTTAGGTTTTGGAAAGAGATTGTAATTCCCATAATCTGATTAGCGTTCATAAATTAGGGTTAATCTTTATAACTTGAGAGAGAGTAATCAACCCTAAAAACGTCTAGAACTGGCAATACAGTAATTCATAATTAGTTAGATTTTCATTGAAGTCAGATAAAATTGCCCTTTCTCTTAATTGGTAGTTTTAGGTTGATTCTTTATCTAGTGTTGCATCTGCTACTTTGTTTGTGTTTCCAACTTTGATTCTTGAAATTGATCGCGTGATTGAAATAATTGCTTGTTTTAGTATTTCTCATTTTCAATTATTGCGAATTGTTTAGCCTTAGATTTTAGGATTGGATTAACTCTCCTCATGGTATTGACACCTTAGGTAATACACGAATGACCCGTGTGCTTGCAAAATATCGAGGTTTAATAATTAAAACTTTGTCATATTGAAACCTACGATAACCTACTGAAATGACTTAGATACAAAATGTGTTTCATGTAAGTATGCTTAAGAGATATCAGTCTGATCCTACTTATGTGTTATCAACTTAAGAAATCGAAATTTTTAGTAATATGAGTTATATAGAGGAATCAACAAAGATAGTGGGATATTAGAGGAAGTAATTGAGAAACCGAGTGATTCCATTGGTGAAAGTCCTCCGGAGAAATCATTCAAGGGAAGGAGCTGCATGGGAAACAGGGGAGAACATAAGGAAACAATATTCCTACCTATTTGATCAATTAGGTAAGAATTTTGAAGATGAAATTTCTTAATGGGCAGAACTATAATATCCTGTTTTTCCATACTAAGGGTTACAGCCCTAGATTACTATGTATAAGAAATATCATTTGAGAAAATAGGAAATGCATTTCATTGACATACATATCACTAACATAAGCACACACACACGCACTTCGTAATGTGTATGCATATCACTAACATAAGCATACACATTACAAACACTATGCATGAACTCAATTGACATATTCCGGGTATAAATGATTTTAGATGATTATGATGCAAATTTTGATTTATTTACGTCTTGAATTTTTGATTTGGTGAATTATAATTATTAATTTAGAATTTTGGTGAAAGATGGAAGATTTCTTAAATTTTATGTATTTTTGGACCAGGAGAAATGTCAAGTGGCAAGACAAATTGACAAATGGCAATAGCAATAATTGACAAGTGGTATAGAAAATTGGGTGACAAATGACATGAAAATTGTTTGACTATAGCATATCACTCCTATAAAGCATATACGTGGCATACCAAAGGATATTTCGGAACATAATCTATGAAAATGGCACGTTAAGATGATTAAATCAATTCATTTTTACTTTTTAATGCATCACTCATAACATTAAACATTCTAGTAATCATATTGCTCCACTTTTATTCACAAACATATACAGTCTCAAATGTCATTACATTTCCAAAATTCACATGTACAATATACAACAGTTAAGAGATACAATCCTTGATACAACATAACTAAGACATTTTCAGGTACAGATGATCCCGACACTGACCTATATCCAAATGTAGAAGTTACTTCAACTAGACTAGATAGATTTCTCCTGAATCTGAAAAATAATGGTGCAATTTTAATGAGTTTGTGAGCTCATTGAGTGAACCATCATCGATTTGCTCACCCAAAAGAGATATAAATATCACAAATATATAACATAGTTCAATTAATATCTCACATCATTCAGAATCAAATCCTATATATCATATCACTCAGAATTTAGGACCTGATTATAGTATTCATCATATTTCAACATGTTTGTTATGAACACAAGCATTTCATATAATTATTTCAGGATAATCTAACCATTCATTTTATCTCATTCTTATCATCCATATATACATAAACATAACATATCATTGTATCCACACAATTTAGTCACTTTTTGCAAATATTCACATGGTACACGTAAAGATATGGATACAAATGCATATGAGACTCCACCTTCATTTTTATTTTGTTATGACCGAGTGTTTTTTAATTGTCCCATATCTCTTATAGATACTGGGCTCATTTATCACTGAGCCTATGGCTCTTTGTGCATATTCTTTAAGCTCCTTTCAAGCTATCACTCTGGTCATAACTCCTTTATCTGATCATACACATCAATGTCATGAAATGTTTTTTCTCACATAATATGCTATCAATCACTGTTATTCAGTGTGCAAAATCCATTATCACAATCATTGGATCAGAGTTTGGCATTCAACAATAATGTTAAGTATCACTTATTTAGTCAAATTCACATACAATGAGAATTTCCAATACAATCCTGAATATTGGTCTCCTCAGACAATTAATGTCCAAAATTATCACAATCAACCTAGTAATAGTTCACTATGTAAAAATTAAACAAGAGCAATTCAAGCATAGTGACATACATCTAAGTCAACTCACTACACATATAACTTAAATAGAAAAACACATATAATTGAGTTGACACATCTAGGTTGACTCACAGTATGATCTAGCAAGCTATTGTCTTAATGATCCAGTAATGTCTGGATGTTGTCGGTGTATTTCTGCTTCTATTGTCATCCTATACACACATAATTCACATATTACTAAGTTGATCAATCACATAATTATTCATCCATGCACATGCATCTGTGTCATGTTTAATGCATGCTCAATTGATGATTCTAGGAATGTATCCTTATTCGCAAGTCTTAATCATTCATTCATTATAACTTGTACATAACTTGTTTGGAATTAGGTTTATACCTTAAGAAAGTTTGATCACTCTTAATTCATCAATCATACAATCACCAATCATTTTTTAGTGTTTTATATTCATACAATTTCCTAATTCTCATTCATTTATAGATAATTCACATTGTTTATATCCTTATATGATTTAACCAGAACAAAAAACACAATTCTTTCTCACTGCCAAGCATTTCCATGAATGTGGGAAGGAACCAATACAATTCTTATGATTGTGGGATGGGTGAACCGAAAGCTCACCTTCATTTTCCTTCCACTTTTCTTTCAAATTTTTGCACTTCGAGATAGTTCATCAATTATACCTTAAAGATATTTCAAGTCCTCATCAATTCATCTCTAATCCAATTCAAATCATTCATTTGGTAATTAACAATTTATGGTCTTTCAAGCATCAAAATCAAAACAAAACATAACCAGTCCAATTATTAAATTCCCAACACACATTCAATGCCAACACCACAACCAAATTAATCCCTAATCAATCATCATAAATGTTATTCTAACATCAGTCAATAGGTTAATAATTTACTTTCTAGTTCAGCTTAAGGTTTGCTTAACCATCAAGCTAGCCTGGCCTTATGTGCAATGTTTACATCATTTTCTTCCTAATGTTCCTTCAAGAGCAAGTTGTCTTCTTTTAATCATAACTCTCTCTACAAAGATCCAAATGCCATGATTCTCATGCCCCCCGAAACTAGACTTCCATTAGTCTTAATATATCAAAAAATTACATAAACAATATATTTCTTTAAAATATAATCTCCATTTAAATTTTTTCTTGTTTCTGGTGAGAAACAGATTGGCAACCAATACTCAACCTTCAATAAATCAGTATCAAGACATCCCCTATCCAAATAGTTTAAGAGAAACATTAATAAGACATCAGTAATAATTTTTCATGTTTAATACTTTCACTAATTTAGACTCCGAGGTCCTCAAAAATTAGGAAATAATATAAGGTTCTTGCACAGGGATCTATCATAGGTAGTATTGGGGAAATAGACATAACTAGAGCTCTGGTCACTATTTTCTCAAGCCACTTTCACAGAGGTTAAGTTAACACCTATATATAAAACTTTCAATGTTTTAGTTTCTTCAAATTCGTGCTTTAAAGATATAAAAGAAAGATCGAAAGAGAAAGATGAAATTGAAACCAGAATTTCAACTTACCTTGACAACTTCTTTCTTTCTCCTCTTCTCTTCCTTTTCTTCTTTCCTTCTCTTCTCATTTTCGTTCTTCTCTCTCTTCTAACCTTATGGTTGACCTCCACTCTCACTTCTGTTACCTTTTGCATCCATTTTCTCTAGAAAATTCAAGAAGGTCAATTAATCCATGTGTCACAATTCCATTAGTCCATATGTCACGCTTCCATTAGTACATATGTTATCCTTTTATTGGTCCATATATCACTATTCTTTTGGTACATGGGTCACTTACTCTAACCTCCACATGTGACTCATTTAAGCCTCTATATGTCACTACTTGTAAGGGTACAAAGTCCACCAATTATAAGGCTATATATGTCATCATTTGTAAAGCTACTATGGCACCATTCTAAAGCTCCACATGTCACAAGTACAAAATGCCATTGGTCACAAATTTAAAGGGCCACTTATCCCTCATATACTCAAGCCACTTTTCATCCAATTAACTAGGCCATTTGTCACTTATTTCCATTGTCACATGTCATCATCTTATAGGCCTAATCAACCTAAATTCCCATGTATAAATTTGGCTTACTCTTTAACATTTTTCTTATACTAGATGCACATATCACCTCATCAATTACTCAATTGTAACGATAAATTCTCAATTTGCTAATTATAATCCATCAATTCATGTTATTGGTAAATCAAAGTGCAAAACACTAGGAATGCATATTCATATCACATTCATTTTAGTTCCATATCCTTTAATAAGTCAATTGAATGTATATACTGTCTTGCAATGTTTTCTAAATCATGATTTATATGTGTATATGAATATTATGCATGTGAATGAAATGCAACTCTTAAATTCTTAAATGAAATAACTCCCATGACTCAATCTAATAGTTTAATCTCTTAACAATTTTAGGAGGTAGGATATTACAACTCTCCCCCATAAGAAATTTGGTCCTTAAAATTCTTACTTGACTGATCAAACATATAGGGATAATGTTGTCTCATGTTTTCCTTAGTCTCTTAAATAACTTCTTCTCTTGAATGATTTTTCCAACAACTTTTGCTAGAGGAATTACTCGATTCCTTAACTAAAAGTCTAATAATGGACTATTTTTATTTGTTCCTCCATATAACTCAAATTACTCGCAATCTCAACTTTCTAAGCTAGTAACATATGCATCAATATATTGTCCATATAACGAAAATGCACATTTATAAGCCAAATATTAATAGTCAATACTCATTCATACAAATTATCAATACAATTGAACATTAGTATAATTCATCCCTAAAACTAATACAAATGCTGATCAATACCAATTATTCATGTTTTCAAGTATTTCTTATTTATGACTGTTAAGTTTCCTTTATATTTTAAGAAGACACATTTTCTACGGGTGTGGATAACTGGTGCTATTTTGTGTGACTTTTTTTGTCAGTCCTAAGCTACCTTAATCCCACTGTAGATCATTTTCACCTTATTAACCATATCTTGGATTAATTATGGGTCATCAATATTCCTTAGGCCCTCATCGTCCTAATATGTCGGTGTTCGACATCTTCTACCACTTAATTTCATAATCATATTCTCTTGTTCCATATCATTTCCAACATTTTCAGAGGTTCTACAACACATATAGTAGCCACACATTCTGGAATTGTTCTCTTCTTCAAAATTAAACCTCAAGCTATATTTTGCAAGTGTCCACCAAATTCTGTTATAGAGTAGTCAATTATAAGAAAAGTAATATCTAAATTGCAAATATAAGGTAAATGCTTTTAATATGCAATTTCTATACAACTATATTCATTTCTTAATTTTTATAACACAAGCTTACTCAATTACATCTACTGTTCATTAAACATTTCATAACATCAAGTAAGGGAAGTATCTCAATTCTGGTCTCAGATCATCTATAGCAGGTAGATATAGTTGATCGTCACATGTAAAGATATCATTGTACAATAACAACTTAACACTCTATCTTTGTAGGATAATACCATCCAATTCATGCACTTAAAGAACTCAGTATTACATAAGACATATCCATTTAAACAAAACAATCAATATCTAACAATAACACCGAACAAGACAATATATCAACATTTCTATCCCATATTTCTAATTTGACAAAATTAGATATCATATCAGTTTCGTTTCTAGTAACACATTTCGCGTGACATATAATGCGAATATTTTCTAACATTTCTCGATCTTAAATTTCAAGTTAATCAACAACTTAAACCTGAAAAATAAACAAGTATTAATATGCCGCCTGTCTAGTCATTGCATATACTCGAGCGTGAGACAACAATGGGTTACTCTGCACCTCAGTCTTAATAGTAGGACTCCCAGAGATCATTCTACCTCTGCTATAGCCTCTCTGTCCAAACTCACTAACTCAGCTCTGCTAGATAGAAGTCTCTATTACTCCTCCTCCTTTCCTTCCAATCTGTGCTCTAAACTTAATAGAACAATCTTTGATCTGGTGCTTAAATGAGTCGCATCGAAGGCAAGCCCCTGTCAACTTCTAACATTCACCACTGTTCATCGTTCTATAATTCTCATAGGTTGGAAACTGACTTAATACTACATCTCTTCCACTACCAGACTATATGAAACCACCTCTCTGTCTAAACCCTGACTGTCTTGATCTAGTTAGTGGTCTAAAACCTTAGATCTGATGTTTTCTAAACCTTCTACAAGAACCACCCTACAATTCACTAGGTCTCTTCAGTCTAAACTCTAATCTATACTCAGACCGATTATCATTTAATAATTGCTCAATTCAGATCGAGGTAGCCTGTAGCTCTGAAAACTACCCAGGTTAGAAATGGCTAATCTCGTTGAATCTCCATGTTCAGCTCGTCTTTAAATCTCCTACTCTTATATTCCTTACTAGGAATCAAGGCAGCAACATTTCCCATCATCTCATTAAACTTAACCTCATATTCAGTGTAACATCCCATCACCAATGGAAAGGGTAAGATAGTAATTTGGAACGGTTTAGGAGTGTTTTAAAATTTTTTGGCTATGTTCATGCATTCATATATGCACGTGAATAGTGAATTTTGCACATGTAATGATTGTACA
>JAOSBN010000008.1:35602223-35618168 GCA_027563595.1 Erythroxylum suave | reverse complement strand
ACTTGTTCATTACACCATACTAATTCTTCATAGACTTTTCTTAAGGACTACTAACACCATGATTAGCACGAAAGAATACACCATCACAATGGAAGTAGGTGATCAAAAAGTTTATTTTAATATGTATGAAGCAATGAAAAATCCGTATGAAGATTACTTAGTTTTGGGTGTTATCATGATTGATATTTCTGCTGATGATGCTTTCTTTGAATGCAAACTACAAACAAATTCCTTTTCTGAATTGTATTCACCCTATTCTACTATTTGGCATGACATAGAAATTTATAAAGTTGTTTACTACATCAAAAATGATAGATTGAAGGTTTAACGTTTGGAATTGATGGGGATTGTAAAGCTGACCTCATGGAACCTCGACTACCATTGGTTAAAGGAATGGGGAGAAATATGTTCTCTCTTGAACTACATGAATTAATCCCTTTTGTTGTGTAACCACTTGAAATTGAATTGAAACCCCCTACACCTACTTTAAAGTATGCTTTCTTTGAGTTTAATGAGTGATTATTGACTACAATTGCCAATTCTCTGTCTAACAGTGAGGAAGAGAGACTCCTTGTTGTGTTGAGAGAGCATAACAGGGTTATAGGATGGACTTTAGTGGACATACCAGGGAATAGTCTAGCTATTTGTACACATAGGATTCTACTGAGTAAGGGTTCCAAACCTATGAGACAGCCCTAAAGGAGACTAAACCCACTTATCCTAGATGTGGTTAAGAAAGAAATCACTAAACTTTTCATTGCTGGGATCATCTATACCATATCTAATAGTGAGTGGGTTAATTCAGTCCACGTAGTGCCTGAAGAGAGTGGGGTCAATCTAGTTAGAAATGATAGGGATGAGCTTATTCCTACAAGAGTGTAAAATTCCTGGCGTGTGTGCATAGACTATAGGAGATTAAATGATTCCACATGTAAAGATCATTTCCCTCTTCCCTTTATTGACCAGATGCTAGAGTGACTTGTAGGGAAATCTCATTACTGCTTTTTGGAAGGATTTTCTGGGTACTTTCAAGTACCTATCGCACTAGAGGACCAAGGTAAAACCACTTTTACATGTCCTTTGGTACCTTCACTTATTGTAGGTTGCCTTTTGGATTATGTAATGCCCCATGGACTTTCCAGCATTGTATGATGGCTGTTTTCTGTGAATTTTTAGAAGAATGGATGGAAGTCTTTACGGATGACTTCATTATTTATCGCGGATCTTTTGATAACTTCCTTGTTAGTCTTGAAAAAGTTTTGCAATGATGCATCGAAAAGAATTTGATTTTGAACTTTGACAAATTTCATTTCATAGTCAATTAGGGCGTAGTGCTAGGTCAATTGATTTCTAGCAAGGGAATTGAAGTCGATAAAGCTAAGATTGAGGTAATATCTTCAATGCTTTATCCTGTTTGTGTTAAAGATATAAGATCATTTTTGGGTCATGCAAGATTCTATAAGCATTTTATAAAAGATTTTAGAAAGATTACATTATCCCTTTCAAAGCGTTTGCAAAAAGATGTAAAATTTGACGTTGAGATGCCTTTAATGAATTAAACTCTTAACTCTTTTCTCCCCTATTTTGGCTGCCCTTGATTGGAACTTACCTTTTAAGCTTTCATGTGATGATTCCAATTGTGCTGTAGGAGCTATGCTAGGCCAAAGTGAGGAGAAAATCTCAAGAGAAATTGCATATGCCTCGAAAACACTGTATGTAGCCGAAATCAATTACATGACAACAGAGAAAGAGTTATTTGTAGTAGTTTATACCTTAGAAAAGTTTAGGCGTTATCTGTTAAATTCTTATGTGACTGTTTTTACTGACCATGCAGTTGTCTATTATCTTCTTAAGAAACCACAATCTAAGCTAAGATTGACAAGATGGGCTTTACTTCTTCAAGAATTCGACATTGAGATAAAGGATGGAGCTGAGGTAGCAAATCGTGGAGCCGATCACTTGAGTAGACTACCAGAGGATATAAGGGGAGTAGACTCTTTAAAGTTCATTTATGATTCTTTTCCTGATGCAGCTTTATGTGCTTTATTCTTAAAAGAACCTTAGTATGTAGATATAGTTAACTACATCATGACTGGACTTACCCCTCCTTTTATGTCTAAGTTGCAGGGACAAAAGCTCAGGAGCAAAGCAAGGCATTACGTTTGGGATGCTCGTCAACTATGCTGAATATACAGTGATCAAGTTATAGGAAAGTGTGTGCCCAATGATGAATTTGGTGCCATTATTTCAGCTTGCCATTCCATGGTTTATGGAGGGCATTTTAGTGCAAAGAGAACATCTAGGAAATTCTAGAGACTGGTTTTTACTGGCCAACTCTGTTTAAAGATTCTTTTACATTTTGTCAGTCTTGTGAAAAATTTCATCTATTTGGTGGGTTAGGTAAAAGGCATGAAATGCCTCAGCAGCCTTTACTATTTTGTGAAATCTTTGATGTTTGGGGGATTGATTTTATGGGTCCTTTTTCCCCTTCTTTTGGTTTTGAATATATCCTTTTAGCTATAGATTGGATAGAGGCTATGCCTATTAGAAAAGACGATGCCTAAATAGTGTCTAAATTTCTTAAGTCCAACATATTCTGTAGGTTTGGGATTCCAAGGGCTATGGTGAGTGATAGGGGAGCACACTTCTACAACAGGGTAGTTGATAACCTGTTTTCAAAACTTGGTGTTACTCACAAAGTCTCCACTGTATATCACCCCAAACCAATGGTCAGGCTGAAATATCTAATAGAGAGGTAAAGCATGTCTTGGAGAAGATAATAAAGCCATCAAAGAAGGATTGGAGTTTGCACTTAGAAGAAGCACTATGGGCTTATCGGACTAACTACAAGTCACCAAATGGGATGTCTCCATACTGCTTAATTTGTGGCAAGGCTTGCCATTTGCTAGTGGAGTTGGAACATAAAGCATATTGAGAAGTCAAGTAGTGCAGCATGAACTTAGAATCTTCTGGGATGGAGAGAAAGCTACAATTGCAACAATTGGAAGAGTTGAGGCCAGCAGCATATGAGAGCTCTCGACTCTACAAGGAGAAAACAAAATTTGTGTATAAAAAAGGCCTCCTGAAGAAGAACTTCAAAGAGGGAGATAAAGTGTTAATATTTAAGGCTCGTTTCACTTTTAAGCAAGTGAAATTTAACACTCGTTAGGATGGGCCATACACAGTCACAAAGGTGCAAAACTTTGGCATGGTGGAGCTTCTACATGAAGAGACTGAAGCTAAGCTTAAGGTGAATGGCCATCTGTTGAAGCTTTACTATGAGAACCAGAAACCTCCATCATTCTTAGGTTGTTTCTTTCCCTAACTTGTTTACTTACTTTTGCCATATTATTGCTCATGATATGTATGCTGCATTTGTTTGTTGAGTAAGTGTAGGGTAGAAACTAACCTAATAGGAAAGATAGTTTAGCTTTTAGTCTAATCAGTAGTTTTTCAATTCAATAATGTCCCCTTGTAGTTCTGTCTCTTGCATGCACAATATATCTTCAAGTTTAGGGAAGTTTAGTATGGTAAGTGTGTGCATTTTCCATTCTCAAGGTTTGGTACCTTATAACCATAAACATTCACTTAAAGGTTTTCTAAGTGTCTAGCCTATGTCTTGCGTTTCTTTCTCATATTTTTCATTACCTTTGTTGAAGTTTCTGTGTGTCTTTTTTAAGTTCGAGTTACTTTGCCGCAGTAAAGCATCCCCTAGTTTTTGAGTTTCTTTCAGGTTATTTTTCGCCACGTCATGCATTCCACATTATTGTGGCAACGTACTCCTATTTCTTTTTATTTTCTCTCAAGTTATTTTAACCGTAGCGTGCACTTTGCATCGTCGCGATGAAATGCCCCTATTTCTTCCCTCCTTCCTTCCGAGATATCTTCACCGCGCAACCTCAAGCTTTCACCCCGGTAAAGATAGAATCTGAACCGACCGTCGCTCTCTTTCATTTGATTTTAAATTATAAAATTACCATTCTAACCATACCTATCCTTTACCCATTCATCTTATTCCTACCTTTTTTTAAATCTTTTCACACCATTTTTACATTTAAGCCTACCGACTTTCCCTTTCATTTTCAACCCTCATTTGGCGCCACTGGACTATTTCTCCATGGTTACTCCTCCCTTATCTGTTTATATCTTCCCCCTCTCCTTCCCTACCGTTTACTATACTCTCCCTACATAGACATCTCCCTCATTTCTGTAAGTATATTTATCTTCTCTTTCTATTTCATTTTTATCTTACCTTCTAATTGGTGTTTAGGGTTAGTTCGTTATCCATTTAGTTCTATCTTTGTTTTTAGCTTTGGGTTGTTCTATTTGTTTATTTAGTTTGTTTTACTGCATGTTCCCTCTGTAGGCAAATGACTCAAACCAAAAACCCTACTCCTTCAGTGAGTCTGACTTACCTAATAATGAGTATACCTTTGAGGAATTATATGAAAAAATCGATGCTAGACCTCTCATCAAAGAGCGACCTGTTCTTTTAAACCCCTAGATAACCCTTTTGTCCAATAACTCCATGCCTCCCAATTAACTATTTTGGTTCAGAAGTCTACCTTAAGTAATGACAAATTCGTTCACCATTTTTACACCTGTGCTCGGATCCACAATCACCTAGCCATTGACTTCTGTGGCATTAGGGAACCCCATGCCTTCACCATCTCCAATATCTGCTACCACTCTGATCTTCCCCCATGTCATCACTACCATTTCGACCAACTCATCCATAACAACCCAATGGCCAATGTTGCTCACACCCTTTGTGAAGGGGGCACTGACTGGCATCGACCACACCACGTCGAACATTACCTTAGATGCTCTGAGCTGTAACCAGTGGCTCGTCCTTGGCTGTATTTGGTTTGTAACAACGTTGCTCCCACCACCCAGCTAGAAAATGTCACCAAACACCAAGCCCTCTATATTTACATCCTAATGACTTGCCATTCGGTCAACATAGCTGATGTTATCACTTCCGCCCTCTATAACTCCATCACTACACCCAAACTCACAAATGCTATAGTTGTTTCTAACATTTTCCATGCCCACAATATCCTTGAGTTCAATAATGAAAACTATTTTGAACTGGCCCTACTCTTTAGGTATGACTGCTAAAACACCCTGCCTTTGGACCACCACCCTTTCCCATACCCATAACCAATGTTGGTGCAAAACCAGCAACCGGTGCACCAGCCGACCATGACCAGCCGATGCATTAGTCGAGCACGACCAGCCGATTCAGGAAGTCCCTTATCTTGTCACTTTAGACACCCTTGCTAGCAAGATTAATAGACTTTTTGCTGATCTCCACTAACTCTGCCTTGCCCTCTTAGGGGAGATCTAGCACCAGACGCATCGAGATGCTATTTATGATCGAAACATGCATTATCTTTGTCGCATGGATGCTTTGCTTACTAAGCGCTTACAATTCCAATTGCCCTCCGATAAAGATGAACCATGGCATAGTGCTGGCACCTTTGGGGCAGACGCATTTGGAACAGGCCCATCTAGAACTGGACCGTCTAGATCCACAGTTGTTCCCCCTGCAAACCAGTCTTGAGTAGTATTGTATTCTGTCTTGTTGTTTTATACTTGATTCTTCCTGTTATTTGTTTTAAGTTTGCTGGATACCTAGTTAACTTTTCTGATGGATTGCTCTAGCCTATTCTACTTGTTGTTCTTTATTTCAATTGACTGCTAATGCCCCTTTTGTTTTATTGATGTTGTGCTATTGTCTCCCCGTTGATCTACTGTTTATGGTCACTACGGGATTTTGCTTTAATTCTTTCAACATTATGGACAATATTGTGTTTAAGTGTGGGGAAGGAAAGCAAAAAGCTTCTTCATGTAATATTTTTTACCACTTAAGTGCCTTTTTCCTGTGGTAAATCTACCATTATAGGCAAACTTCAAATTTCACCTCAGCTAACACTTAAACAATTCTCCCAAATTAGATTCTTAATACTTCTGTGATTTTAAAGTTTTGAAACATTCAAAGTTTTATTTGTACTTTTGGAAAACTATCCATGCTTTTAAATGATAGTTGATTTTGGCTAATTCTATTTTCAATGTTTTCAATAAGAAGAGAGTAAGGGTACATTAAGGAAGTGGCGCTATGCGTTTTTAAATCTTAAGATTGGTTAATTGAGGCACTAACCCTACTGGAAGGATATTTGGGCCTGAATTCTTTCATTTGTGTGTATCTACTTAATTTCATATCTCTCTAGAACTTGTTTTAATTCTTAATCAAGGCTTGATGAACTAAACTTTGTGAAAATGATAGAGGCGTCCATTTCAAAACGTTTTTCACCTAAACACAAACCCCAAACACTTAACCATTGCTAGCCCCTTAAGCCATCTTTTTGAGTGCATCCATATTCTTGTAAATTGATGTAAATATTTTATCTCCAATTTTCTAAGATTAAGTGATCTTTTTGGAGAGTAGGATTCATAGGTTATTAAAAAAATTATAGTGTCTTTTACTATACCATTGTGATGGTGTGCTACTACCATAGCTCAGTAAAGAGTAAATGGGAAGAACTTTGGTACTTCAAACGCACCAGTTTTAAGTTTCCTAAGTAGTTCCTTCAAACATTTGAGGAATCTAGTTTGATTCTAAATTATGATAGTCTTCCAAAAATTATTTTGAAGTATAGGATTCAACTGTGTTGAAGAAAAAGCGTGAAAGAAAAGAGAAGCAAAATAAATGCTGCTATGTTAGAAATTTTGAATCTTTTCTTTAAAATAGCTTACGCTCATGTCACTCATCTTGTTTCTTGTATTCCATCCATTTCACTTGGTCTTCATTCATCATTACAACCCTGAAAGTCCTCTTAATTTATGAAATTAAGGTTCTTGTAGTGGAGAGGTAGAACTATTACAAGCTTATGGTAGAGAATGAACTAAGCAGATTTTTAGAGTGAAATTATCCTAAGACAACTAAGTTGAGAGTTAAACAGTTTAACTCGAGATAAGTCTCTTTTGCTCAATCTTTTGGATTCAGTACTTATAGTGTTGATCTTCCTGGCGCTCCTTAAGTCTGTTTTAGTTGATTTCTACAAAATGGTTTTACTAATTTTCCACTCTCATTTTTAAGTATGGTCGGTATTTTCTTTTTCACTTGTGCTCCTTCGACTTTTATGAGCTTTGTCCAACCACACAAAGGTTTAAGTGTGGGGGAATTTGATTGAACCTAAGTCTTCTATATATTATTTAGTGATATTTTCATGGTCTTTATTATACTTTTCGACTCTTTTTGTTAGATATGGTGCTTAATTTAGCTCAAGAGTGCTTGTTTTGAATTAATATAGTTTTAGGGTAAAATTGTCATAATTAGTTAGTAATTGCACTCACTGGGTTTCTAGGACAATTGATAATGCAACCTATTGCTTTTCATTGCATGACACTCGAGAAGTGGAGTCAAAAGTGAGGACCAAAAAATTGCTAAGTCATAAGATCAAGAAAGAAGACCTCTCAGGACAAGTTAGCCACGACGAACTCATGACTTTGTTGTGACATACTTCCAAATTGGCAGTTCATACCTCTCGAGAAAAATTAGCCGCAACGAAGTTTTTACTTTTCCATGGCGAAAACTTCCAATTAGTAGCTCATCCTCTCTGAAAAAGTTAACCGCGACGAACTCAATACCTTACTGCAGAAAAAATGTCGAAACAATAACTTAAAACCTAAACCATTTTTGGAAACTTGACTTACCCGTGCACGGAAACCAACTCAAATACTAATAAAAAAACCCTATTTTGTGATAAGTAGAGGGGGAGGTGGTAGTAGGCATCAACATCCACTTTCTTTCATTTTTCGTCTAACTCCAATCTATTCCATTCTTCCACTGTCAATTCTCCACCATAGGTGACTCACATTCATTCTTAGTTATGAAACTTTCGAGTGCAATGCATGGCTAGGCGTTCTTTCCCACTTGAAGGTGCAACAATGGTTAGAGTTTAATCAGCTTAAAAGGGGAGTAGTTTGATCTATGGTTCATCTATGAATTTATAACATCCTAGGTCTAGGATTTATTATTTGTAGTTCAACTACTTGATTATGGTTCTAATAAAATGTTAGATATTCATTATGTGTAGTTTGGATTGGTTTATATAGAACTTTGAGCTTGAATATATGAAGTCTCATATATGTCTATCTGTAATCTTCTTGATTCTCTCTTATCTTGCATGGTTATGTTTAATGTTGAGATGATTCTAGTTCCATTTGACCTATTGCATTAGCTAATCGAACTACACACACCAAGAACACTTAAAGGGATCTTAAGAAAACGAGTCCCATTGATTAAGATCCTAGACTTGAAAAGTCCTTTAAGGTTTACCATTTCGAAGCTTAGTGATTTCTACTCTCACTTAAACCAATTTAGAATCATGATAGCCAGAGTTCACTTTCAAGGGGACTCTATCACTATTTAATCTCTTGTGTTTTTCATCCTTTTGTTCTCTATTTCCTAAAGATCCAAAACATTCGTTTTACATTCAAATTAGTTCAATTAATGAGTTTAAAAGTCAAAAACCCCCATTTCTCCAATTAGTGTGCACAGTATGGCATGTAGGTTAACTTAGGTCCAATCATTTTTTGTTTCGATTAAGTGAACGACTTGGGGTTACACCCTATAGTGCAATTCTTAAATTATTTTAATTAAATCTCTAAGAGCTTAACGAACAAGGTAAGAGCCATAAGGCCACACACGCCACCAATTGTAAGGATACTCATGTCACCATTCTATTGCTCCACATGTCACCAATTTCTCCACTTTTCATAAATTTAAAGGGCCACTTATCACAATTGTCATCCAAGTAACTGAGTCATTTGTAACTTATTCCTAATGCCACATGTCACCATTTCTTAACCTAAATTCCATCTATTAATTTATCTTGCTCTTCAACATTTTTCTTAGACTAAAGGAACATATCAGCTCTTTAATTACTCAATTGTAACAATAAATTCCCAATTAACTAATTCTAATCCATCAAATCATGTTATTGGTAAATCAAAATGCAAAACATTGGGAATGCCCATTCACATAACTCTCATTTTCATTCCATACCCCGGAATATGTCAATTGAGTGCATATACTATCTTGCAATGTTTTCTAAATCATGATTCATATGTGGATACGAATATTATGCATATGAATGAAATGCACCTTTTGAATTCTTGAATGAAATAACTCATGTGACTTAATCTAATAGTTTAATCTTTTAACAATTTTAGGAGGCGGGATATTACAACTCTCCCCCTTAAGAAATTTCATCCTCAAAATTCTTACTTGACTGATCAAACATATGGGAATAATGTTGTCTCATGTTTTCCTTAGTCTCTTAAATAGCTTCTTCTTCTCTCGAATGATTTCTTCAATAACTTTTACTAGAGTAATTACTCAATTCCTCCCCTATTTAGTCTAATAACCAATTATTTTTATTGGTTCCTCCATATAGCTCAAATTACTCACAATCTCAACTTTTTGAGCTATTAACATATCCGTCAATATATTATCCATATAATGAAAATGCAGACTTATATGCTAAATATTGACATTCAATACTAATTCATACAAATTATCAATACAATTCCACATTAGTACGATTCATCACTACAACCAATACAAATGCTTATCAATACTTATTATTTATGTTGTCATGTTGTATTTCTTATTTATGACTGTTAAGTTTCCTTACTACGTTAAGCCTGCACATTTTCTGTGGGTATGGATAACTAGTGCTATTCTACATAACCCTTTATTTTTTTCAATCTTAAGCTATCTTAATCCCATTGTAGATACCTTTTCAACTATATCTTGAATCAATTATGGGTCATCAATATTCCTCAGGCCCTCTTTTTCCTAATGGAAGGGTGTTCAACATCTTCTACCACTTAAGTTCATAATCATATTCTCTTATCCTATATCATTACCAACATTTTCAGAAGTTCTACTATGCATACAGTAACCACACATTCTAGATGTTTTCTCTTCTTTAAAATAAACCTCAAACTTGACTTTGCAAGTCTCCACTAATTTTTGGTATAGAGTAATCAATTATAAGAAAAGTAATCTATAGATTGCAAATCTGGTGCAAATGTTTTTTACTATGCAATCTCCATACAACTACATTCCATTTCTCATACCTTGATTTTTGTAACATAAGCTACCTCAATTACATATACTAATCACTAAATATTTCATAATATTAAGTTTGACAAGTATCTCAATTCTGGTTCCAATCATCTATAGTAGATAGATATAGTTAAACATCACATGTAAAACAACTCAACACTTTATCTTTGTAAGATAATACCATCCAATTCATGCACTTAAAGATCTCAGTATTACGCAGGACATATCCATTCATAAAAAACAATCAATATCTAGCAATAGCACTAAACAAGATAACATATCAATGTTTATAACTCATATTTCTAATTCAACAAAATCAAAGATCGTATCTGTTTCATTTTCAGTAATACATTTTGCATGACACATAATGCGAATATTTTCTAAAATTTGTTAGTCTGATCCTTTATACAAGGTTTTCAAGTCCTTCAAGCAATATTAATAACATGATCTCGAATTCAAGGACTCAGTAACGTAATTTGGATACTTTACAACAATAAAAAAATTATACAATCTATATATTATGTTTAGCTCCTCATCCCTAAGTATTATAATTATCCGACTCCAATGTTCACCTTTGATCGATTCAATATTCACCAATTCTAAAAATTGGAACATTTAGTCTACATGACATAATTCAGTGAAAGTCTTCATAAAAGAAGATTTCTCTCCAAAGTTACTTGTACTGTTCATGAAATCTTTTTCAGTCAACTATGTTCATCATTGCTTTTCAACCATTCATAATGTTTCAAAAAAATCAATTTCTCTCATATATTACATAATCAGAACATTCTATTTAATAAAGCTCAGAGATGCAGTAAGTATGCAAATTTACTCTTATGCCTTGGTATGTAACATTAAGGCCATTAGATTTAATCTAGAGATTTATTTTCAAAATGTCACCAATTAATATCTCAAGCTGATGATACCTCGATGTCAATTTATTCTGGAGAACATTTAGGTATCCTATGAATATAAAAAAGTTACATATCCTTAGTGGTTACCATTTCAATATATCCATATAAGTTCACGCTTCCAATGCGCTACTATAATTCATCTCAAAATTTCTTTGTTTTTTTGGGGGATTAGTGCTTAAGAGCATTCAATATGTCATAGATCACTCCCTGTACGATATTCAAGCATGTAATACATATATGCTTAGTGTAGCATCATTCGTCAAGGTAACCACATTGGTGGATATACACTCACAATAACTGGTCAGCTTAACCTTGAGGACTTTTATAATATCACTATCATTTTTTTCATCTCCCAGCTATCATTTATTTCATCTTACATAAGTATGTTCTAAATCAATTCAGAAATATAAGATACATAACCATCATAAAATTCTTATATCATTTACAATGACATAACCTTATACTAAATCATAAGCTCTTAATACAATAGTTAAATAACCATTTTAGTTCCAAGTTCATCCTCTCAAAGTAATAGAAATTTTGGTTTTCTTTCAACTTTGTTTGTACACTTTAAAGTCTTACATTTCCACCTGCATCTCTAGTTTTCTCAGTTAAATCTATAAAAATAAATTCACATTTACATAAATTCAAATGTGTACAACCACAGATTAAGATTGATTTCATATTTGATAATGTAACCAAGATGTATCAAGATAAGATATATCAAGATCTGAAGTAGCATTACTGTGGTCGGGTATGAAATGACATGTTATGGATTCCATAGCTAAGTGTTTGACATATCAACAAGTTAAAGCTAAACATCAGGTTCCATCTGGTTTATTACATCCTATTTCTATTCCTCAATGGAAATGGGATACAATTACTATGAATTTTGTTACTGTACTTCCTCTTACTCAAAAGAAGCATGATGTTGTATGGTTGATCATGGATAAGTTCACCAACTATGCTCATTTTCTGTCTGTTCATTCTAATTATTCTCCAGATAGGCTTCTGGACTGATATGTGAATGAAATAGTGGGACTGTACGAAGTACCGGTATCTATTATTTTTTATCGTGATCCTCGATTTACTTTGAGATTCTGGAAAAGTCTCTAAAAAGCTTTGGGTACTTAAGTTAAGTTCAATACTACTTTCCATCCTCAGACAGATGGATAATCTGAATAGGTTATCCAGATATTAGAAGATATGCTTGGGGGCTGTGTGTTAGGGTTTCCTAAAAGTTGGGATAATTATCTAACTTTGGTAAAGTTTGCTTACAACAACAATTATCCGACTAGCATTGGCATGGCACCTTATGAAGTGTTGTATGGTAAAAGCTCTAGAACTCCAGTCTGTTGGACTGAACTGATTGAAAGCAAGATGATCAGGCCTAATATTGTGAAAGATACTGAAGAAAAAGTTCAAGTTTTTTAACATAGGTTGAAAGCTGCCACTGATAGGTAGGAATCCTAAGCTGATCTGAAAAGGAAGGATATTGAATATCAAGTTGGTGATAAGGTGTTCTTGAAAGTGTGATCGTGAAAGAATATGCTTTAATTTAGTAAGAAAAGTAAGCTTAGTCCGCAATATATTGGTCCATATGAGATTCTTAAGAGAATTGGACTAGTAGCTTATCAATTAGCTCTTCTTGAAGAATTGGCCAAGTTACATGATGCATTTCATGTTTCCATGTTGAGAAGACATCGGTCTGTTAATACACATAAGATTTCTATGCAAGAAGTTCAATTACAACCAGATTTGTCTTCTAAAGAAAGGCCTGTGTCTACATTAGCCAGAGAAGTCAGACGACTCAGGAACAAGCAAATACCTTTGGTGAAAGTACTCTGGCAACACCATAAACTTGAAGAAGCAATATGGGATCCAGAAGAGACCATGAGAGCTTAGTATCCTCAACTATTTTAATTAGGTATGAATTTTGAGGATGAAATTCTTTTAAGGGAAGAGAATGTAAGGCCCCAAAGTACACCCTAGTTGAAATAAGACATGTTGATGAAAGTACATATGTGATAGGAGTTAGAATTGTGCTATGATTAAAATATGAAAGACATATGACTTGAACTTTTGGTCAAGTGCATCATATTTACTGGTTTGGAATGGATTGACATCATTATAGAATTAAAGAATTTAAAAGTATAATTTTGATTAGGAAAATTGTCAAGTGGCAAGTTAAGTTGGTAATTGGAATGACTAAGCCTATGAATTAGTAACATTTGGCATAGTTTATGCATTAATATTTAGGAACATAATAAGAGGACATGTAGCCTAATTGAAGTGTTACAAATGGCAGCTTAAATGGTGGGCAAATAGGCTTCATGTCTTGATGTTAAGTGGTATGTTAAGTTAGTGACACCTAGCTAAGGATAAAGCAAGTTTCTATTAGAGTAAATCCAACTTTATCCATTATTCACCTTACTACCTTCTCTACATCGAAACTGCCATTTTCCCTCTAACTTCTAGAATTTTTGCTAGACTTTGGATTGTCATCACTTGAATTTTGTTAAGCTACTAAATCTAGAAAATGGTTCCACCAATTCTCTATAACATTCCATTATCCCATAATAAGGGCTAGAATCCTAAGATACCAAACACGAGAGATTATTGAGAAGTTATAAGTGCATTTCATGCTCGTGCATAATAGAGCACACACACATACACTTGAATATTAATGTTGGCACACATTAAAACGATTGTACATACATTTATTGACATTTTCCTAATGTAACTGATTTATAAATGTGATTTTTGAAACAAATTATGGTTTTTATGTATTCAAAATTGAATTACTTTGTATTATAATTGATTTAGCATTTTCAGTGAAATTTAGGAAATTTTCTAAGAACTTGGGGTATTTTTGGATTAGGAAAAACGCAAAGTGCCAAGTTAATTAATAAATGGTAGTAGAGATAAGAGTCAAATGGCATTAGAAATTTTGATGAAATTGGATTAGAAGTTGGAGTGACCATGACAAAGTGACAGTGGCGATGACTAGTGTCAGTACCACTCACCACTCCATCCCACATGATTTTCCTATAATGAAAAAAAGAAATATTCCATTGTCTTTCACTTTTTAATTCCTAGCATTTTCTTCGTGACCTTCTTCTTTTATCTTTCTTCTTTTTTTATTTATTTACCAAGTCTTCATCAACATTACACTTTGATTTCACCCATCAATCATTGCCCCCATCTTGTTGTCTCTATCATTTCTCACTAATGACCCAACCTTACCATCTTTGAATGATGATGTATGTGTGAGAGAATAAAGCTAAGGTTAAGTGAGATCTTGAAGAGTTTCAAGTTCTTAACAAGTAATTTATTCTTCAATCATCATGGGTAGTGTTAAATGAAACATTTATGATGAGAAATTGAGAATGATTATGATCATGAAATTGATTTTTATTTGTGTTAACGTGGGCAGTAATAATAATAATAAAGAGATTTTTTTTTAAATTTTGTGGGTTAACGTATGCGTGAGTTGTTTTAGTAAGAAGCAATTTCAATGATAAAATTTAAGAGATGAATGATTTTGAAAAATGGAGTTTGAAATATGATAATGTATGGATGAAGAGGTATATGGAGCTATGTCTTATTTTTGTATTATAAGGAATGATAAATTATGTGTATTGAATTAAGAAAAAGGGTGTACTTTGGTGTCTTAAAATGAGATGAATTAAAGTGATAATTGAGATTAAAATGAAGGTGTTAATGAAGTAGAAAATATGCAGAAAATTGATGATGGAAGGTGTTTATGATCAATCATGAATTTTTGAATTATGTATAGATGATATTGAATTGAAATTAAGGTGTAAATAAAGAGGTTATCAATTTGAAATGATGGAGTTTTGGAAATGAATTGTTTGATACTATGAATGTGATATTATAGAAAAAGGATAGGATTGCATGAATGATAATATGTAGTTGAAGATGTTAAATCGATTGATCAAAGGTTTAATAGTTTAATACAATCAAATTGGTAATTAAATTAGTGTAGAATAATGTTATATTCGAGGTAAATAATTTTGGAAATTTGGTGTGAAATTGGTGTTAAAATGTGTGTTGAATTTTAATAAAAAGGGAAGAAGGAAAACATTGTTGGACACAATCATGCTTCTCCACGATCGTGACCTTTTCTAAGAATCATGATAGTGCTTCTCCATGATCATGCCTAATAGTTAGAAAACAATCTGTCATGATTGTGCTTCACAACAATCATAACCTTTTTTGGAAAAAGGTCTCTGTTGTTAGGTCAGGATGACTTTACGATGTTTTAATTTTGATGACAAACTAATAACAATAATGCTAGAAACAAATGAACGTTTTGACAAGTGTGTTAAGTGTGCAAACTAAGTACAAAACACAGAGAAAGAACAAAGCACAGAAGAAGCTCAAAAGTCAGAAGAAGCGCAAATCAAAGAAGAAACGCAAAACATAAACGAAGTGCAAAACAAAGAAGAAGCGGAAAACACAGAAGAAGAACAAAAGACAAACAAAGCGCAAAAGACAAAAGAAATACAAAAGACAGAAGAAAAAAAAGACAGAAGAAATGCAAAACAAAGAAGACGCAATGACAGAAGAAGCGCAAACCACAGAAGAAGCACAAAACACAGAAGAAGCGCAAAACAAAGACGAAGTGCGAACCACAAAAAAAGCGCAAAACACAAAAGAAGTACAAAACACAGAAGAAGCGCAAAGCACAGAAGAATTGCAAGACACAGACGATACTCAGAAGAAGTTACGTCAATACATTGGACGGTTACTTAGTTGAAGTTAGTTATAGAACTCAACTAAATAATAGTTTTCAAGAATCAAGAGACAGTTGTCAAGATTCAAGAAGCAGTTATCAAAGATCAAGAAGCAGTTAGAGAATGAGAC